>OY776114.1:37558875-37956375 GCA_963675035.1 Allygus modestus
TATTTTAATTAACAAAACATAACCTGCTATCTTGTAACATAACAAATGAATTTGTTATGAATTTATTTAGAAAACCCTGCATTTTGGCTCATTTTAATGGGATAACTAACTGAGAGCGGGACACTTAACTATTCATAGGTCAGTGGGTTAACTAAATAACCTGTTTAGTAAATCTCAATTCAGTTTCTGAAAACGATGTTCCACATTAAATGCAATGTAGTCAGTAATAAGTTAAATAATGAACTGTTTTGAAAACAGTAGCTTTGCATGGGGCACTTAAAATTAATCAACCATAATCAATATTTTCAATCAGCATGTCAACTATTGATGATATTACATCTATTGTATTTTTTCATCCACGTAAACTAATAAAATATCCTCTATTGTCTATTATAATTTAAAATTACTATATAAGATTTGCTAACAATTTACTCTAAATTAATTTATATCATTGCTAAAATTATACACGTAGCAAATAAGTATTAACCTGTCTATATTTATCCATACTAGGGATGAGTCGATTCTCGATTCCACCGATTCTCAGGCTTAGAATCGGAATCGAGAATCGATGGCCCAAAGTCGATTCCAATTCCGTGCCGTCGATACTCCTGCCTTTTACCCAGATTTACACCGCTAATCATCGAAAATTTGAGTCGAGTTGTTGAAATTGCAAAGCTAGTTTTGAGGCTGACATTGGGTACAACAAATGAAGTTGTCATTACATATGGTAAGTCTTTTGGCTGTCCGTTATGACAAACTTACTTTTTACCTTTGATCCCTCCATTTGCAGCAGCTGGGGACAGAATCCCCAGGTTTGGTCCCCTACTTGAGAATGAATGGTCCCTGGCTGTTATACGTGGATACCCTGTCAGTTGAGGGCAGTATGCGGGCTGTGCATGCGGTTTGAGCCTCATCCCAGCTGTCACAGGGGCACGGGAGTTGGCCCTTTGAAGGGTCAATTTAGCTGCCGTCCCATCCCACCCTTTCCTTTTTTGCTATATCCTATCCTTCCAGCAACCTGTGCAATATTCCCGCTTGTGGAAGACTTGCCTAGCAGCTATGCTGGGATTTCCTAATCCAGCAACAATGAATGAATTAATTGCAAAGCTACTCCCACCGTCTACCCAGATTTACGCTGCTAACTAATGTTTAGCAAAATATTTGACTGAAATAAATAAAAATAAGCCCAAAATCTATTTTTGGCTCATATGAAAGGAGACAATGAGAGGTGAGTTATTTATCCTGTTATTTATCACAGTTAATTACCTGTGAAGTAAGATAAAGTAAGAGAGGGGCAGGAGGAGTGTTTGGGTCAGAGGCAAAAAATCTTACCTTTGAGATAAGGAAGGGACCTTGATGGGACGGGAGGTTAGGGAAGGGGTCCGGTTGAAAGCAATAAATCAGTCGGCTGACCAACATTATTTCTTTGAGTCATTATCGTACAACCACATTTTTCCCTATGAATTATGTATTTATATTAAATAGTTTTTGTTTTTCTATATTACTACAGCATACTGGTGAAATTAACATTAAATGATGTAAAATTTCAAATTAGTTTGATAATTAACTACAAAAAGCTGATAACTAACAATACCGGATATTTAAAAATGTTGATCTGCAATCATTAAAAATTATTAACAAAAATTGCTTTCTAACTTTTATACAAAATTCAAAACCCTAAATTTAACATTAACATTACAAATATATTTTTATCGGTAAAGAATAGTTAACATCCAAAGTGATTGTTTCATAACACAAGAAAACCAATTTAAAAAAATAACATAGGAAATTGTCATGGGAGTTATGTAGCAAATCATAACTATTATATAAAAAATAAACATGCAATTCAACTTAGTTTTTTTAATTATTTATTTTTGAAAGTTTATTTTATTTTATTAATGAAAAATAATCACCAACCAACTGATTGTCTCTATTTATTACATAAAAATCAATTGCTGACTAACTTATTATCTTTAATAATTTTTAAAACATTACTTTGCTATTCACCTATTATTAGGAATCGAGAATCGATTTGTAAAAATCGGAACCAGAATCATCGAAAAAAATTGGAATCGATTCATCCCTAATCCGTACCCTCAATTAAAATAACCTGGTACTGGTTCACACAGGTACTTATTATCTCCTTTTTCACATTCATTTTTAAATTTTTCCCATAAGAGTTTCACTTTTTCAACTTTCCCAACGAAAGTTTTAATATCTTGCTTTGTTTCAAGTAATATCGTCTTGAGATTTCCTATTGTGACGTGATCAAAGTCTTCCGTGAACTTGGGTTTTCCAAGAGCCCAAAAGCCAGCGATCGCTTCGACTTTTTCCACCTCTCCGTTGCATAAACTCTCCAGCAGAGCTTGCAAGTTGTCGTAATATCTGTCCATGTTTTCACACAAGCTGTCACAAAATGACGAGGTGGGTTCTTTTATCTGAGTACAAATCAGGTAGTCTAATGAGTCCATGTAATCAGCATTGGTATATTTGTACGAACTAGTTATGGTGAAAAGATTAACTATGTATGTTATCCAAAACATTGCGGTCCATTGTGTAACACAGTTAAAGTTTCTTACATCATATTGTACATTACAATGCATTATGTAATAAACGTTAAATGATTTTAAGGGAGATATAAAACAATTTGTGGTGATTAACAATTTCTGAGATAAAAATGTTATTGGAGTAATATTCACAATAAAAAATACAATTTGCCTCCCTTCAGTCACTTGTCCTCTTGTTTTGTAGATAGCTCCATTTTCACTATGCAGTATGGTGCATCCATGGAGCCATTATTTTGAATGGCAGATCCAGAGGTAATAGTCACCTTGAAAACATGAAGTTACCTGACTTTATAATCGTGTTATGTTTAATTCAGTTTTGTAACACTTTTGCTAGGTAGCTAGTTTTTTTAAAATTAGTTTATATTGCTGTTATTGTGATAAAGGCGCAACAGACATCACTCATTTGATTTGACTAATTTTAAGGTATAGAAAGTGATAACATCTCCTTTAGCGCATTAACGCAACCCACATGACAACAGACAGGATGTAGGTACACAGCCTAGGTAGTAGCATGGCTATTGGACCTGTATTGCACGGTGATGATGGAAAGGAGTGTAGAGGTCAACTTGACTTTTTCTGATCCACTGGGTTGCATAATTACCACTTACATAGAAGCTGTTGCTGATTGGTTTGATTATATAATAATTTCATACACCAAAGTCATACTTTTTAAACGACATACCAGCCTATACCTTATTTCTGTGTCAGGGATCTCCAACCTACGGCCCGCCAACAGTTGTTAAGCTGTTAACCGGCCTACGGTTAGCGCAATATATAATATTAAATAAATTATGGAAAAATTTATTTAATAATGTTATTGAATAAAAATAAATATACAAATTTATTCAACATTCACAGTTTTACCGTCAACCACTGGTAAAGATCCCGTTTCAGTCGTCTCTGATCCCTTCTGTGTGTAAACTTAGATCTTTTCCTCGTTTGTATAAAAGAGCTATTAACAGAAGAAATGTGGACATGGACAGTTGCGAACACAGTGAAGGTCATGGCTGCGTACAGGTGAGTAGGGACTGGTAGGAAGCACTCAACTTGGCCAGTTAGTACTAGTTACAAAACTTAAAGCTTTAAAAAAAAATTATTTTAGCAACTTCGATTTTGTTAGGCAAGTGTACCATACTGAGCCTTGAAAAACATGTTTAAATCAGTAAAAACTGTATCCAGTTTGTTCAGTCCAGTACAGTTTGTAAAAATGACTTAAAATGAACAATAACATTTAAACAAAGTTAAAATTAAAGAAATATCAAAGTTTAAACAAAACTGCTACAATAACCTTAAAACTCTAAGTATTTAACACCTAAATTTTACAAATTTGCCGGACCCCTTACTCCTTAAGGGGGTATTTCATACCTCCTTAATGTTATTGGCCCGCTTTATCTCCAATAAATTATCATCTAGCCCTTAGGGTAAATAGGTTGGAGACCCCTGGTATAGGGTAAAGATAACACTCAAAATGAAAGTTCAGATTCATTTGTAAATACTACTTGTCAGTAATAGATGATAAACTTTTGTTAACTGGTTTAGCTGTTTTTCCACGTAGAAAATATGTAAATATACATATGTAAAACATATGTAGAACTTCTGTAAATTTTGAATATGACTTTAAGTAACAAAAATATAACGAGGAGGTATAAGCAAGAAAATTAGGGTAGGTTTATAATCTAATGTAAAGAAAATTATAAACAAAAGGTGTGATCCCTGATACCATTGACTATAGGCTGATACACTTTGACAAAATTTTAAGTTTTCTTTTACCTTATCCTTAGAAAACTGAGCAATGCACGTGCTTTGAATAAGTACCACAAGAGTCGTATCTGAAGTAAATAAGTCACATTTTTCAATTAAGTCACTCACAAGTAACTTGAATTTTGTGCACATTAACTAAGAAAATTGTGTAAAGTTTCTTGAGTACCAAAAGGTAAGTCTCCTCCAAAGACTTTCAGTGGTTTCAATGGTATAGTTGAGATGGTAAATGTGGTAGTCCTCCCACTCAAAAACATTCTGAATCTCAGAATCATTAAAATAGTTCCTCCTTGTGACAAACTGTGTCACTCCTCTCTTAAACAATTTCTCAACAAGTCGCGTTGCATTTGTCTTTTGCCTTCTAAATGCTTTAACTATATTGTATAAGTTGACATTGTACAAGTTGATATTTGGGAGAATGTCATCAGCAAATTTTTTCTTTGGAAATGACAGTTGTTTCACGATAAAGTTGTCGATCTTCATCATGTAATCTTCTAATTTAAGGCATATTGCAAATATATAATTTAAACTTAGTAAAACAACGAGTAAATAATTCATTTTTTCAGAAATATATATCCAAGACGTGAGAGGTGATATTAGCTGAACAATACTGGCACTGGGGCACAGAACTCTTTACATTTTTCACATTCTTCCTTAAACTCCTCCCACAGTGCTTTTATTTCTTCAATTTTATCAAAAAACAATCCCATTTCTTGATCAGTGAAACGAAGAAGATTTTGCATTTTCTTGTAAACCTCGATGTCGTAATCTTGAGAGAATCCTGGCTTCCCTAAAGCCCAATAGTTTGCAATGGCGTCCTGTACAGACTGATCCTTTGCCCGCAAACTCTCCAACAGATTCTCCAAAGTATCATAGTATTTGTCCAAATCATCAAACAGTTTCTCGCTCACTTCTGCAGTTGGCTCATTAATGTGTCGACTTATCACGTAATCTAGAGTGTCCAAGTAGTCGGCTGTTGTGTATCCACAGTACACTTTCCCTAGTATTAGACACAAAGTTAAAACAAGAATCTTATCGCACAACATCTGTGTTATGACTACATGTCTGAAGTATTGTATATCTATCACTCACATACACTATGCTATTGAACTGTTATGTAATATGTCATAATATAACATTGGCTCATTATTTGAGAGTGATGTTGACTCATTGTGTGTATTTCATAAATCAAGCATTACAATCTTTTAAATATTTAATTCTAGCACTAACATGTCTCGGGAAGTTTTATATCTTTATCTTATAGGATGAATTTTAATACATATTATAACACTTCAAAGTATACTTACATTTCCACTATAATCATATACACACCTGTAAATATAAAAATAAGGTGGTGTAAAATAGGAGAAGGTATATGTTTAATAAAATTCCCAGTAACCTTTTTCTGGGTATACTTAATGAATGGCTGTTACAATTAGATATTACAATAGTTTTTTAATTTGGTATTTTTTTATACTCTGTATTTGCAAAAGACAAAACTGTTGAATTCAACCAGTTTTGCTGACCGCTGTTAATTTAGAAGAGTCTACAATAACAAGAACCAGAAGTAACTGTATATAGCAGCAAATTTTGAATTTAAAAACAACAAAAGAGGGCAAATTTAAGTATTAATTTAACAACAACAAATATATATCAAATTTACATAAAATCTTTGAAATTGGAGATGTTTAAAAAATTTATTTATTTATTTATTTAAAAAAGTTATTTTGTGAGAATAAATCATTACAACAAGTTACGTCAAATGTTGTATATTCTATTGACATTCAGTTTGAATATTTACACTGTTTTAGCGAATTTTCCCTAAAGGGAAGAAGCTATTACTGTAGTCGGCATGGCAAGACCTAGGCCCAGGACCATGATAAATTTTTATTTTGAGGTCCCCAGATGCCCCAGATGTGTGTGTGTGTGTGTGTGTGTGTGTGTCTGTGTGTGTGTGTGTGTGTGTGTGTGTGTGTGTGTGTGTGTGTGTGTGTGTGTGTGTGTGTGTGTGTGTGTGTGTGTGTCCGATTTTGATGTAATTTGGTACAAACGTGTAAAGCAACATTTATTACTTTTAAGTTGGGAAACCAGACAGATCCGACTTATCCAAAGGGGGGTTTTGAACACCAAAAATGGGTTTTTGAATTTTGTACAAATAATATTTTAAAAAGTCAAATCTTAGTTTTTTCCATTGGAATTAGCTTAAAAACACACAATTTGGTCTTTTGATCATTTCTCTAGGTCAATTGGTTACCGAGATATTGAAAATGCTAAACACAGTACGTTGTCCAATGTTATTCTTTTGGATATTAATAACAATTGTATATCTCATTTATTTATGAACGTATACTGACGAAACTTGGTGTACAGCTTCATGTAGTTGTGATCTGTTGTTATTTTCACAAAGAAAGCCATTTTTCCCTTAGCAGCAAACTTACGTACTCAGCCCCCATGTTATTCTTATGGAGGATAAAGCTGGAATTTCCTAGGCGTGGAACTTTTCGGCAGTGGAGAGCAGAGAACGCTGGCCTTTCCTCATCATGTAATCAAATGGTGCTGTTTTTTAGACAGTGGAATTGTTCCGCGCCGTGCCGCGGACTTTGTCCGCTCCCAGAGCAAAGGAGTATGCTCTCCTCTGCGGGATAGTGTTGATGTTATACTGGTGTCCTGTGATTTTTTGTTGTTTCAGATTGAGTTCAGGTAAATTTAGGGCATCAGATGACGAGAAACTTGTTGAATGAATACAAGGCCATCCAATTGTCTGGGTAAGACAGTTATAATAACCAGCAGATAAAGTCAAAGTCAAACTTTCATTATTTATGTCATATATACAAATATACAAGAATGGTGTCAATACATCAGTTTGTCTTATTACTAAGTTTGGTAGTTTTCTAAGAAGTATAAAAGAAAATAATTAATGCAGCGTGGTTGTTAACAAGGCTTATCTACACTATAACTCTTCGAGAGAGTACAAAGCCTTGTTGTATTTTTTTTAACATAGATTGACCAACCATGTCTTTTATGTCTTTTGGAATTTTGAAAAAGGACACTATTAAAATTTTTAATTTTAAAAAAATATTGTAAAAATAAACGTATTTTTAAAATAACATAACATTTGTTATGTACAGTAGATAATAATTCACTATTGTTTTAGCTTAAATAATAGGCAGTTTTATTGTGCTTTAAAAGTAAAATTAAATTGTTTAAAACTGAAAAACACATGATAATGTTTTTTCTGCTCTTTTCCATATTATTGCTATACGACGATTGGTTCAGGAGATATTGAAAATACTAAACACAGTACGTATATTGTGTGTTGAATTATACCTACGTTTTAGAACATATTATTTTATTTTATTGCCCTTGGTGTTATCCCCTCAACATTCACAACCAAAATGAGCTCGGTTATTCCGCAGTCGGTCGCCAAAAAAGTCTGTGTCTATGAAAATGGAATTCCGCTGAGCTGAAACTACGAGCGGAGAACGTCCGCGTTCCGCTGTTGAAAAATTTACGCGCCTAGGTAAACCCAGTTTTAGTAAAATGTTTGTTCTCTCTTAATTATGAA
This sequence comes from Allygus modestus, assembly GCA_963675035.1. NCBI lineage: Eukaryota > Metazoa > Arthropoda > Insecta > Hemiptera > Cicadellidae > Allygus > Allygus modestus. The sequence continues at coordinate 37,566,766 of OY776114.1, forward strand.
CATAGATTAATAATACCTCTGTAGCAGCAAACCTGCGTACTCAGTGAATTTCCAATGCATATATATACACCACATAAAGCCACATACCAAGTTTCATAAATAAACAATTTATGACAATTTAATTATTCTCCATAGGAATAACATGGCAGCTGAGTATGCAGGGTTGCTGGAACACAAAAATGTTTTTTTTTACAAATATCAATATAACTCAGGAAGGTAAAGCCACATACCAAATTTTATTAATTTATGTTCTTAATTGAGGGAGATAACACGTTACCTATTCTCCATAAGAATAACATGGGAGCTGAGTACGCAGGTTTGCTGCTACGGGAACTATCAGCCAAAAAATGGGTTTTAGTGCAAATATCAATAGACCACAAGGATATGAAGCAATATAGAAAGTTTTATCAGGATAAGTTGATAAATAAGCGAGATATACAATTTGTCTTATTCTCCATAAGATTAACATTGGACAATGTACTGTGTTTAGCACTTTCAATATCTCTGTAACCATTTGACGTAGAGCAATGATCAAAACAACAAATTGTGCGTCTGTTTAAGCTGATTCCAATAGAAAAACTAAAATTTGACTTTTCCAAACATTATAAGTAAAAAACTCAAAAAACCCATTTTTGGGGTACAAAAGCCGCCAAAAATACCCCTTCGGATTGGTCGATCTGTCTGGTTTTCAAACTTAGTCGTTTATCCCAAATTTTGTCAAAATCGGACAACTTTTACGAGAGTTATCGTGCTCACAGACACACACATATATATATATATATATATATATATATACACAGTTTTGAACGAATGGTGTTTTTGGCATCTGGAGACCTCAAAACGAAAATTTATCATGGTCCCGGGCCTAGGTCTTACCATGCCGACTACGGTAATAGCTTCTTCCCTATAGGGGAAAATCGCTAAAACTGTGTATGTGTCTTTTAGCTAGTTTGATTTTATGTATATTTCTAAAAAAAGCATTGGTTTTTGTTCCTCGTTGCATTAAACCTGCGTATACGGCGTAGGGACGTGGCGACCCCACCGCCCGGTAGCTTGTCCATTGCAGCTAGCCTCTCTGGCTCCCTACTCTTCATCTGTGTCAGAGACTTTCCTATTGATCCGTGTTCTTTCCATTTATGTACACACGGATCAGCTTTCTTCATCTTGCTATCTCCAACCTGCTCTTCACCCGAATTCTTCCCTCCCCTTCCTCTATCTCTGTTACAGGCCAACCCAAGGTGTTACGTGGACCGTGCTGATGGGTGGATGGCACCAGGCCTTTTGTATGGTGTCAAGAACGGTACCTGCAGGATACCAGGCGCCCTCCTGCAGTATACAGCCTTGCCCGGGCATGCGGGGCTCTGTCCGGGTCGACTTCATGTCCCTAGCTTCTCGTGGGAACCACATGGACCGCCAAGGGCAAAACAACCAATCAGAACCAAACCTCGAGGCAACTCCAGAAGTTGCCTTGCCCCTAATTCCATCAGGATCTGCCCCATCAGGGCAGGTTCCTCAACCTGAAATGAGTGCATCAGGAACACAGGAGGTTCCGATGCATTCTCATGAGGAGGCTATCAACAATGAGAAGGCTTCCACAGACTTCAACATGGACGATGTGAGCTCAATCACATCAGCCCCACTGGAGGGGGAGGATGAGCTTCTCAGAAGTCCAGGAACACCAAAATCTACGGGTATGCTCGATGATGCCATAGAGCAACTGAACAGCCTGCGGGTTAAGAGAACGAACCTCACCACTGCCCAAAGAAGGAAGGCTATTCAGGCAAAACTTCTTGAGAGAGGTGAAGTTTTTGACCCAGCGAAGTTTCGGAGGGGCAAAAAGAAAAAACCAAAGAGACATGATATGGGTGAAACTCCAGGCACGAATGTGGGTCCAGAAGCTGAGTCGAGGGCGGCCAAGCGCCCTAGAGGCAATATGGCCACCCCTCCCTCGGCGGAAGGACCTACTAAAAAGGCCAGGAGTGGAACTCATGGAAATCATGATGACCAAACCTTGAATCCAGGGACTTCTAGCAAAGGAGTCTCTTACAGGGACATTTCCGCAATCAAAATGGCCATTGTCTTGGAGGGCTATCCTGAGGCTAAGCTTTCAGCAGAGCAAGGTGAAGCTATTGAAGACGCCATCATGGATGAGCTCGAACCCCTAGAGGACGGCTCTGCTCCATCGTTTGCAGGCACCTACATGGAAAAAGGTGCCTTAATAACATCCTGCATCAACGAAGCAACTAAGCTTTGGCTGGAGACACTCATCCCCAGACTTAAACCACTTGGGGAGAAGAAACTTACTGTTGGACTAAGGAGAGACATCTTGAGGTCAACGAGGGTATTCTTTAGAGCTCACCCGAAGCTCCTGAAGAAAACTCCAGAAAAGGTCCTTGAGATGCTCGACAAGCAAAACCCCACCCTGAAGGTGAAGGAATGGAAGGTCCTGCCAGCTAAGCCAAAAGGTTACGGATTCGTCTGTTTCCTGGATGAGGCCTGCTTCAATGCTGTTAGGTCAGCCAACTCTAGAGCCAATCTAGGACTCTGGCAAGTCTCAATTGTCTCAACGACAGTCAAGGACAATGCCCAGGGTCCTCCAGATCAATCTTCACCACAGTAAAGCGGCCTCGGCCGCTTTCTGCCAGTTCTTCCTCAGAGAGGGATTTGACCTGGCACTGATTCAAGAACCATGGCTTCACCAAGGAAGGGTTGCAGGCCTGGGCGATACCAAGGGTAGGTTGATTTACTGTACCTCTCTCAAAAATGTCAGAACATGCATACTTGTGAAGAAAGGTATGGACTGCCTAACCCTCACTGAATTCTGTTCTAGAGATCTCACTGCGGTGTCTATAACCTGGAGTTATGAAGGCAAGGAATGGAGCACAATTGCAGGCTCGGTTTACTTGCCCTACGACTCCGGGGAACTTCCTCCATCGAGAGAGCTCGAACTTTTGGTGGAGTCATCCTGCGCTGGCGGACGACAACTCCTTTTAGGTTGTGACGCCAACGCTCATCACACAATCGGATGGGGAAGCTCTGACACGAATCCAAGAGGTGAGGCTCTTCTTCAGTTTCTCATATCTAAGAATCTTTATGTCTGTAATGTTGGAAACCGTCCGACGTTCGTTACACGAAATCGAAGTGAGGTTATTGACATTACTTTTTGTTCAGAAGCAGTCCTTAGAGTCATTGACAATTGGCACATAAGCCACGAGGCCTCCTTGTCTGACCACAGGTACATCTGTTTTAACCTGCAAGGTGAGGGTGACTCGCCCTGCTATCGAGATCCCAGGAAAACAGATTGGTCACTCTATAAGTCTGACCTCCTGTCTCAACTGGGATCATTAGGTGGGAGGGTCAGCTGCTTTGCGGACATGGACCAGATTGCTTCTGATCTTCAGAACGCAATTGTAAGCTGCTTCCAGGACAATTGTCCATTGCGGCGGGGAAAGAGTCGCACTAATACTAAGTGGTGGACTGCTGACCTTGAACGTAAAAGGACGGTTGTCAGGAAGCTTCATAACCATTGCAAACGGAGCCGTATCTGGGAGCCATACCATAAGGCACTCACAGAATATAGCCTTGCAATCAAAAAAGCCAAAGAGAACTCTTGGAGACGGTTTACACAGGAGGTAAACAGTTTCAGCGCAGCAGCAAGACTGCAGCGTGTTTTAGCTTCAAGCCCTATTGGCCTCCTGGGATCCCTGAGGTCACCAGAGGGACAATATACCACTGGAATTGAAGGAAGTCTCAAACTTCTCCTTGAGACTCACTTTCCGGATTGCATTTTTGAGAGTGACTGTTTAGGCATGTCCGGCAACAGCGAAAGGGGCTCATGGCCAAGAGCTGATCGCGGAAGCTGGACTTTAGCCAGACGGATTGTCACACTTTCCAAAGTTAAATGGGCCATCAGCAAGTTTGGCCCTTTCAAATCTCCTGGGGGGGACGGTATCATACCGGCAATGCTACAGCAAGGACCGGAAGCTCTCTTGGTCCTCCTGTGCGAACTCTTCAGAGCGAGTCTGGCTTATGGGTACATTCCTCAAGCCTGGCGCCTCAGTAGGGTGGTCTTCATTCCCAAGAGAGGAAGAGCAGACTACTCAACTGCAAAATCATTTCGGCCTATCAGTCTCTCATCGTTTCTCTTGAAGACGCTGGAGAGACTGGTAGAAAGACATCTAAGAAAGGGAGTGCTTTCAGGTACTCCTCTCCATCGAAACCAGCATGCCTATCAGTCTGGTAAGTCCTGCGAAACTGCCCTGCATCAACTTGTTAGCAGGGTGGAGGACAGCCTTGCTGCTAAGGAAATCGCTCTATGCACCTTCATGGACATTGAAGGTGCATTTGACAATGTCACTTACACGGCCATGGTCCGGGCGGTGCGTGGGCGTGGTCTTGAGTCTGCTGTATGTAGGTGGATTGAGACCGTGCTCTGCTCCAGGCGGATTAGAGCCGATCTTCAAGGTGAATCGATAGTGATCGCACCCACGAGGGGTTGTCCGCAGGGAGGTGTACTTTCGCCTCTTCTGTGGAACCTGGTGGTGGACGGTCTCCTTCGTGAGCTCACTAGCAGAGGCGTCTTTGTCCAGGGCTATGCAGACGACATAGTCCTAATGGTACAGGGAAGGTTCACGAATATTGTTGCTGATGTCATGAATGTCAATCTTCAAGATGTCAATTTCTGGTGTCTTGGAGAGGGTCTAAGCATAAACCCCTCAAAGACAGTAGTTGTTCCGTTCACAAGGAAAAAGAACCTGGAGTCTCTTTCCAGGCTGAGACTTGGACCAACACGGCTTGAAGTATCAGGTACAGTCAAATACCTAGGGCTGACAATTGATTCTAAGCTGACTTGGAATGATCATTTGAATAATACACTGCATAAGGCGAAATGGGCGCTCATGACGTCCAGGAGATTTGTAGGCTCCACGTGGGGGATCAAGCCTCACATAGCACTGTGGCTGTACAAGGCAGTAATAAGGCCTCAAGTCACATATGGATCACTAGTCTGGTGGACAAAGGTGAACCAGACTACAGCCATAGCCAAACTCACAAGTTTACAAAGGTTGGGCACACTTCTAGTCACTGGAGCTTTCAGGAGTAGCCCGTCAGCAGCTCTCGAAGTTGCTCTTGGATTACTGCCTTTGGATATCTTCATCAAGGCAGAAGCACGGAAATCAGCCTATCGATTAAAAGTCGCAGGCCAATGGAGGGAAGGCCTGTCTGGAACAGGCCATTGCACCATCACCAAAGCTGTTGCTCAAAACCCTGTGCTTGATATGACATCAGATGTCATGAGTACGGAGATGGTTTTCACTAAACCTTTTTCTGTTGGATTCTGCTCCAGAGAAGAGTGGACATCTGAGGAAGGGCCCTATTCCAGGAAGGGTAGCCTTGTCTGGTACACGGACGGCTCTCTCATTGAAGGAAAATCTGGCTACGGGGTGTACAGTGAATCACCTAGAACAGAACTCTGTGCAAGTCTGGGACAACACTGTACTATTTTTCAAGCAGAAATTTGTGGCATCATGGTTTGTGCCAATCTCGGCATTGCCAGACGCTATTGCGACAGGCATATAGTAATCTTGTCAGATTGTCAGGCTGCCCTCAAGGCTCTTGACTCCAACGAAATCAAGTCAAAATTGGTGTGGGAATGTTACAACACTCTCTGCAAACTCGCGACACGCAACTCGGTGCATCTTGGTTGGGTACCTGGCCATGTAGGCATAGGTGGCAATGAGTGTGCAGATAAGCTTGCTAAAAGAGGTTCCGGTATGCCATTCTTTGGTCCAGAGCCAAGCTGTGGCATAAGCAAAACAACTGCTTTTCACACAATAAACAAATGGTCCAGGGACTTACATCGCCAGCAATGGCAAGGTCATACTGGTCAAGCACTTGGCAAAAGGCTGCTAGCAGATACTAGCTCTTACTTCACTAACTGGTTGGTGAGGTTGGGCAGAGGTCGGGTTAAGCAGTTGATTGCTCTGATAACTGGACATGGCCATTTCAGGAAACATCTCCACACTCTCGGACTCAGAAATGAAAGTCAGGTGTGTAGGCTCTGCAATCAGTCTGAAGAGACTGCCAAGCATATCATACTGGACTGCGAGAGACTCGGGGCAAGGAGAAGGGCTCTGTTTGGTTGTAAGCAACCAGGTGATGAAAGGGACGCTAGTATTGGTAAAAAACTCCTGGATCTCGTAAAGGGTACGGGCATTGGTTTGCCATACTAACGTACAAGGGACACACAATAAGCTTCGGTTGACGTGTGAGGATCTTTGAATCTTTGGATCTCTGAATCCGTCCCTTTAACAACACATAAACATAAACATAAACATAAACCTGCGTATTCAGCTCCCATGTTATTATTATGGAGTTTAATTAAAATGTTACATATCGCTCGCTTATTTATGAATGTACCTATATTGATGAAATTTGGCATGTGACTTCGCCTAGTTGAGTTATATTGATATTTGCATAAAAACCGATTTGTTTGTGTTGTTTCAGCAAACCTCACCCACCGTGTTATTCTTTTCTAATATATAAAAATCAATGTTTGTACGTCTGTTCGTCTGACCATTCATATTTTATGCGCTGCCATACCGTTCATCCGATTGCTTTGAAATTTTGCATAGTAACACAGGTTAACCCTGTGAAGTTTATAGGCCAATAACCGAAGTCCTAGGACATTAGGGCCCCACTGGACTTCAAAGTTTCAACGTTAATCTTGTGGAAGAAAGATTAATTTCTTTTAATTTTATCAGATGATATCTATAACATAAAATATTGGAAACAACTGTTTATCATTATTGAGATAAAAAACCTACTTGAAAGGCAACTCTTATAATGGAAATAAAAAACTACTTGAATGGCAACTCAAACTCTTTTTTCGATAGGCAAGTGAGCATAGCGAACAAGCTCATCCAGGAGGCGAGTGAGCGAAGCGAAGAGCTAATCCGGGAGGCGAGTGAGCGAAGTGAATGACCTCATATTGAAAATGAACGAGTATTTGACAAAAAGCAAATTCAATAATAGTAGTAAGTAATGGGGTAATCGACTAGTAGACTAGTAGTTTAACCGACTAGTATTACATCTAGTGTACTCTAGCCGCTTATTTACACTATAGTCGTATGGTATGGCCAACTAGTAGACTAGTAGTTTAACCGACTAGTATTACATCTAGTGTACTCTAGCCGCTTATTTACACTAGTCATATGGTATGACCGACTTGTAGAATAGTAGTTTAACCGACTAGTATTACATCTAGTGTACTCTAGCCGCTTATTTACACTATAGTCGTATGGTATGTCCGACTTGTAGATTAGTAGTTTAACCGACTAGTATTACATCTAGTGTACTCTACCCGCTTATTTACACTATAGTCGTATATGGTATGGCCAACTAGTAGACTAGTAGTTTAACCGACTAGTGTTACATCTAGTGTACTCTAGCCTCTTATTTACACTATAGTCGTATGGTATGGCCAACTAGTAGACTAGTAGTTTAACCGACTAGTATTACATCTAGTGTACTCTAGCCGCTTATTTACACTATAGTCGTATGGTATGGCCGACTTGTAGATTAGTAGTTTAACCGACTAGTATTACATCTAGTGTACTCTAGCCGCTTATTTACACTATAGTCGTATGGTATGGCCAACTAGTAGACTAGTAGTTTAACCGACTAGTATTACATCTAGTGTACTCTAGCCGCTTATTTACACTAGTCATATTGTATAGCCAACTAGTAGACTAGTAGTTTAACCGACTAGTATTACATCTAGTGTACTCTAGCCGCTTATTTACACTAGTCATATGGTATGACCGACTTGTAGAATAGTAGTTTAACCGACTAGTATTACATCTAGTGTACTCTAGCCGCTTATTTACACTATAGTCGTATGGTATGGCCGACTTGTAGACTAGTAGTTTAACCGACTAGTATTACATTTAGTGTACTCTAGCCGCTTATTTACACTATAGTCGTATGGTATGGCCGACTTGTAGACTAGTAGTTTAACCGACTAGTATTACATCTAGTGTACTCTAGCCGCTTATTTACACTATAGTCGTATGGTATGGCCGACTTGTAGACTAGTAGTTTAACCGACTAGTATTACATCTAGTGTACTCTAGCCGCTTATTTACACTAGTCATATGGTATGACCGACTTGTAGAATAGTAGTTTAACCGACTAGTATTACATCTAGTGTACTCTAGCCGCTTATTTACACTAGTCATATGGTATGGCTGACTAGTAGACTAGTAGTTTAACCGACTAGTATTACATCTAGTGTACTCTAGCCGCTTATTTACACTATAGTCGTATGGTATGGCCGACTTGTAGACTAGTAGTTTAACCGACTAGTATTACATGTAGTGTACTCTAGCCGCTTATTTACACTATAGTCGTATGGTATGGCCGACTTGTAGACTAGTAGTTTAACCGACTAGTATTACATCTAGTGTACTCTAGCCGCTTATTTACACTATAGTGGTATGGTATGGCCGACTTGTAGACTAGTAGTTTAACCGACTAGTATTACATCTAGTGTACTCCAGCCGCTTATTTACACTATAGTCGTATGGTATGGCTGACTAGTAGACTAGTAGTTTAACCGACTAGTATTACATCTAGTGTACTCTAGCCGCTTATTTACACTATAGTCGTATGGTATGGCCGACTTGTATACTAGTAGTTTAACCGACTAGTATTACATCTAGTGTACTCTAGCCTCTTATTTACACTATAGTCGTATGGTATGGCCAACTAGTAGAATAGTAGTTTAACCGACTAGTATTACATCTAGTGTACTCTAGCCGCTTATTTACACTATAGTCGTATGGTATGGCCGACTTGTAGACTAGTAGTTTAACCGACTAGTATTACATCTAGTGTATTCTAGCCTCTTATTTACACTATAGTCGTATGGTATGGCCAACTAGTAGACTAGTAGTTTAACCGACTAGTATTACATCTAGTGTACTCTAGCCGCTTATTTACACTATAGTCGTATGGTATGGCCAACTAGTAGACTAGTAGTTTAACCGACTAGTATTACATCTAGTGTACTCTAGCTGCTTATTTACACTATAGTCGTATGGTATGGCCAACTTGTAGACTAGTAGTTTAACCGACTAGTATTACATCTAGTGTACTCTAGCCGCTTATTTACACTAGTCATATGGTATGACCGACTTGTAGACTAGTAGTTTAACCGACTAGTGTACTACATCTAGTGTACTCTAGCCGCTTATTTACACTAGTCATATGGTATGACCGACTTGTAGACTAGTAGTTTAACCGACTAGTATTACATCTAGTGTACTCTAGCCGCTTATTTACACTAGTCATATGGTATGACCGACTTGTAGACTAGTAGTTTAACCGACTAGTGTACTACATCTAGTGTACTCTAGCCGCTTATTTACACTAGTCATATGGTATGACCGACTTGTAGACTAGTAGTTTAACCGACTAGTATTACATCTAGTGTACTCTAGCCGCTTATTTACACTAGTCATATGGTATGACCGACTTGTAGACTAGTTGTTTAACCGACTAGTATTGATTCTACTGTACTAGTCGCATGTTTTTATTAGTTGACATTACATTTACTAGTTGAACACTTGAACAAGCAATGATTTAAGTGAGATGGGAAATACTGTGACTAGTCAATAGAAAGTTTGTATTTCGTAGTACTTATTTGTTGCCTCTTGGATCTAGTATTTAAACTAACTAGTCAACTCTTGTGCAACAACAAAAAATAATTTAAATTAGGAAAACTTATTTCATATTATATTTTATTATAAACAATATTTCTTTTTAGTGTACTACCATGAATTATCTGTTGACTGTTAATTATTACTCTGAATTATTTAAACAATTAAATTTACCAAAATATAAACAGTAACATTTAGTAATTGAATCTAATGGTTGACTATATAAAGTGTACAATAATAGGCTATAATAATATTTTATTAAAGAGCTATTTTAGGTACCGGTATTGTTGAAAAAATACATACCTAAGTTTTATTGTTAAAAAGAGTAATAAGGAACAAACCATACGTGTAATGTTTGAGTACAAATTTAGTTATTAATGAAAAACCAATTTAAAAAAATTGTATTGTTAAAAAAAATCTTAACACGTTCGCTGCGCACGAAAAATTTTGAATTTTTTGTGGATGCTGAAAAATTTGTATTGTTGATTTACTTTCCTATGACGAATAGAATACCGACCATGTGGTTTAAAAGCATTCCAGAACTTTAGTTTAGCCGCTAATGACGTCATAAAGTTCTGGTCGATTTCAGGACCGTAGCACCCGTTGCTTGTACATACATAGTTACAATCACATGAAATGACAGTCACAATGTTATTATTTGGTAAAAACGTACCTACTATAAATCCTCTTATCACTGTAACTTATATACAATATTTACATACCTTCCCAAGCATATATAACACCACAGAATCACTACTCGAAATAAGCGGAACAATGCGCCAAAAAACACACAAAATACGTGGCCGATACGAAAAGTAACGCCGCCCGACAACACAACGTGACCCGCACTACACACAGACAGTAAATCACCTGCCTCGAACAAGTGATGGTCTCACACTAACTGGTTTAGTTACAATAAAGAGCGCGAAACCGTTTTCGGCCGTGTGGCGCGTGTAGCCAAGGTCATTGGAGACAGACGCAAATTCTGGAAACTGACGCCGCCCGGCTACACTACGGGACCCCTCCTACACGCTCACAACATATCATGTGAATCGACCAGGTGCTCAGCTCAGACTGACTGGTTTAGTTTAAAAAGAGGCATGTCCCCATACACGCACACGAGCGTGCGAAAATATGCAAGGATGTCCTTCTAAGGGAACATGCGCAGCGAACGTGTTAATTTAAAAACCCCTCAACAGTGATCCGTGTCAAAATTGGGGAAATCAAGAATTCCTGTAAAGACATGAAAGAAATGACGAATTATTTCAGATTTGCAGGATAATTGAACTAGTCAACTATAGGTTAAATGGCTATGGTAGTTGAGCCTAAACAAACATGACAACTAGTCGACTAGTTTAAACGATTAGACTAGTCGATGTTACTATTTTAGACATGTTCAAAATTCCCTCCATTTTGAATTTTTTGAGGAGGTTAAAAATAAAAATTGTAACATTTGGTGATTTTCCTGGGGGTTACAGGGTACAGGCTACATGCCTGCCAAATTTCATGTTTCTAGCTCATCTAGAAGTGGTCTTGAATTTGTATACCTCAGTGAATGAATCAGTGAGCGAGTTACACGTGGGGTTGTATATTAGACTCGCTTCGCTCGCTGGGGGCTCCGCCCCCAGACCCCTGCGGGGGCTTCGCCCCTAGGTCGCTATCGGGTGGGTAGGACCCGTTGGTGACCCGGGTACCTAGCTCAAGTGAAAGTGATGTCATATTAGGTGGCCCAGTACCGACATTCTACTACTTCTTATACAACAAAATAGACAACTCAGCAGTTATTCAAATATGAGGGGGTTAACAATTGAAATAGTAGAGTTTGGGAATGTTTAAGGAGATTTGAGGGTTCAAGGCATGTGCATGCTATATCTCATATATCCAAACAAATAATCTGCAACCCTCTCCCCTCCTAGACCTCCCCTACCACCCCACTTCCCCAACCCCTAGATCCCTAGACCACTGTGGGAGGCTTCGCCCCTAGATCGATCGGGTTTAAATCATCAAATCTGTTCACGTGATAAATAATACAAAACACCACAAAACCTCGAAAAAATGTTGAAATTTGAAAAATCTAGCGCTATCTAAGGGTGAAGGATATGAGATACGACAAAAAGTCAAAAGTCAAAGTTTTAGATCGTCTAAAATCCTTGGCAAGTGAAGGTATTCCGTTTATCAATAGGACCATCTGTTCGTCCGCTAGAGCTAAAATAAAAAGGCATTATTTAGGACATATTCAAAATTTCCTCCATTTTTGATTTTTTGTATGTGGTTCTGATTAAAAATTATACCTTTTGCAAATTTTCCTGGGGCTTTTAATGGACGAGCTACATGTAGGCCTAATCCCACGTGCATAGCTTATCTAGAATTACCTGAGTAAGTCGATAATGCAGTTTGTCATTTATGGAACAAATAGGGTTTTTAATTTTTTTGGGGTGTTTAATTATTAAAACATGTTAGTTTATCGTCTGTTTCCTGAAGGGTAATGTGTAAACATATTGAGTGCCAAATATCAAGCCTTTAAATACTAAATTAAAGTGATAGCAAATTAAAAACCATGGAAATAACCGTCGAAATTGCCTGAAATTTGAAATACCCCCGTCGCAGCAAACCTGCGTACTCAGCGAATTTCCAATGCATAATATTTGTCTGAATTCCACATATAAAGCCGCGTACCAAGTTTCATAAAAATATAATCACATATAAGCGATTTTAATTATTCTCCATAAGAATAACATTGGTAATGAGTACGTAGGTTTGCTGAAACAAGGAACACAAACAATTGTTTTTTATGCTAATATAAATATAATAACTATAGGCGAAGCCACATACCAAGTTTCATCAATATTCAATCATAAATAAGCGCTATATAACATTTTAGTTATTCTCCATAAGAATAACATGGGGGCTGAGTACGCAGGTATGCTGCTACAGGAATAACCAACAAAATATCAATTTTTTGTGCAAATATCAATATACCAGTACTATTTGAAGCCACATACCAAGTTTCATCAACATACATTCATAAATAATCGAGATATCAAATTTTATTTATTCTCCATAAGGATAACATTGGACAACGTACTGTGTTTAGCACTTTGAATATCTACATGTTACTCTTATACATACTCTTAATGTTATTCTTATAGAGAATAAATAATTAGGGATGAGTACGCAGGTTTCCTGCAACAAGGAACACAAAATAATGGGTTTTTATGCAAATATCAATAGAACTCATCTAAGTCAAGTCACATACCAAGTTTCATTCACATACATTTATAAACTAGCAGTTTCCCGGCGCGCGTTGCTGCGCCCAAGTTAATTTGTTTACTAATTACAGCTGTTAATTTTGTAAACACTAAATTTCTAAAACCTGACACTGCACCCTTGTATGCCCTCTGGGTCGGAGCCCTTTGGACAGATTTGCACCAAACTTCACACAAACTATCCTTGAATAATGCTTAATAATGGCTGAAAGTTTCATTACAATCTGTCAAGCGGTTTCGGAGTCCATAGGCTACATACATATATATATACATACACATTAAGGACACATACACATACACATATAGGACATACTTCCTCTTTTATATATTTAGATAAGCGGTATATAACATTTTAATTTTTCTCCATAAAAATAACATGGGGACCGAGTACCTAGGTTTGCTGCTACAGGAACTATAAGTGAACATTTTTTGTGCAAACAACAACAAACCACAACCAGTTTACCAAGTTTTGTCAGTTAATATTAAAAAATCAGCGAGATATAAAATTTATTTTTCTCCATAAGAGTAGCATTAAACAACGTACTGTGTTTAGCACTTGCAATATCACAGTAACCAATTGACGTAAAGCAATGATCAAAATACCAATTTTTTAAAGCTGAATTAAATGGTACAACTAAATATTTGATTTAAATAAAAATTACATGTAAAAACCTCCAAAATAACATATCTGGGGTACAAAACCTCCCAAAACCCTCCTTTGGATGGTGTGATTCGTCTGGTTTTCGAACTCGTTCAAATAAATGCTACTTTACACGTCTATACCAAATTTCATCAAGATCGGACCTTTTTTACGAAAGTTATCGTGCTTATAGACACATAAATAAATATATAAATACACACACACACACATATATATATATATATATATATATATATATATTTATATACGTACAAAATTTGAACGAATGGTGTTTTTGGCATCTGGGGGCCTCAAAATAAAAACTTATCATGGTCTCGGGCTTAAGTGTTACCATGCCACCTTCGGTAATAGCTTCTTCCCTATAGGGGAAATTCGCTAATAGTTTCCAATACTTTAGAAAAAAACAGCAGTCAAAACAATAGGCCGATAGCTGCATGGACGGAGATTTTGTCTATTCTTTCTTATACTACTCTCGATAACTAAAGTACCGGTACACTAAGAAAAATACCCTGAACGAAACAAATTATAGCAAAATTTATAGCAAAATTAACAGGACAAGCTATACATAGTTAATAATATTTATTCAATAAATTACAAGAAATGCCATAGATATCAACACTGATAGAATACTTTAACTTATTTATAATTTTGTACAACTTCCTGCATTTTTTTCAGAGAAAGAAAAACTACCTAACTAGGTCTAGAGCTTCAATTGCAATTTTGATGCATACCTGCAATAGTATCCACAGCCTTTATACTAAATATTCTGAAATGACTGTGTACAATAAGTGTTAAACTCGGATATGTAGTGAAATAAAATTGCTGTTGCTTCTGTTTCACTATTTTTTTTATTTTTTTACTAATTTAGACAACTTGTATAATTTTCCAAGCCCTTTTGCATTTGTTTGTAGAAGACTCAATACTTCTAATGTTGTACGATTGTTTAGTTTTATTAAGAGCTAATAAAACTAAACTTCTCTCTTATCTCTTATATAAACAGCATTGGATTGTTTAGAATTATTAAGCTTCTTATATTCAAATACGAGAACAGCACTTAACTTATTTTTTGTTTAGTTTGGCTAACTGGGGAGTACAGCTTATTCCATTCAATTATTGACTATTTTATTAGATGAAAAACTAGTTTTACATTTTAATTGAGGAATGGTCATTGCAAAATCGTTTTTAAATGCAGAAAAAATTCTCAAAGAGAAAAATCATTAGCAGAGTGATGTTTAAGTTCGAAAAACAAGTAAAACCACCTATACATATTAAGTTGGGATCCAAATATCCAATATCCAGCTTTTTATTATATATTGGCCCAGTTACAACTATTTTTGCCTTTTGGGAAACACAGGTATGTAAGTTAACATTTTCAGTAGCAAGACCTACACAATCATGGCCAGAAAAAGAAAAATTAATAAAGTGATGCAATACTGAGTATATCTAAAAGTATTTGTTAATATTGTTAAGGCAGGCCAAACCTCTTGAAGCCTTAGTGTTACTGAAATCAAAATTAAACCGCCTACGTAAATCAGTCCATGTACACTAGATTTTCCTCATCCACATCAAAATGTGCATTTAAGTCACCACCCATTATTATCTTATATTTTTTCACCTGCCACCACTGACAAATTCAAACAATCTTGCTGATTTAAAAAAAGTAGAGCAGGGTCGACCCCTGCCCGGAATAAGTATTGATGATCCAAGATTTAAGATTCTTCATTGTCATCAAACAAAAAACAGTGCATCATGCCAAGATTTGTATACTAAATATAAATATAGCCTAAAAGATTTAGAAACAGTTTTGAAAAAAATAATGCATGATAATTAAAATATGTACAATGTAGTTGATAATAATATTGTTGTACAGGTACCTATCATAAGGGAGATCTCCCTTATGATAGGTACCTGTACAACAATATTATTATCAACTACATTGTACATATTTTAATTATCATGCATTATTTTTTCAAAACTAACTGTTTCTAAATCTTTTAGGCTATATTTATATTTAGTATAGAAATCTTGAGCATGATGCACTGTTTTTTGTTTGATCACAAGGAAAAATCTTAAATCTTGGATCATCAGTTCATATTCCAGTTGCTTCAAAATTTAGTTCAGTACATGACAAATTATATGATATATATAACTATAATTTGTTGCTGTAACATAAACCAGTGAATTGTTTACATAAACTGCAATAACACCACCACGAATATGCTCATCTCTAAAGAAGGTTTTAATAATTTTAAAGCCATGCAATAGCATAAAACTACTTTCATAATTTATACACCAGTGCTCATTAATAAAAATATCAAACAGGTAATCAACAGCAAAATTATTGCTAATATTTCTTTACCACTCAGACATTGAAAACAACCGGGAAATTATTCAAACAGAGTTGTCTCCTAAAGTTTTAAATTGCTTATTAATCACTTCTTCTAATTAAAAGTAAATAAATATTTCCCTTTAACACCAAGACAGGACAAATGTAGGGGAAATATTTACATACTGGGAAATTTTACATTTTGTAGGGTGCCATACATGAACTGCCGGGGATTTTGTTTTTCCCAAGTGTCGGTTGGTACATGGTTGATTTGGCAGCCATGCTTCTAGCGAGTCTATTGTTATTTGCACAAAAAAGTTTACCGATAATTCCCGTAGCAGCAAATCTGCGTACTCAGCCACCATGTTATTCTTATGGAGGATAAGTAAAATGTAACGTAGCCCTTAATTATGAACATAAATTAATAAAACTTGGTATGTGGCTTCACCTGGTTGAGTAATATTGATATTTACATGAAAACCCATATTTTTGTTCCTTGTTGCAGCAAACCTGCGTACTCATCCCCAATGTCATTCTTATGGGGAATAATTCAAATTGTATATATCGCTTATTTGTGAATATATTTTTATGAAACTTTGTACCCGGCTTCATGTGGTGGTAAGACATGTATTATACATTGGAAATTCACTGAGTACGTAGATTTGCTACGACGGGGGTATTAATTTAATGTCACGGTTTGTTTTTGATTGAAAATCAATCTTGGTTATTAATGAATGTCAATAAAATAAATCCTTTTGTACATATTTATATGTATGACTTTCCATCTTTGGAATTTCGTAATGATTGCATTGTTGTGGTATGTGCTACGTCACAAGTGACGTCGATATCTGATTGGTCAGTGAAGCTGACATTCAAAAACTGCTGCTTATTGAAATACTACGATACCTTTGTCACAAGATTTGTAAGATTTTGCCTAATTTTTAGTTTTAATACTTCATTAATGGCTCAAAACATAAATCCTCTTTATTCTTTTCAAACGACACCAACTAAAAACACGGAAGAACGTCAAGGTAGACCTCAGGATAACCATGCAGTAACGAAAAGGTAAGAGATTTAGTAGCTTTCGTTTTGGAGCCTTCATATTGGTATGAAAAAGTAACGGAAATCATTCAAATTGAAATCATATCCATTATTGATTTTTCTAAACTGTTCTTTAAATCGTTGCAATAAGGAAATTTTGACATGGGATGAAAAAAAAGTGTAGGATAATTAAGTTTATCTTTTCCTAACGAAAAGTGGTCTTGTACATTAAATAAAAGATGCCAAAAGTCAGTAGGCCTAACAAGTCTGTGCTTAGCATTTCAAGTCCTAGGATTATTTATGCTTCATAGTAGGGCCTAGTAAAATTAGTAGGGCCTACTAAGGAGCTTATTTCCCTACTTAACCAACAACATGGGATTTTGGACGTGGTGCTAAATTTGTATTGTACGGCATTGCCAAATAGGCAAAATAAATCATGGCCAAGTTTGAAAGAATATTAGGCCTACCTACAAAATATTTGTTGTGAAAAATATGTTAGCAACTTCAAAACTCCTGATCAACGCCGTTAGTATCAGAAGGCCTTACCTGGGACTGACGTGTAGTGTGGTGCACCAAAAGTTCACTACCCTTGAGGTGTTTCGGCTATTGGCACTTCAGGGTTGTGCTATGTTAATCAAAACCTATAGCAAAAACCAAGGGTTCAATACGATAAGCGTCCACCAAAACAATAGAATGTAAAATATCGGATTACCACGATTGATATAAGTTAGGTACCTAGAAAACCATATTTCAATTTGATTGATTTTGCTTACACAATCACAAAGTTTGTTTACTTTACAGTGCTCTAGGGTAAAAACTTGAAAACAGGACAATTGCTGACCCCAGCTAATTATCTCTCTTCTGTCATATATTCCTTACTCCAAATGGTTTTACAATAATTTATCATATTTTACTTTGATTAAAAATGTGTATGCCTTTGTTTTTCGATTTTAATTGTATTTAATAAATAAAAGTGTATTTGAAAAGTTCATGTTGCCTGGATTTAGTGCAAAAAACCTGTCCCCAAGGTTAGAAGATGGGTACAAAAAGCTTATATTTTCAGTATTATTAAGGTAATACAATTTAAATATTTGGTTGGAATTAATGAATACCGTAATGTTGAAATATTGAAAAAATCTATCAACCAGGCTTTTTTAATTAAATATACTGGCAATAACGATCGTTAAAAGTCACGTTCCCAGCCGTGAACGTAATGCTGGTTTCGAGGTTTGGAACCGGTTCTCAACAGGTCATTCAACCTTGTCGATCTCGGGCAGATCAATACTTCGACCTCTCTTAGTTCGTTGTGTGTGAGTGAAATAGTTTAGATGTGATGTGATGCCAGGCTTTGCAGTTTATAAGGTAAGTCTTTATTTAAAACCCGTTTTTGCATAATGTTCGGTACTGCTGATAACTGTGACAATAAGGTGAATAAGTTATCGAAAACTAAGAAAATATAAGTAAAACGCACATGTAATCAAACATTTGGCTTGCAAAGGGAACTATGCCGTCATGTTTTATTTTAATAAATGATGAGAGTGAAAATGCTAATATCGGTCACGCTAATTTGGGTCACAAAATCGAGGATCTGAGGTGTGACCAGCATTAGTTTTGGTACATTTTGTGACTCAAATTACTTCTCTTACGAGTTTCCAATGTCAAGAATTATTTTTTTGCTGTAATCCACAATATGATTGAAGATTACCTCTGTTTACTTTCTATTCCGATGGGGGAGATTAGACGACAATATGGGCGGCGAGAGTTTGGTTGCGAGATTAGTGAGAAAATTACGAACCTTGCCTAGTGTGAACCTCGCGTTACCTGAAATGGTGGGTCCCATACTTAGTGTTTGTTGGCGTATAACTAAAACCACTAATTCAAATTGTGGTTTTATAATTGTAACTTGTAGGCTACTAATCACGATTTCTTTTTTATTTTTTTAGTTGATTAACCCTTTCAGTGCTAAGCTTCTGAAAGGAGTAGATGGATCTATGATGTTTGTTATTTTTTAAATGTCTTGGGCGCCTGAACAGTCAAAATTAATAAAAACGCGCTTCCGCTGGACACACACACAGTAAAGGATAGGTCAAGAGTAGTAAAACACCTGATCAGATGTGCAACTCACAAAGAATCCACCCATCCTGTCAGCTTGGACCCGAGCCGTCCACCGTTTGCTTAAGGTCGGCCCTCCCCTTCAACTCTGCCACAGACAGGTGAACTCTCCATGAGTTGCACATAAAAACCACCGACTGTGACGGGATTCGAACCCTCGATCCAAGTGTTACCCCCGGCCGGGAAGGTAACGCCTAAGACCGCACAGCCATTGATCAGACTAGCAGCTGTAGTGGACCAGGCGGTATTAGAGCACTATATATCAGACTCAGACTGCAGACTGAGCGCATAACGGTACACTCGCTTATGAAGCAGTAACAGTGTTTATTGATAACAGATTCAAAAACCGATATATCGATCCATAGCACTGAAAGGGTTAAAAAGTGTAATTTTCTAATATTTTATCGGTTTGGTCCGAAGAATTGTTACATTACATTCTTCTACAGTAGAATGTCCCCACATAGATGTGTAATCAAACTCAGCTTTACAACAGCTATAATTTTTAAGACACAATTATTGCAAGATATCAGAAGTTCACTTGGAGCAGGATTCGTCATGGGCTTAGATATCAGTCTGTTATTTGATGGATACTGCCAAACCCACTCTTCTGCTGGAATTTTACACCCTAACAAGTTTGAATCTGGTGGTTAAGATGTTAATGAGCAGCATTTGAGGTTGGTGGAGATTTTGCTAAATCAAAATTTGACTTGGAGAGAAATTTTTAGGGTTAATCAGATGTTTTGATCTATACATTCTATTCAAATATAGAGACAAGGAAGTTTGTATTGACAACAAGGAGCGTGCGACTTTTAACGGAGAAACGATGGACGAGAGAAGTTTCTTAAGTCACTGCCAGAGAGTGCTGACATATCGCCAACAAAAACAAAATAACTGAACTAGGGGATTGGGTTTTTGCACAGAATATCAAAGCAACATTTACAAAATATTTTTCATACATAAAAAGAAAATAAACATAATTAGTATAGAACCCAGGACCTTGTGGTCAGAAGTTCAAACTATAGCCACTGAGCTATCACGACATACCGTAACGACTAAGAGTTACAAATACATAAGCAATGAACAACTGAGAAGCGCACTCTAGTGGTGATCTAAGAAAATATTCTCGCCCATCGTTTCTCCCATGAGTTGCTGCCTAACAATGACCTTGGTATTACAGCTGAAATTATAGTATGGTAAATAATAGCATAGAAAAATAAAGCAGGTATAGAAGTGTCACGTAATGCTAAAATTTGCTAACACAAAATTGTTAATTCAACCGGCCAGATCATACGAGCAAAACCGGCCAAGCGACGTTGCCTGTCTGTGCACTCCAGCCGGCTGGCCGGCCGGCCCAGCCGGTAGGGAAAAATTCCCTCGCCCTGCTTGGCGCTTGTCGTATTGAGTGCAGTGTTTACGCGCTCTTCGCATTATCTACTTCTCTGGTTAGTTTTCTATTCAATGATGCTAAAGATTTTGCCTCAATGTTAATTTATCGATTTACCAACTTTAAAAATACATTTAAAATCTTCTGAGATACTGGTACGTTTAATGTTGACTGACGATTTCTTTAAACATTTTTTAGTTCGAGGATAGTTTTCGTGTATGGGTTCATCGCGTCAATAATAAGATTAAAAGCTTAAGCTCTCTCTGTATGTTTTATAAACATACCCTGATTTATAAATAAAGGGTTACAGAAAATAGGTAAAATCATAATTTTAAAAGTAAACTATGTTTCACGATTAAATTGTAATGCATTTTATTACTGAATTTAATATTTTACAGTAACTTGTTCCTACGTGAAGAGCTAATTTCTTCAGTGAATTTATAGTAAATTTGTATGGCATCGGCTGCTAACATTTCAACATGTTATATACACTCTGCATTTTATGTACAGTATTCTCCTAAAGAACAACATTAAAGGCTGAGTACGCAGATTTGCTGCATCAAGAAATATAAACAATATGTTTTTGTGCAATTATCAATATAACTTAACCAGGTGAAGCTACATACCAAGTTTTATTTTTTATTTATGTTCATAACGAAGGGAGAGATAAAACTTCATTTATTCTCCATAAGAATAATATTAGGGCTGAGTATGCAGGTTTGCTGCTACGGGGACAATAACAAAAATTGTTTATGCAAATATCAATATACCGGTACCAGTACTAGGTGAAGCCACAGGCCAAGTTTCATCAATATACATTCATAAATAATCGAGATATTAATTTAGAATTATTCTTACGGTACACATTATTTAGATGAAAGATGCATATATTTTTAATAATTTTAATAGTTTTAGCGAATTTCCCCAATAGGGAAGAAGCTATTATCGCAGTCGGCATGGTAAGACCTAGCCCGGGACCATGATAACATTTGTTTTGAGGCTCCCAGGTGCCAAAAACCCCGTGTGTGTGTGTGTGCGTGTGCGTGTGTGCGTGTGCGCGCGCGCGCGCGTGTGCGTCTGTGTGCGTGTGCGTCTGTGTGCGTGTGCGTCTGTGTGCGTCTGTGTGTGTGTGTCCGTAGGCATGATAACTTTCGTAAAAATGCCTTTTGTATAAACATGTAAGGCAGCGTCTATTTTCATGAGTCGGAAAACCAGACAGGTCGCTCTATTTTAAAGCAGGTTTTGTACCCCAAAATTTGTTTTAACTTTTTACATTTAATTTTTTATAAACCCAAATTTTAGTTTGTACCATTGAATTCAGCTTACAAAAACAAACAATTTGGTATTTTTATCATCACTCTACGTCAATTGGTTACCAAGATATTGAAAGTGCTAAACATAATACGTTGTCCAACGTTAATCTATGGAGAGAGTAAAATGTTATATCTCGCTTATTAATGAACATATATTGACGAAACTTGTAATGTGGCTTCATTTGTTTAGGTTTTACTGATATTTAAACAACTTTTTTTTCGTACTGATATTTGCATTTAAAACCAATTTTTTGTGGTCCCCAAGTCTGCAAACTTGCGTACTCAGTAGCTATAATGTTATTCTCATGGAGGATAAGAAACAAGTGATATCTTGCTTGTTTATGAATATAAATTAGTAAAACATGAAATGTTGCTTTATGTTATGGTGATCTATTTTATTTGTAAAAAAACAGATTTTAGTTGTTCTTGATGCAGCAAACCTGCATACTCAGTCCTAATGTTGTTCTTATGAATAATAAATAAAATTTCATATTGCACTTATTTATGAATATGCTTTGATGAAAGTTGGTAAGTGGTTCATGACGTAGTGAAGTACCATTTGAAATTCTCTGAGTATGCAGGTTTGATGCAACGGGGGTATTTTATTGTTAATCATCATTGCAATTTATGGAATTTAAAAGGTTGAATTTGTCTAATGCAGTTCATGTTTTATCCTTCTGTAATAATAACATTCCAGAAATTTAATAAATACCAGATCAGTTCGAAACGAGATTTGTGCACATCCTCCACTTCCTGTGCATACAACGGGAGAGTGATCTCCACTGCCACACAGCCACACGTTTATCAGATCAGCCTTACCGCCTACCGATGCCGTGGCCGTGGCAGAAGCGACCGAGATTGCTCCCTGCGGGAATTTGGGAATCCCACACTGCCCGACTTGGCAACAAGGCACCGCTAACTCAGACTTGAACGACGCGACAGCGCCTGCATTTCCATGATACCCGTGTACGCTTATTCCCTACTTCGTGACACTTCTGTACCTGATTTATTTTTCTATGATAATAGCATGTTTTCTACTTATGTCAGGGGCCCAGTTTTCAGGGACAGATTCAACATATGCCATGAGGATACCATGAGGAGGGAATGTTCGGGTGTTTGTGTTATTTAGGTTAAAGATAGATTTAAAATGTGATTCTTATATATCGAATGTTTAAGATCGATATATAGCATCCGATTAGTTGGTGACCGCTTACGAAACTATACCCTTATACTATATATTACGTATGCTCTTACATATGTAAAAGGTGTGTTTGTAACGAGAATAATAGTAGTAGTAACAAACTTGTTTGTTATAATTCTGATCTGTCTATTTAATGCAATGACTGAGGCCTGAGATTTGAGCGCCAAATGCCAAGTTGACACGGTCGACGCTTTGTTCTGCAGACTTGTTTTTCCATTAAAATAGAAGAAATTTACTGCCAAGCCTCTATAGAAAGCTTGATATTGAATAATAATGTGTTGACAGAATGGCAGTAAGACCGCCACTTCTTGAAGGTTTGGTGAGCACATGTCTTCTAATGAGACGCCTATGACTGACTGTTGACATAATGATATCATAGACTAGAAAACAAACTTGCAGGCCTAGAATAACTTATAATACCGTAGCGATATTACACAATGTAGTCATGATTGTTGGCGACTAAGCCTACACCCTATGGTCCCAATCAGATGATGTGATATTATGTGATGCAGTCTCACATCACAGTATTAGCTAATTCTACAGTGTAGTCATGATCGTAGGTAACCACATTTCTACATAATGCAGTAAATGGTCTATAGGGAATCCAATCCCAGACAATATTTTCAATCCCGGGATTAAGGGATTGGAAAAAACAATCCCAGAATGCTGGGCCAATTCCAGGATTGGCCGTAATTTACAAAAAGCCTGGATGGAAAACTGTGATAAAGTGTACTTTTGTATGTGTTGACGATAATTATAGTAAATTAATACTATTTTGTTTATTAATAAACGGTATCAGGAAACTGACACATACTTTCTCCCTTTTAGCCAAACTTTAATGACAAAAATATTTGTTATTTACTAAATATAGAATATGAAGTATAGATAAATGTACAGAAAATTGTCTAAAATAGTTGTTCTCAGAAATATCCACCCAAATTGCTTTTTTGGAGGCACTATAGAGTCCGTTGCTACACACAGTAGTTTTGAGAGGGGAAATGCCCCCTTGCCCCCCCCCAGGGTTAAATAGCAACACATTTCGAACATCATCTGTTGGTCAATGCTAACTTGACCTGCATATCAAATGAAATTGATCAGTAAATAAGAGAGAAATAGTTATTTTTGTATTCCCCATAAGAATAACATTGGACAACGTACTGTGTTTACCGCTAAATGAAAATTTCAATTTTCTCCGCAACTAGCAATCGTAGAATAGTAATTTAAAATACTAATTTATTTAGTTTTTTGAGCTCTTTTTAATGGTGAATAGTAATCTTTTTTAACATTTATGATTTTTTATGAAAAATCCAAAAAACTGAATTTTTGATGTTTTAAGTCCTGTAATTTCTGAACCCGCATTTTTCCAGAAATGCGGGTAGTGTCATTTTGTTGGAAACCTAAAGTTCTACAAACCACGAAAGTTTAATCAAAATCGTTAGAGCCGTTTTTGAGAAATTTGGATTTTTCATGTTTTTTGGCGGTTTTTGGGGGATAATTACCCTTAAAAATCAAAAATTCAAAAAAATGAAAAAAACGCCTGGAGATATCGTGGATTAGTACCTACATACCAAATTTCATAAAAATCGGCCCATGGGTTAGGGCTCTAGCTCTGTACACATCCACACAGACACACACACACACACACACACACACACACGGACACACACACACACACACAGACAGACATCACGTAAAAACCACTTTTTTGGGTTCAGGGAGCACCAAAACGAATATTTCCACTAACAACTCAAATTCGAAAATTTTTACGAAAACAATACTTTCTCCATATACTATGTATAGGGGGAGAAAGTAAAAATACAAAACAATTATTTAAATAGCACAAATGATCAACGGTGAAAGATAGAAATCTTTATTACACTAATAGTATTATTACGTTTGGTCTCACATTGGGTAGGCCTTCGGATACAATAAACTAATATAAATCAGTTCAAGATTGGGTTTTTAACTCTATAAAATGTATTTAAATTGACAGAAAACTCTTTCAAAAAGTATCCTTGAACAAATATTTCAACGTAAAAAGTAGAAGTACATTTTTTAATGTAGCTGCAGCTGCAGATAAATTAAATTATTAACTTATTACTAAGACAAGTTATGAATAAACCCTATTTGATAAAACAAAACAAGAAACAAAACTATCCTTTCAATAAACACAGTAGCTTACTTTCATAATCAAATCATGCAACAATTAGTAAACAATCTAAAATTAATCTAGTAAACTTTACTTTAAAAAATTGAAATGTTATTATTTTAATGAATTTACTTATATACCTACCTTTCTACCTTATTTTTAATACCTTAATATCTTAATTTCACCTTCTTATTTTTTATATTGGGATCAAAACAAACTAAATTTGATCTTAATGAAAAATTAAAAAGATCAGTGATCATAAAAATGCATAAAAATTATCTACAAACATTAGTTACCCTATTCATGTAAAATCTAATTGTTTCAAGTGACTGTAAGAAATTGGATCAAAATATAAACCAGAAAATATATAAAAAAGAAAAATTAGGTATAAAATCAATAAATTTTGGTTTATGACTTAATTCAAGTGGTTTTATAGTGATTTATTGCTGTTACATCAGTTAGAAACATCAACTGTATTGCTAACTTGAGACAATTTAGCAATCCCAAAAATCCCCAGATTCGGCGTTTGAACCCCGGGATAGAAGAAACTGTAAAATTGGGCGGGATCCCGGGATTGGATTCCCTATTGGTCTATTAGTTGTTGGATTGTGGCAGTGCAGTCACAATTTTCGATAGCATCTAAAAGATCAGTTATTTATACCGTAGCCTATTCTTAATGCTCTCACTTAAAGAACCAGATGGGAAAATGACAAATGAGTTTACAATATAATTAAATCCCTCTGTTGAATGCAATGGCATTTATTTACTATTTAAACAATTTACATTTTGTTGCAGGTTGCAAAAAGAGCTCATGACCTTAATGGTAAGTTAAAAAAATGATAATCCTCTACAACATAATTTTCTTGATTTAGGCTAGACCCCAGCCAACAATTTCTATACTCCCCAAGACCTAGAATAGATGCAACTGTAATTAACCCTAGGAGCGCTTTTGGCAGGATATCCTGCGAATGCATGTGTGCGCTGGATGGCCTATGGCAGGAATCCTGCCAATTGGGTATTTTTTTTCAGCTGCTTATAATGCATTGATAATGAACCAGAAACGTAATAATATTGATACCATTTTAAAGAAGAGATTCTAAACTTTAATTTCATATATTCAACGAACCTGGTAGCAGTATAAGATCAATATAATTGCTATTATAATTTGAACTAAATTTAGCGCGCTAAACATTTTTGATTCGCGAGCGGCGAAATCTCGTAAAACACGTATTCTTCAAAAAAATCCTAGTGTCTGTATTTTGGCCCAAGCAAGAAGCAGTTGGTACCATTGGAAACAGCATTAGTTGTTCTTTCTTTTCGTAATGAGAACTTTGTCATACAACTTCAGAAAGTTTGAGAAGAATTTTTGAAATCAGCTGTTATGTCAGCTGTTCATTTGCCCCATTGTTAGGAAATCCGGGCAATTCTAAATCCAAAATAAATAGCTCGATAATTGATTTAGTGTGACGAAAGTCATACCTGTTTGAAGCCAGGAAAAGGTTCTTCCTCTTTGTACCACTGACTTGCTGTATGGAATGTCATTTGTCAGGTGACTGGTTTAAATAATAAATTATTTATTTATTAGCATGATACGTGTTGTTACAACTAAACAGGATAAATAAAATATGTCTTACAACACTATAAAGTATATTTACACGTAAACTGTACTTATATACAAGACGGTAAAATATACAAAAAAGATGGTACAAGGCGATCAATTTCAACCAGTTACACCGGTCATCATCAGGCCCAATCAGAGAAAACAAAGTAATAACAAATCAAGAGATTCTTTCTGCTAGCTAAGCCAAAGTCAATATGTGATTTTTTAGTGAGAGTAGGTTATGATCTGTATTTTATTGTCATATGCTAGTGTTTTAGTGATAAACAAGTGTATTGTCGTGTAGTGTGTGAGTTATTAGTAATATTTATCCATATTACTGTAGGTAAATATTATTATTAGTGTTCAAATGTGCGTTATTGAAAATGTCGAGTTTTTATTGAAACTTGTAAATTTTCACTTTATTTTACTTTATCTAAAAATCCACTCAATCGCGTTTTATTTATTTTATTCTATTCAAATTCTATGTTATTTTGTGAACAAAAAGATTATGCATATGATAGGGTTATCTTTTATAGTTTCTAGTAACCTCTGCAGATTTTGCTCAAATAAATCAGAAATCAGAAATCAGATCTTTATTGCCATTCGACTTTTACAAGCATTGACAAACGTCATTTACAAAAATAATGTGACATAGAAAATATAACTAATTTATAGCACAATGTACAAAACATTCAAAATTATATATGTCAACGGTCAAAAAACAATAATTATTTCTTGTCAATAAAATACTCAGACACACTGTAGTATTCCTTAGCAACCAAAAAGGATCTCAGCCTCCTCCTAAACTTACCCACATTAGTTACTGCCATGAGATTGGATGGGAGGGAATTGTATAATTTAATGCCTGCATACAAAGTCTGGTTTTTGAAAAAGGTAGTGTTGTGACGGGGAATTGCCAGGGATCCAGCATTACGAAAATTAAACCTAGAAATGTGGCCCATCTGAAAAAAGTGTCTGTTTTTAACCAAAAATGAAAGAGTTTCAAAAATATAAATACAGGGAAAAGTCAGTAAGTTATTTTCAGAAAAAACACCTCTGCACGACTCAAGCCTTGCCATTCCAAAAATCAGTCGTATTGCTTTCTTTTGTAACCGAAACAGTTTCTTTGTACGAGTTGATTCGGCACCCCAAATTGGAATGCCATATCTGATGTGTGGATACAAACAAGAAAAATAAGCAGTTAGAAGAACCCTAGTATCAGTGAACTGAGCAAGTCTTCGAAGAGTAAAAATGCCACTATTCATCCTTCCGGAGACCTTGTTAATGTGTTTGAAATAATCAAGTTGAGAATCTATGATAAGTCCTAAAAAATCATTTTTTTCGCATGCCTCTATTTCAAAATCTCCTACAATAATATTTGAACCATCAGAAATGCCATCATAATTTCTTAATTTAAAATCAATAAACTTGGTTTTATCGGAATTTACAGAAAGTTTGTTTACAGCCAACCACTGAAGAAGAGGACTACTCTGCAAGAATGCATTGATTTCAAGATTTTCTCGAGATACATCGCTGATACTGAGCGATGTATCGTCGGCAAACAGACACAGGTCACATCTAGGTACACTACCAGCAATGTCATTGATAAACATCAAGAAGAGGATCGGTCCAAGGACCGTACCTTGAGGAACTCCAGTGTCAACTACTACTTCTTCAGATTTCTGTGAAGCAATACAGCCTCGTTGATCGATATAATTGATTTGCACAGTCTGTGTTCTCCCAAGGATAAAAGCAGTAATCCAATCCAAAGCAACACCCCTAATACCAAAATGTTCCAATTTCTTTAGCAAAAGGCTGTGGTTCACCATGTCAAAAGCCTTGCTCAGATCTAAGAACAATCCAAAAACATGTTTGCGGTCGTCAAGTGCTTTAGAAACAGTAGAAATAAAATTGAACATTGCATCAACAGTGGAGGTGTTTTTGCGGAAGCCAAACTGTTTATCAAAAAGAACATTATTACAAACCAAGAATGGGTAAAGCCTGTTGAGAAAAAGTTTTTCTAAAATTTTAGAGAAGGTTGAAGTTATAGAGATAGGGCGATAGTTGTTTTTATCAACGACACTGCCCTTCTTGTGAAGAGGTTTGACTACAGCGGATTTGAGAGATTCCGGGAATACCCCCTGTTCAAAAGAAGAATTAGCAATGTGAGCAAGAGGGCAAACAAGAAGATCGGCAACCTGTCTGAGTAGTCTTGAAGACATGC
The DNA here is from genome assembly GCA_963675035.1 of Allygus modestus. Classification (NCBI taxonomy): domain Eukaryota; kingdom Metazoa; phylum Arthropoda; class Insecta; order Hemiptera; family Cicadellidae; genus Allygus; species Allygus modestus. Next base: position 37,595,762 of record OY776114.1, read on the forward strand.
CATCTTTGCCAGCAGAGTTACTGATTTTTAAAGAGCTCATGGTGTCCATTACTTCGCTCTCACTTGCAGGATTTAGAAAAAGAGAAGAGGAAACACGTGGAACATTGACGGGAAGGTCCAGGGCCATAGGAGAGCCATCATTATGCCTACCTCCAATACTGGAGAAGAACGTATTAAATTCATTTGCTACTTCTTCGGGAGAGTGTAAAAGATTTCCATTTTCATTCTCAATTTTGAGTTTTTTGAAGGACATTGATTTTTTGTTAGGGATAGTCTCGCTAATGACATCCCAGATAGCCCTAGACTTACATTCCGCGGCATCAATGTGTTTAAAAACTTGTCTAGCCTTTGAGGACCTAATTTGTTCCCTAAATTTCTTTTTTAGCTCGAGGTATGACTTTCTCATGGAATGTGAGGAACTCAAATCCTTAGTGAGAAAATACATTTCAATTAGGTTTTCACGCAGCTTGATTACTGAAGGATCTAGTTTCACTTTGGAGAGAAACTTTTTTGAACACACCCTTGCCTTCTTATAAGGAAATGCAAGTTCGAAACAATAGTTAACAGTTGACAAGAAGGCATCAGCTTTATCATTAACATCAGATGACAAATAAACATCGCTCCAACTGTATTTTTCCAGAAGATACCTAAATATTAGAATATTTAAAGCTTTAAAGCTAGGCCTATGCTGTAAATTTAGGTTCACAAACCAATATCTGCTTATGAAACCTTTATTTGTTCATATTTCTCAACTAAATAAAAGTTAACGAAATATACTGGCAGATAGTTCGGGTACTGTTGCTAAGTCGAGGAACTCTAGTGAAAGGCGTGGTCATGGTGAAAAGAACGGTGTTAAATGTATATGTTTGTTCCTCATTTTGAAAGAGACCTACCTTTGTGTTGATCTCCGTTGCTTGTTCATTATGAGGATGGCACAATCATAGAGCTAGACATTTTCCACATTAAACTGTTTATGAACCTCGCGAAGAAAACCGTCGATCAGTAAATCCTGTGATTCAATGATTGTGCCGAGTGAAGGAGAAATGTTTATGAGACCACGTTTGGTTTTCAATGTCCCATTCTTAACTTTAAAAAGGACATAAGAAAACTCCTCAACCCCTTAATCTTCTTCAAAATACACTTTCATATTTACTTTAACTTTCAATATTGTTGTGGATCACCAATTAGATAATGGCCTCATCCGGTGAGCGGGTTTTATTTGTTCAGTTTGTTTAGAAAGATGATTCTAAAAAATTTTTAAAACCACATTATGTGAGGCATCACCCGACATCGTCCGCTAAACATAAGCAAAAATATCGGGAAGTTATTTCCAATTCAGGGTCCTCGGTGAAGAGTCCTAAAATAGATGAAAGTCACGAAAGTAATGAAATATCTAACGCCATCACTGAGCATAAACTGGCCCTTTGTAAGTTGTTAGGAGAAAACAAGAAAACCTAAATATTCCTTTGCCTTGTTTTAAGTGTTAGGAATAATAAAGTAAATTTATTAGCAGTGCAACTTAGGGATGTGACTGGATAATTTATATGTTTACAAAACAACTTACTTAAAAACTAAACAAATATTTATTGGTTGGTTGCCCAGATATGTTATTTAAAAATATATATAGGCCCCCTATATGTTTTAATATAGCAAATTATGCATATTAACCTTGAATCTCAATCTATAAATTACCTTAGAAGTAAGTGCTTATTTTAGACTTTGCTTATTTATACTGTTCTAGCTGATTATTATTATCTTTATATTTAATTCCGTAAGCGAATCGGTCCCCACGAAATATCTCGAGCTAGGAAGAAGTTAAGTTAGGTTATGACAGTTAATTTTAAAGCTTGAGGGCCAAGGACCGTGGGAAAAATATCAGAAATGTCAAAAATTACGTGGGCTATGCCCCACTGGACTTCAAAGATTCATTGTTTTTCTTATGGAAATATCACTACAGTGTTTTTATTAATAAGCAAAATGAAGTAATGATCAGCTGTGATTATCCACTTACACAAAAACCATATGTTGGGGGCTATAGCCCCTACGAGCCACTAGTTATTATTAACACCATACAGATATTAGTTTAATATGCTATACAGTATATTGTTGTTAATTATTGCAATTCAAATTATTTTCTTTTGGATTGACAAAAATATGGAGAGTTTTCTAATGAAATTGGCTTAGGGCGGAATTCACGAACGCTCCTCCAAGCTTCCTTACTTTTAACCTTCCTTGATCCGTCCTCTGACCTTCCTTCAACCTCCCTCAAGGAACTGTATAAGGATCCTTTAAGGGAGGGTAAAGGCCGGTTGGAGGAAATGGCCTTACAGCTGATTCGTTAAATCAAAACAAAGCTTAGACAGGTTATATTGTTGACAACAAATAGATGTTGGTATCCAGTTTCTTACAGTTTAAAACTAAACCTAGTGTTATTAGATCCATTGTCCGTACATTTTACTGAATTTTTATTTAGATATTATTTGGGTAAATTCTTACTCCTAAATCTAATTTTTATTTCTAGTAAATTCTTCAGGGTAAATTGTACTCAGGGTATTTAGGGTTGGGATCTGTTGACAATATATCGGTATCTTTTGATGGTCGTTTTTCACAGGACAATATGGATTAAAAGTTTTGAATGTTTATATAGTTTTTATCAGAGAGTGTATTTTTATTAATTTAAAACCTTAAGTTATGCATTCTTAAGATTCATTTTCTTTTAAGATTAATTTTTTTTAATTATATATGCTCGCACAAAATAATTTTTTAAAATTATATATGCTCGCACAAAATAGCCTATGTTGTAGGCTGTGTAAGTTTTACTCCGGATACGGTGAATTAAGGCTATAAGATTGAAGATAAAATAACTGTTGCTTAAGTTACAGAACAAAAAGCATAAATAGATTTTTTTAAAGGGAATTTCCCAAAATTGTTTATATTAGAGATAGCAGTATAAGTATAGGCGTAACATAAGGAGAGAAGGGCGTAGGCCTAATTAAGCTACATTCGAAAATATAAACCATCACTGATGCACATTTAGGCTTAGGCCTTACGTGTAATTATAGATATCATATAGTCTAGCAACGGTGTATTAAATTTATTAGTGGGTGTTCATATTTCTTTGAGACGACTTTTAAAATAACAATTTAACATCGTTTAAGTAATTCCAAGATATCAGTTTAATTCCTCTTAAATTTGTACCTATGCACTTTTTTGAGTGCAGGAAAAACGATTTTGACGATTTACTCTCGATGGCACTTTTATGTTTGCAACCAAACTTAATTACTTTTTCTCCCTAAAACCATTTTTTAACAACTCAATTTCAGTTGGTTTGTTTCACTTTACACGTTGACGTACAATATGTAAATAAATAACAAACAAATGTGGTAATACGCATGGACACGTTGGATAACTGTGTTTAACTAACGCATGAAAAACTAGAAAATAACTACTGCCAGATATCTCAAATTTTCATAGAAATAGCATAGTTTATATATGTTCAATTAAAACTAAATTAGCTATTAGCATAACTGTCATTAAAAGTTATCGTATCGAGTATATTATACAATTCATCAAGAAACGAAAAGAGGAGTACATTAATTTTGCTTTGTTAGGATACCAGCACTTTCGATGGATTGATCTTTAAGGAACGTCTGTGAATTCGGGATTTTCATTTGAGGATGGTTGGAGGAAGGTTGAAGGAAGGTCGTAGGCTGGATCAAGGGAGGTTAAATTTAAGGATGCTTGGAGGAGCGTTCGTGAATTCCGACCTTATTCAAATGATTTTCTTTAAAAGTTACTAGTTTTCTATAAGTAGCTTTATATGATTCCAATGGCTGCGGTAGGCGCATGACAAATCAGGCTTACAGAAAGTTTTGGGATTTTACATATCCCGTTGCAGAAGAATGAAAACATTCTGCCTCGGACTACTTGGACTAAATTGATTTCCTTACTGTTTAAATTTATGGTAAATTGAAGGTCCTAGCACAGCGGTAATTTAGTATTTTGAAATTGTGTTAGGGATGCGGGTGGTGTCAATTTGTCATAAACCACAAAATTTTACTTAAAATTGTTAGAGCCACTTTTGAGAAATTTGGACCTTTCAAAATGTTTCAGATGTGTTCTGATAAGTCTGTGTCTGCGTTTCCTGATGGTGAGAATCTTTTCAAGTGGGTAGCCACAATCACGGGTCCAAAAGAAACAGTAAGTAGGCCTACCATATCTTGAAGGTTGATGTTAAGTTTGGCTAGTTAACTTACGGTTCAGTAATTGAAGTATTAGTTACTGGAGCTAACTGAATTTCTTATATTCATTTTGAATGGCATGTTTTTTTGGTGAGGTAATATTATTCCAGAGTTATTTTGGGCAACACTCACCACAGTTATCAGTGCTGGATCCAATCAACCCCTTCATCTTCTGGCTGGTCTTTATAAAGTGAATCCTATACTCTAATATGAGTAAGGTTTGCTTGCTTGCTTGCGACACGGATCTCAAAAACGCCTCCAACGATTTCCTTCAAATATTGAAAATAACTCATTTCTGGGATAAAAATAAGTTCTAGACAGGCCTCATCCCCAGGAAAAATCAAATAATGTAAAAAAACTAAAATGAAAAGTTAAAAAAGTTAACATTGGACTTATGGAGTTTCAAATCAAAACAAAAGAATTGTAAGAGCTGTTCATAATCAACCAGGGAACTGTCAAAGTAATACTCATGTTGTTTATGATTATTAACATGTGGTTTTCTGAGAGCAGAGATTAAAATATTTGAGTGAAGATTACATATATAGAGTAGTAAAATAAATCAAAGGGACATTGAGCTATAAAAATAACAACTGGAGTGACCTTAAAAATGTAGAAAAGAGGCAAATGAGTTATACAAATCTGATTATCAGTAAGGGGAAATAGTGAAATATTACTCCAAGTCATCTAAACAAACTGACTGGCCTTCCCCCGAGCAAAGCTCGGCCCCCAGGTACTGTGTTTATAATTCATGAAACGTCGGCCATAAAAAGACAGTGTGTTTTGTCATGTGTTTGTTTTTTTATCTCTTGACGACTGGATCGAGCACTGATAACTGATAACTGTACTAAGTGTTGCCTAAAATAACTGTGGAATAAATTTCTTATATAGGCCAATAATCATATAAAATGTTTTATGTTACATCTTCCTAATGTTACTGCCATTCAGGGTAGACATTAACATTTGAGTGTGCACTTGCTTACGTTACCACCACATTAAAACAAGTTCTTTTTTAATTACAACTTGCTGAATGAATCTTCGCCCACCTCTTTAGGAATTCATAGTCAATAATTACTCTAGTTTTAGTTTTAACTTAAACCAACAGTTTTTAAAATGTGTGGTCAGGATGCAGGTGTATAGTTTTATTTGTTGCTTGTGCCCTATAGTGTAATGCATAAAATTGACGAGAGTTTTGGAAATATTATTACATAGGTGCATATTTTATTTACAATTACTTTTATATATTGCATAACAAAACATTTGTTCTGCAATGCATGTTCAAGTAGTTTTAGTTATTAAACTGCCTTGCTTACTCGTTCACCCATCCAATGCCTTGCTTTGGATATTTTATAGTTTTAATCATTGGAATGTTTTCAAAATTCGTCATACGATTTGTAGAGCCTAAATTGTTCATGAATCTTGAACTGCAAATATAATTGAATGATCAAGGAATCTTAAGATACCGTAACGAACGTTCAACGATAATTCTATACATATTTAATGCAATTTAATATATAAGTTACATAATCCAAAATACAGGTCTCTTGAACCAGTGTTTGTATATAAGTGTTAAGTGTATGCCTGCTTCTGGTTTACTGTGACATCTGACTGTAGGTGTACGAGGGGCTGACCTACAAGCTGTGCATGGAGTTCCCCAACAGCTACCCCTACACGGCACCCGTCGTGCGGTTCACCACCCCGTGCTTCCACCCCAACGTGGACACCTCGGGCAACATCTGCCTCGACATCCTCAAGGAGAAGTGGTCGGCCCTGTACGACGTGCGCACCATCCTCCTGTCCATCCAGAGCCTGCTGGGAGGTCAGTGGCATGCAATCAGCTGGTGGCAAGCACAAAGTCAGCTGTGTCTGGAACGCTTAAGCTGGGTTTTCCTAGGCGTGGAACTTTTTGGCAGCGGAGAGCGGATAACGCTGGCCTCTCCTCATCTTGTAATCAAATGGCGCTGTTTTCCTAGACAGCGGAATTGTTCTGCGTTGCGCCGCGGATTAACTTTGTTCGCTCTCTGCCGTGGAAAAATGTTGAGGATATACTGGTGTTCAGTGATTTTGTGTTGTTATAGAATGAGTTCGGGTAAATTTAGGGCATCAGATGACAAAAAACTTGTTGAATGAATACAAGGCCATCCAATTATCTGGGGTATGACAGGTATAATAAACAACAGATAATTAAATTATAACAAAATTGAACAGACTTTTAAAATAACATTATTTGTTATATACCTACATAATAATTTACTGCTGTTTTAGCTTAAATAATAGGCAGTTTTATTGTGTTTTAAAAGTAAAATCTCAATAGTTTAAAACTGAAAAACAAATTATAACTATTTCTGTCTGTTCTTTTACATATTATTGCTATCCGACAATTGGTTTGAGGAGATATTGAAAATACCAAACACAGTACGTTATGCGTTGAAATACACCTACGTTTAAGAATATATTATTGTTTTTGCCCTTGGTATCATCCCATCAACAGTCACAACCAAAATGAGCTAGGTTATTCGGCAGTCGGTCGTCGAAAAAGTCTGCTTCTAGGAAAATAGAATTCTGCAGCGCTGAAACTACGAACGGAGAATCTCCGCGCTCTGCCGCCGAAAAGTTTTGCGCCTAGGAAAACCCAGCTTTAGGGGGTGGTTTTGTACATTCAAAACCCAGAAAAGTTTTTTATCAGCTGCAAAAAATAATCAACACAATTTTTCTAACATATTACAATGCCTGGTTATTTTTATTTCCTTTAATTTGATTGGAGGAAAGAGATAGGGCACAGCTAACTCACGTTTGAAAGAATGGTAAGTTGAACAGAACACTAAATACCCCCGTCGCAGCAAACCTGCATACTCAGCGAATTTCCAATGAATATATAACATAACACATTATAACACTTAACAGGATTCATAAGAAATGTATTCACAAACAAGCGATATTTAAAATATTAATTATCCTCCATAATAACATAACATAATAAGAATAACATTGGGGATGAGTACACAGGTTTGCTGCAACAAGGCACACAAAATAATGGGTTTTTATGCAAATATCAATAGAACTCATCTTAGTGAAGTCACATACCAAGTTTCATCCATATACATTCATAAATAAGCGATATATAACATTTTAAGTATTTTCCATAAGAATAACATGGGGACCAAGTACCTAGGTTTGAGCTACAGGAGCCATAGGCGAAAAATTGTTTTTTTATGCAAACAACAATAAACTATAACCAGATCAAGCCATATACCAAATTTCGCCAGTTTATGTTCATAAATAAGCGAGATATACAATTTTTCTTTTTCTCCATAAGAATAACATTAGACAACGTACTGTGTTTAGCACTTTCAATATCTTGGTAACCAATTGACTAGAGCAATGATCAAAATACCAAATTGTTTGTTTTTTAAAGCTGAATTCAATGGTATAAATTAAAATTAAATGTGAAAACCCCAAAAAACACATTTTTGGGGTACAAAATCCCCCAAAAATGGGGGATTGCACCCCCTTCGGATGGTGCGATTCATCTGGTTTTCAAACTCGTTCAAATAAATGGTACTTTACACATTAGTACCAAATTTCATTAAGATCGGACCTTTTTTACGAGAGTTATCGTGCTTACGGACACATATATATATATATATATATATATATATATATATATATAATATAAATATATATATATAAATACATATATAAAAATTTGAACGAATGGTGTTTTTGGCATCTGGGGACCTCAAAATGAAAAGTTATCATGGTCTCGCGCTTAAGTCTTACCATGAGACCTACGGTAATAGCTTCTTCCCTATAGGGGAAATTCGCTAAAACTTAAAAATACATATAAATCAGTAGTAATTCGGCTGGATGTGTACCCTTTTTCAAACTTAAGAAGAGAGTGTCAGTTACAAATTAGAAGTTTGAGAGCTGGAGTTCTCAACTTACCATTCTTTCACTAGGTGAGTTAGCCGTGTCCTACCTCTTTCCTCCTCTGAAATGTTAAAGCCCAGTGCTTTTCCCACAGAATCCTAACCTTTAAAGTTTTTTTATTTATTAGTGAATTTCCCCTATAGGGAAGAAGCTATTACCGTAGGTCTCATGGTAAGACTTAAGCCCGAGACTATGATAAATTTGTGTTTTGAGGTCCCCAGATGACAAAAAGAATATGTGTGTGTGTGTGTGTGTGTGTGTGTGTGTGTGTGTGTGTGTGTGTGTGTGTGTGTGTGTGTGTGTGTCCGTGAATGCGATAACTTGAGTAAAAAAACATCCGATTTCGATGAAATTTGGCTCAAATATGTAATGTGACATTTATGACTTTAAGTTCGAAAACCAGAAAAATCTGACTATAGGAAGAAGGGGTGTTTTAAATTTTCCGAAAATCACAGGGTTGCCACTGACCGGGAAAACCTGGAAAACCGGGAATTATGCGTGAACTTAGGTGACCGGGGGAAAATGTATGGATTATGTGGGAATTTTCGGCCGAACCGGGAATTTCGGCTCGCGACCATTGTTGATTACTTAACGCGTTCTGAATAGTAGGCGAAGTTAGCGGTGCGTTCTCGATGATCAGCGACGTTAGCGATCCGTTCCCGATAGTTGGTGACGTTATCGATGTTTTCTCGATGGTCGGCGACGTTGGTGTTGTGTTCCCGTTCGTAGGTGATGTTAACAATGCGTTCCCGATGGTCGGCGACGTTAGCGATGCGTTCTCGATGATCGGCGACATTAGCGATGCGTTCCCGTTGGTCGGCGTCGTTAGCGATACGTTCCCAATGGTCGGCAACTTTAGCGATGTGTTCGCGATGGTCGGCAATGTTATCTATATGAGTGTGAGAGCTATTGTTGAGAAAACTTTACGATATGCAGTCGCGACTGTCTGCGACATTTTTTATTAAGATCGATAAGATTAATTTGAATGTTGTTCCAAACAGTGGGTAATAGAAGTGGCTCATTTGTAATTAATTGCGGTCTAGTCAAAATTGTTAATCGTTGATATGGAGCTCTCTTTCTAGTATGTAGTCTTTTGAGTCGCTGGATATTTTGTTAAAGCATAATTGGCTGGGTAGTGTATAGTGGTCAGGGTGGTTACTTCATAATCTGAGGTTAGTTTTCAGATTGATTCCTATCAAAAATCTTTTAATTGTTTGGAAAGTTCAAAAATGGATCCAGTCACCATAATAATGCTTTCTAAGAAAATGTTTCAATTTAGATAGTAACGAGATCAGGGTTTGGGCCTACTCCCTATCAAGAACATTGAAAAATTCCTTTGTCGTTGATAGATACACAAAAAATTATTGGTATATACTATTTTCTTATTGTTATAGTCGGTAGTATATTGCCAAAGTTGCGCAATATAATGGAATTTTATATGATTGGGTGTATCTGTTGACATAATTTCCTCCTCCTAGTAATTAAAATATTGTACTGTTTTTATATAGAGAGAAAATCAAGTTCATTAATATAAATAATTGGCCCAGCGTATATACCCATTTTTTGTAGAAAGTATACAAAATATGAGATATAACTTTAATAAAAAAATAATATAATTTGTAAAAAGTTATAATTTTTTGTTAAAATAGCACTTTTATTTATATTGTAGATCGTTATAGGTGTCACAAATACATAAAAAATGCCGCGCGAGTTTACCTTGAATTTTGAGATATTGACCTGGAAAACCTGGAATTATGCAAGAATTTTGAAATGAAACTGGTGGCAACCCTGAATCAGTTTTTTACATTTTTCATCCTAAAATTAAAAAAAAAAATTAATTTCTGTTTGGACCATGTTATAGAGCTTAACAAAATTGAGTATTTTGAATTAGTAACCTAGGTTAAGTGGTTGCAGAAAAAATCCAAAAAAACCTGGTCATAAAATCTCCCGTGTTAATCTTATGGGAAAAAGGTTTTTGGCTTTTCCTCAGTTAATTTTAATGTAAACTTCACATTTGCTTTTACCAATTATCTCAGCTCCTCAAAACAATCATTTTGGTGTTTAAATTGTTAAATTTTGTTCCGAACTCAACATTGAGGTGTCAGCCGTTATGTTACTAGAATTTAAATGTATAATTGCTTGTTTATATAGATCTCCTAATGGAAGTATGTGCAATTACCTATTGAAATGGGATCAATATAGGCTTATAATTGTTGGTGATGTTAACTCCCCTTTCGATTTAACGAAGTCTCAGTCTGAACCTGTCAAAAATCTGGCAAACTTGTTGCGGCAATATAACCTCTATGTCACTAACTGTAATCCAACCAGGTTCAAGTCATGCCTAGATAATATATTTACCAATTTATCATTGTCTGATTATGACCTACAAGTGGTCACTTGTTTTTTTTCAGACCATGTAGTTTTTGACTACTTTTTCAAATTCCTATTCTTAAATCTAACCCATGGTCTAATAACAGTAATAAAAATTGCAAAAACAATAACCAAGAGGATTTTTAGTCAGGATTCAATGTTTGTTTTCTGTAGTGTGTTGTTGGGTGTTGACTGGGATTCTAAATTTAACCAGTCAAACATTTTAGCTTCCAATTGCTTTACTGAGTTTTTTTTTATATCCTCATACACATTTTTAATAACAATTTTAAGCTTAAAAAATGTAATATTCAAAATGGATTTAAAACAAAAAGCTGTAAAACATGGTTCACATCTGAGTTGAATTCAATAAAGGAAAAATTAATAGACTGTCATGATATTTACAAAAACACAGGTTCTGATGTAGCCAAAAAATTATCACCTGTTTTACAATCAAAATATAACAAATAATTAAAAATGCTTAAACTTAATCACAATGCACTAAAAATTGAACAATCCTCCAATAAGTGTGTGGCAGCATGGAATCTTATTAAAAACTCAAGTCAGATTGAATCAAAAAATAATTCCTTTCCTATTTCACCACAATGTTTAAATAACTAATTCCTGTCCTATTTCACCACAATGTTTAAATAACTATTTCATAGATTCCATCAAACAAACTTTTTCCAGCATACCAAAACCTTCAAATAATTCAGCTCAGTTAATTCAAAATCAAAACATAACGTGTGAATTTTGTGTTGAGAAATATTTCTTCAAAGTAGTGATGTGTCAAAACCAAAACTTGAATCTCAAAACCACCAAAACTTTGGAAAAGTTTCGGTTTCGAGATTCGATCGGTGAGTTTCGAGAATCAAAACTCAAAACTGCTGAGATTTTTTGTGTCTTTATTGTTGTTTTTTTAACAGAAATCACGCCCGTGTTTCGATCAATAATGCAAAGGTCAAAAGCCTACTGTTTTCGGTCGTCTACCTTCACCTTTTTTGGATTATTGATTTTTTATTTCTGAAAGAACAACTCTAACCAAAATATATAATTAGTTTTAATTAATTTTTATGGATTTATTTTTCATAACCATACCCAGGCAAGTAAATAGGGTTTCGCGATTTGAGTTTCGAGATTCGAGATTCGATTTTGTAAGTTTCGGTTTCGGTTTCGAGATTCAAAATTTCTGGTTTTGACCATCACTACTTCAAAGGAAGTGTTTTCAATTGTAAAAAACATGAAAAATTCCAAAAGTTTTGATATATATGACATGTCAAATAACTTTGTAAAGAAAACTATTTTTGCTTATTTAGAACCTCTCACTTTTTGTTTTTCTATGTGTTTGCAGCAGGGCTACTTTCCTGATGAACTAAAACTGAGTAAAGTAGTCCCCCCCTGTTTATAAGAGTGGGGATAGCTCGGATTCTAGTTGTTATCGCCCAATCTCGTTAATCCCTGTTCTTGCAAAGATTTTGAATACATCATCTTCCGCCAAGTGTATGAGTATTTAAAAAAAAATAAATGGTTTAGTAACTTCCAATTTGGGTTCCGCAAAGGCAAATCTACAATAGATGCAGTTGATACAATAGTAAATCAAATTGTATCCCACTTTGAAAATAACTCCTTTGCTTGGGCCACATTTTGTGACCTAAGCAAGGCATTTGAATGTGTATCTCATAGAATTCTTGAAAAATTAAAGTTTTACGGAATTGGCGGGAGTGAGCTGAATTTGTTTGTGAGCTATCTTCAAAACCAGAGTCAGTCTGTTTATGTTAATGGTGAATGGTCCAGAACTACAGAGATTACGTGTGGCGTCCCTCAAGGGTCGATTCTTGGTCCCTTATTTTTTCTTATTTCTATTAACGATTTACCTGCAAACCTAAATGTCTTTAATGTATGTACACAGATGACACAGTTTTATTTTCTTGGAATTCAGATGTTTTTGAGCTCAAAAAGGTAGCTGAATCCACTCTGGAAGAAGCAGCCAGTTGGTTCCATGCAAATAATTAATTTTTAAACAATACAAAAACACAACCAGTAATTTTTACTTAAAAAAAACTGCCTCCTGGTATTCATAAAAAAACAGTCATTGTGAAGTACTTGGGGATAACTGTTGATTCGACTTTCAACTGGGGCCCTCACAAATCTTGTAACAAAAAGAATCTCCCGGGTTTCTTTTTTGTTGACGAGATTATTAAATGTGCTTCCATTAAAATATGTCATCACTTCATACTATGCATTTTTTCAATCAATTATCAGATACGGGCTTATTTTTAATGGAAAATCATCTAAAACGCACAATATCCTTTTGATTCAGAAAATAGTTGTTAGAATACTCACAAACTCATCATGGAAAGCTCACTGCAAACCTCTCTTTAAAGATCTGAAGATTCTGACTGTCTACAACTTATACATTTTTTATTTAATTTTATATATCTTTAAAAATCTTAGTAGTTTTAATTCAAGAAATAATCTACTCCACACAAAATCAGTCAAAAATTGATGTACCTTATTGAAGAATGTCCAAAACTCAGTCTAGCCATGTCATTATAGGAATTAAACTGTACAACAAATTACCGCAATCTGCTCTTGACATTCCATTTAATTCATTTAATAAAAGACTGTTTGAATGGCTACTTTCAACCCCATTTTCTTCTGTTAATGAATTTTTAGAGCTAAATAGTAGAGATATTGTAATTTGACTATTTTTAGAAGAATTGTATAACTTGACAGTTTTTTGTAACATGTTTGTGTTGATGACAATAAAATATTCATATTCATTATTATTGTGATTCTACGTCCAACCGTTGCAGAGATATTCAAAGTGCTAAACACAGTACGTTGTCCAATAACACAAACAACATTCTCGTTGTCCTTATGGAGAATAAATCCAATTTGACATCTCGATTGTTTATGAATGTATATTGATAAAACTGGTATGTGGCTTCATCTAGTATTGGTATATCTGCACAAAAAATTGATTTTTTTTTATTATCCCCGCAGCCAGCAAAAACTGCATTCTCAGCCCTAATGTTATTCTTATGGAGAATAAGTAAAGTTTTTTATCTCTTAATTATGAACATAAATTAATAAAACTTAGTGTGTAGCTTCACCTGGTTGAGTTTTATTGATAATTGCCCAAAAACATATTTCTTCACTTTTTTTGCAGCGAACCTGCGTACTCAGCCCTTTTGTTATTCGTATGGAGAATAAATAAAATGCTTATAGCTTATAGATTTATTTATGTATTTTTATGAAACTTGGTAAGTGGCTTTATGTGGTAGTGAGAAACATGCATGCATTGGAAATTCACTGAGTATGCAGGTTTGCCGGGACGGGGGTATTCCTAATGAAATTAGTTTAAAATAATATTTAAAAAATATGTAATTCTCAAGTTAATTCCCCCCCCCCTTCCCCCAAATGTAATCTCATCGTCATTTTGAATCCAGACCCACCTTATTTTCAGATAGCATCATCAATATTTGGCCGTTAAAATAAGGAATATCCCCAAAGTATGAAAAAATGAACCATAACAAAGTTCAACTCTATCTTTTAACTTTTAATGGGGCCTTTTTTACAACCAGGATTGATTAAAATTGTCAAGAATTTTTTTGAAAGTTTAAAAAAAAATTATAATTTAAGGCATTATGGTAAGGTATTGTCAACTCTTTTAAGCTTTTTGTTTGTTACCAAGTGTACAGTAGTTAATTAAATTTGTATTAACATTTTTTTTTATAAATTACTACTACTTTAACTCTTCATGTGATAAACAACATGTGGACTCTCAAAACGGTTTGGTGTTTTTCCCTCAATTAAATGCCTTCAGTCTTCAGCATAAGAAAAGTCTATTTTTCATGAGTTCACACTTTGACATAACCCATTTACATTTACAGCCCATCATATTCAGACCACTGTATAACCTATGTTTGTGTTTTGCAGAGCCCAATAACGACAGCCCATTGAACCCACAGGCCGCCGAGTTGTGGTCAAGACAGATAGAGTACAAGAAACACCTCCACAGTAGTTTTAAAGAAGCCGTCCCAGAACCTCTGTAGAAAGTAAGTCACAGAATATTTTGTCAATTCAATTATTAGTTTTAAGACTAGTTTTGGATTCATTTAGAGAGAGGCCCGCAAATCTTTCATCAGTTTTTTATAAATATATAATTTGCAAACAACTTTGTAAATTTGAAATAATGCATAGATTTTGAATAGCTTACACTGTCTTTCATCCAACCCTCACGCAACCTTAGGCAGCTTCAGTTTTCTGGTGAAATTAACAATGTCATGGCACAAATGACACGTGTTTGCGCCGTCATGCGCCGTGCCGTTATCGGTGTTGGTTATTATTTATATATTCAGTGTGCTGCTCAGTTCACTTCTTCTTCTGTTGATGACTGTAAATCAGTAGACCGGTGACAGTTTTTATTACAGTCTTGTAGCCTATTAAATATTTACAAATGCATATATACATTTCAATGTTTTCTGTTTTATCCCGTTTCCATATAATAAATGTGTTCCTCTGATAATTCAACCTCTTTGTGTTCCGACCATGCTTTTGGTCCCGTTGGCGATGGATTAACGAGGTTCTTTTGTATTACAGAGTGTTTATAACTTTCTGTTGGAAGCTCACTCTTGTATTAGCACATAAACGAAAACGCATACTGTCGTAATTACTCACTTTAAAGATGGAATTGATGAATCATTCCCTCCTCCAGAAAATCCGTATTTATCTAAACCCAGACCGGTTGTTCACCACAACAGTCCGAATTTCTGAGAGTCTACTATCAACTAGGGAAGTGCATTTAAGATATTTAATATAACTCTTTCTTTCATTTTTTAATGACTATTTTTATTCGCTTTAATTGATCCAAGTTTTTCGAATGTTAAAAGTTAATAATAACAATTAACGTGTCTAGTTTTCCACTCCTCGTTAATTTAATCTCACTGTTACTTTAAACCCAGACCCTTCCCCTCCCCCCTAGTTAATATAATTAATGTATGGCACCTAGAATAAGGAACATCCCCCATATCTAATAATTCTAATTATGCTTTCAAAAAAAGCTAAATACATGCTACCAATTCTGGTAGGGTTGTTTGGGGTGATGGAACTGGAGTTAATAATGTTTTATATTAAAAAAAAAGGTAAGAATAGTAACTGGAGCAAATAAATTAGAACATTGTAAACCACTGTTTGTCGAATTAGGAATCTTGTCTCAAGTCAGTAGTTAGTCTGTATATTAATGAAGTCTCAGTTTTAGTAAAGATAAATTCTAATAGGCTTGTGAAATGAGAAATTGTAGTACTTACCCCACAAGAAATAGGCCTAGTAATGACTTAGAAATAAGTAGGGTTAGGTTATGAAAACACAGAATTACCATTACTCATTTACTTTTTACACCTAAACCACCTTCCCTATTACAGAAGACTCAGAAATCTAGACTAATGTAGCAGACAGTCGGTCCGGATTACAATGACAATATGTTTATGAGCTAATACAAGAATGAGCATCTGAAAGATAACCCAAACTACATGAATTTGTGTAATGTGGGCTAGTCAAAACTGAATAAATGTGGTTGAATCAAAATAGATATATCAATATTATCAAAACATGTTCTTAATTTATATTGTTTTCTTTGTTCCAGACCTAATTAGCCTCCACGATCTCTAGTGTAGAAGATATTTCCATTTTAGGCGCATGAAACTCACTGTACAAAGTCCCTTATGTGTTAAGAAGAAAATTTTTTATTGTATTAAAAAGTCAACGTGAAGTTTTACTCCAATATTTTGATTTTCTATTGCTTTCACTTGTGTATTTAATTTTAATATATTTTGTATTGCCTTTTGGGCATTTGTATCTATTTGTTATTTATTTAACCTTGATAAAATAAATTCAACCTTTATCTTTTGTTGTTTTAAATATCCTCTCTAGTTTAAAACATTACATATACCAAACTAATTTAATTTTTTATGTTAGATTCTAATTTTTTGACCGAATTCTCTTTACGCCTTTGGTCAGTGTAGCCTACTTATCAGAGGTAAAGTTCAATAAATTAATAGGATTTCAGGTAGTGAAATTAAATCAAGTAATTCACAAATTAGCATCAAATAAGGTACCGGTAGCAGAATCAGAGGCAGCCTCATTAAATTATCACAGGTTGAACAGATTGTTCCAAATCTTATTTACATCGTTAGTCTTAACCTATTAGGGATTAAGTATCTTATTTGTAAGTGAACTCTCACAAACTGGCTAGCAAGTGTTTTACATTATACTTGGACAACTAAATGCACCCCTAATTTGAATGTAAAATTCCTTCCTAAGCAACTAAATAATAAGTTCAACTAATTCAGTAAATAGTTGCAAACTCAACAGAACAGGTTTTTAAATAAACTTTTGTCAGGTTCAGGTCTAACCATGAAAACATTCCTCCAATCCCCCCATGGCACCTTTCAATCAATAAGCTTTGATCAGTATATATATAATATATATATATTAATAAGTAATAAAGGAATAAATCTTGAGTACCTTTTCGTTTTAGCGAATTTCCCCTATAGGGAAGAAGCTATTACTGTAGTCAGCATGGTTAGACCTAGGCCTAGAACCATGATAACTTTTCGTTTTGAGGTCCCCAGATGCCGAAAACACCATTCGTTCAAAACTATATATATGTGTGTGTGTGTGTGTCCGTGGGTGCGATAACGCTCGTAAAAATGGTCCGATTTTGATAAGATTTTGTACAAAAATGTAAAGCAACATTTATGACTTGACGTTCGAAAACCAGCCAGATCACTCTATCCAAAGGGGTATTTTGGGGGGGTTTTGTACCCCAAAAATGTGTTTTTTGAGTTAAAAAAATAATATTTTAGTAAATCAAATTTTACTTTTCACCATTGGATTCGGCTTAAAAAAACAAACAATTTGGTGGTTTTTCTTTTGTCTACGTCAATTGGTTACAGAGATATTGAAAGTACTAAACACAGTGCGTTGTCCAATGTTATTCTTATAGAGAAAAAGAAAAAATTGTATATCTCGCTTATTTATCAACTTATCCTGAGAAAACTTGGTATATTTCTTTACATCGTTGTGGTCTATTGATATTTGTACAAAACAAAATTTGTTTGCCGATAGTTCCCGTAGCAGCAAACTTGCGTACTCAGCCCCCATGTTATTCTTATGGAGAAAAATGTTATCTCCCTTAATTATGAACATAAGATAATAAAACTTGGTATGTGGCTTTACCTAGTTGAGTTATATAGATATTTATATATAAACCCATTTTTTATGTTCTTTGTTTCACAAACCTGCATACTCAGCCGCCATGGATGGGATAAGATCTTATTGTATTCCCTCAGTTGGGCATCCTTCCGTCTGATCTCAGGTGGAGCGATATTGCACGAGACTGCAAGCCAAGGGGAAGGGGATACCATAAGCGTATCACCGATCGCCCTCATGGTCCTATTTAGTTGGGCGTCGATCTCTTGAACATGCACACTGCTCAGCCACTCGGGAGCGCAATATTCAGCCGTCGAATAGACCAGGGACAAAGCTGTAGTGTGCATAACTTGTGCGCTGGCTCCCCATGTAGACCCAGCAAAGTGATGTACAATATTAGCCCTGGTTCTTAACTTATCTGCAGTCTTTTTTAAGTGGCTTTTATAGGTGAAAAATTATCTAGAGTGGCACCAAGGTACTTTGGTTGGTCATTGTGCTTGAGCTCTACACAGTCTAATACGATTAAAGTTTTAGTTTGGCCAACCTCTTATTTAAGTGAAAGCGTGAGATTTCAGTTTTGTTGGGTTAGGATTTAGCTTCCAGGTTCTAAAATATTCTTTGAGGGTCGCAAGGTCGTTGGTTAGTGCCCTCTCAGCCTGCTGTGTTTTCTTGTGCTGATATGCCAAGGCAATATAATTGGCATCGATGAGCTTCCTGGACCGAGTAAGTGGAATGTCGGCAGTGTACACATTGAATAAAAGAGGGGCAAACACTGATACTGCGGCCATCCGTCCTTCAGTTGCCTAAAAGTACTTTCCCTGCTCCCTAGATATACCTAACCTAACCTAACCTACAAGTTAGCATTGAGGTGAGGAGACACAATAGGGAAAGGCATGGGATTAGACTATAAAACAACCAGAAGGCCCTGTCTCCAGACAGTGTCATAAGCTGCGGTTAGGTCTATAAAAGCAACAGAAGTCTTTAAGTCTCCTCTCAAAGGCATCCCCAATAAATGAGGTTAGGGCAAGGACCTGGTCGCAGCAGTTGCGATCAGGCCTAAATCCAGCTTGTTCCACAGGGATGCTGGCATTAAGGACAGGGAGGATTTTTCATATATTAGCCTCTCGAGCAACTTAAACAGACACTTAGAAGGGCTATAGGGCATTAACTCTCAGGCTGTTATGGTTCTTTTCCGGGCTTTAGGACAGCTACTAATTTTGATTTTGAACATACCAGGCTTTTCTCTGGTATCTAAGATAGTGTTGAAAACTGCAAGAAGCCACTGTTTAACCTGTGTTTCAAAGAGTTTGACCAATTCTGGAAATATTTCATCCTAGCCTGCTGCCTTTCCGATTGGTAAAGCAGAGATCGCCACTTCTAGCCCATCATAAGTAAATGGTCTGGAGACCTCCAATGGTGCATACCGACTTTCCTTTATCTCATTGACCTTGTATGTAATTCGCTTTTCACAAGGATAGTGGTCAGGTTTAGACAGGCAGTCGTTTTGTTATTTTACGAGGGTTAGGCTGTGAGGCCGCGTGTTGGGCATTAGGCTTACCAATGGAGGGCTTTCTTAAAAGAGACCAAACTTTCCTACAGCTATGAGTGAAACCAAGATTCTCAAGTGTGTTTATCCATTTCTCTCTCCTTGCATTTTCTAGAGACTTTAACAGTAGATCCACGGTGTCTCTGTTTGCTAGTGGGACGCATCCCTAAGGTCGGGGTTATGAAAAAGAATCTTCAAATTTTATAGATCAATGAGAATTGGCTGAATTCCCACAAAAAGAATAACATGGTAACTTTGCCACAGAGTCCTAAGGTTAAGGGAGAGCCTGTTTAATGTGGGAGCATTTTTCAGGAGATGTGGCATTGTGAAACAAACCCAAATAACCATCACACGTCAAAATTAGATGTTGGGACGTATAGAAGAAGCCAGTGGGGTCGAGCCCTGATGTCACAGAAAGTATCAGAAGTACTTTTGTCTCCCAACAACGTGGTATGGTCAAGAGCAGATTTTGGGAGCTGATTTCAAGCTGTTTAGTAATCATTGTTTCCCCATAAGAATAACATGATAGGTTTTGGTGCCAATGGAGTGGGAACCTGATGTCTGTGGGGAAAAAAATCAAAAATTGTTTACTCCTCTTTAATGTTTATGGTCTAGTAAGGAGCCTTTTTAGCAGTCACGTGAAGTACTCTTTTCTCGATAAGAATAACATGGCAACGTTTTAGCCAGTTGGGGGAGTCTTCAGTTCGGGGTTATAAAAAAAGGTATCCAAATGTTATAAATCAGCAACAATTAGAAAAAAATCACACTCAAAATGGAAAGAATAACAAAGCAACTTTGACAGGAGGCGGAGCTCTAAGGTTGCTGGGAAGGGTGACGTATCCAATGTTGGGGCTTCATTTAAGAGATGCGTTTTGTAAAAGAGATTCAAATAAATCAAAATTGGATGTTGGGAAGTGATAGAAGAAGCCAGTGGGCGGAGCCCTGATGTTGGGGAAAAAATGTCCGAAGACTTATAGTCCCCTAACAACGTGGTATGGTCCGGGAGTAGATTTTAGCGAATTTCTCCTACAGGGAAGAAGCTATTACTGTAGGTGGCAGGTGAGATTAAGCCCGAGACCGTGATAACTTTTTGTTTTGAAGCCCCCAGATACCAAAAACACCATTTTAGTTCAAATCCATATATATATATATTTGTCCGTAGGGCTATAGGGCATTAACTCTCAGGCTGTTATGGTTCTTTTCCGGGCTTTAGGACAGCTACTAATTTTGATTTTGAACATACCAGGCTTTTCTCTGGTATCTAAGATAGTGTTGAAAACTGCAAGAAGCCACTGTTTAACCTGTGTTTCAAAGAGTTTGACCAATTCTGGAAATATTTCATCCTAGCCTGCTGCCTTTCCGATTGGTAAAGCAGAGATCGCCACTTCTAGCCCATCATAAGTAAATGGTCTGGAGACCTCCAATGGTGCATACCGACTTTCCTTTATCTCATTGACCTTGTATGTAATTCGCTTTTCACAAGGATAGTGGTCAGGTTTAGACAGGCAGTCGTTTTGTTATTTTACGAGGGTTAGGCTGTGAGGCCGCGTGTTGGGCATTAGGCTTACCAATGGAGGGCTTTCTTAAAAGAGACCAAACTTTCCTACAGCTATGAGTGAAACCAAGATTCTCAAGTGTGTTTATCCATTTCTCTCTCCTTGCATTTTCTAGAGACTTTAACAGTAGATCCACGGTGTCTCTGTTTGCTAGTGGGACGCATCCCTAAGGTCGGGGTTATGAAAAAGAATCTTCAAATTTTATAGATCAATGAGAATTGGCTGAATTCCCACAAAAAGAATAACATGGTAACTTTGCCACAGAGTCCTAAGGTTAAGGGAGAGCCTGTTTAATGTGGGAGCATTTTTCAGGAGATGTGGCATTGTGAAACAAACCCAAATAACCATCACACGTCAAAAATAGATGTTGGGACGTATAGAAGAAGCCAGTGGGGTCGAGCCCTGATGTCACAGAAAGTATCAGAAGTACTTTTGTCTCCCAACAACGTGGTATGGTCAAGAGCAGATTTTGGGAGCTGATTTCAAGCTGTTTAGTAATCATTGTTTCCCCATAAGAATAACATGATAGGTTTTGGTGCCAATGGAGTGGGAACCTGATGTCTGTGGGGAAAAAAATCAAAAATTGTTTACTCCTCTTTAATGTTTATGGTCTAGTAAGGAGCCTTTTTAGCAGTCACGTGAAGTACTCTTTTCTCGATAAGAATAACATGGCAACGTTTTAGCCAGTTGGGCGGAGTCTTCAGTTCGGGGTTATAAAAAAAGGTATCCAAATGTTATAAATCAGCAACAATTAGAAAAAAATCACACTCAAAATGGAAAGAATAACAAAGCAACTTTGACAGGAGGCGGAGCTCTAAGGTTGCTGGGAAGGGTGACGTATCCAATGTTGGGGCTTCATTTAAGAGATGCGTTTTGTAAAAGAGATTCAAATAAATCAAAATTGGATGTTGGGAAGTGATAGAAGAAGCCAGTGGGCGGAGCCCTGATGTTGGGGAAAAAATGTCCGAAGACTTATAGTCCCCTAACAACGTGGTATGGTCCGGGAGTAGATTTTAGCGAATTTCTCCTACAGGGAAGAAGCTATTACTGTAGGTGGCAGGTGAGATTAAGCCCGAGACCGTAATAACTTTTTGTTTTGAAGCCCCCAGATACCAAAAACACCATTTTAGTTCAAATACATATATATATATATATTTGTCCGTAGGCACGGTAACTTTTGTAAAAATAGTACAAATTTGGTATAAACGTGCAAGGAAGCATCTATTTCGAAAGCAGCATGAGTTCGAAAACCAGGTAGATCACACGATTATAAGGGGGGATTTTGTATCCCAAAAATGGGTTTTTGAACTTTTACATACAATTATTTTTAAATCCGAATTCTAATTTGCACCATTGAATTTAGCTTACAAAACAAACAATTTAGTCTCTTGAATTATTGCTCTACAGCCTACATCAATCGGTAACTGAAATATTGAAAGTGCTTAACACACAGACACAGTACGTTGTCCAATGTTAATCTTATGGAGAATAAGTACGTAAAACTTTATATCGCTTATTAATGAAAACATGAAACTTGGTATGTGACTTCATATGATTGGGGTTTATTGATGTTTGCATACAAAACCCACTTTTTATGGTCCCCTTGGCAGCTACAATGTTATTCTTATGGAAAATAAGAATCATGTCATATATCGCTTTTTTATGAACTTGTATTGGTAAAACTTGATATGTTGCCTTATCTGGTGGTGATCCATTGAGGTTTTGCATGAAGATCCGATTTTTGTAGTCTTATGCAGCAAACCTGCGAACTCTTTCCTAATGTTTTTCTATGGAGAATAAATTAAACGTCATATCCCGCTTATGAATATACTTTGATAAAACTTGGTAAGTGGCTTCATGATGTGAGGTACCATTTGAAATTCGCTGAATGTGCAGGTTTGCTGCAACGGGGTATAATTTTACTTACGACCTAAAAATATTGTAATAAAAAAAAAGATATTTTTCTCCACATTTTTAAACCAAGACCAGCTTTTTTAGATTTAAGTATGTGGTGGGTGGATGTCAGAGTTAAGGTTTTATCTTAATTTCCTGGTTTTAACATTATGGGTCCTGCGGTTCCTAGTTGCTCCGGGAAGATTCACGGAGAGCGAAAAGTTGTTGTTATTGATGCGTTCTATTGTGATACTGGAGATATTTTTAGGCTACTGAACCTTTTTTTGGAATAATTATCTGACCAAATAAAAATCATTGTCTGTAGTAGATAAAAACAGAAAATTTAAATGCAAATGAGTTGAAGCCCTTTAATATTTTCTGAATTTTAACACATGTAGGATTCATAGTGAACCTACATGACCGGTTAATTTGCAATATGACCGGTTTTTGTTACGATAACACCTTCAAATTTGGTACGATGAATTTCCTATTGTATTATGTGTATTTCAAAATTAGGGTTTGAAATATTGAATTCTTTAGATATTACTCTATTATGTTACACCTACCTTGATATAAAAAAATAGATGGATGGTGAGATTAGATTAAAATATATTATTTAATTGCTATAATACACGATCTAGACATGTGGGCGTCTACAGTTAAGTGAAAACATAATTTACTTGTTGTTCCTATATCTAAAAATGTAATTATACAATGAATATGACAGTGCCAAGGTAACAACGTATTCTCGACACCCACTAAATCGGATGGAGATAATTGAGGCCTATGAGTCATAGACAAAGAAAATCTTGCAGTTAGCCTCTTCGTCATAATCATTTTAATTATGATTTATGTTTGTTCAGCTAACAAGGAAAAATAACGATTTGAACATTGAACCATTATTCGGTTATGTGGCTTAAATCGTTCAAGGTACTTTCTGATTAAACGGAGGCCACCCGAGTAATAGTTTCTACGATGATTAAATCAAGTTTATTTACTGCCTACGATGTAGAATAAGCTTATCGCATTCTCGATACGCTTATCGCATTCTCGGAAATCGAGTCTGGCCAGCGGTGTACACCTTCGACTAGGTCAAGGTCACGGGGTAGGTCAGTGCTCCGCGCGGCAACAGTACTTCAGTACTTGTCGTTATCACTATCTGTTGTTGTCGGTGGACGTCTGTCAATCTGCCACGGTAGTCTTTGCAGTTTTGTTTTTTTACAGTCGAAAGAGTGTTTGCCATCAAGTAAATTATGTGCCAAATAGAAGTGCTAAAACTTTGTTTGAACAGATCCAACAGCACATTGAACCTGGTTCGACTAATATGTCCGATTGTTGGAAGGGTTATTGTCATGACGAACTAGAGGAGGCTGGCTTTACCCACCTGACCGTCAACCATACGTACAATTTTGTGGACCCTGAAACCGGGGCAAATACTCAACAAGTTGAGCGTATGTGGGGGTCGGCCAAATGGCGCAATAAAAGACAGAGGGGCACATCTCGTCACCATTTGGACTCGTGTCTGGCCGAGTACATGTGGCGCTCGACAGCCGGTGACAACGCGTTCTACGAGCTGCTCGGCGACATCGTCAAGTTTTGGGGCTCCGTCAGACCACAAAGCTAAGTTTTAATGATTTGTAATTGTCGTGTGATTGAAATAAAAGTCTATTCTGTTTGTAAACGTACTAATTTTTACTTTAAAGCATCATTTTCCTAATAAAAATAACTGGCCTCCGTTTAATCAGAAAGTACCTAGTTCAATTATTAGCTGATTAAGCAAAGCACAAAATTTGATAGTGATGATGGTTTCTTCTTGAAGCTTAAGAGGTTGAGGGCAATATGTGATGCTGGTAAACAAAGGATCAGGTCAGAGGGGGTGAGGGGGGACCTCTGAGCGAAATGTTTTACTCAAATACTGCAAGAACTTCTCCCACTGGGCGGAGCAAGCTATTTAAACTTTTGAATTGCTATTATTAAAAAGCAAAAGGAAAAATGAAATAAAGCAAACACTACACAAAATTGAAGTATATTTACAAAACAAGAATTCAATATATAAAAAAGTCCTAACTAATGAAACTTTGTACACAAGAAGAACCAAGGAAAAAGATGGCAGGAAAGTATAGGGCAGTCTGGCTGCAATGGTGATCACACAGCTTTAGTGGAAGAGTGACATTTTTATTCAAATAATTACTCACTGTTGATGTAACCTGGGAACGTACGTAAAATAAATAGGTTCTCTGCCACAATAGTTTAGTACTTCTTTTGAGGGACCTCAAGGTGTGCCTCTTAGTGACAAGATTTATTAACTTTCCTTACTTAACTATACTTATTTTATCTGGTTTAACTCTGATTTTTCTATAAGTTTTATCTTGAGGATGTTTAGGAAATTTCTTTGTAACACTTTTGGTTTTAAAGATAAGTTTAAAAATGCCTTATTCTGAACTTGTTTAAAGTATTAATTTTATTATTAGAAACTTTTGAAAAGCCCATACCGTACCGTACTTATTCTACATTCTCTTTTCGTCACCGGCAGTATTTCCAGAGCCATGATAGTAGATTTATGTTTATGGAGTTTGTGCTTTCTTGCATGAAATATAAAGTTTGCTTTAAGATGCATTTTTAAGTCTTATTTTACACTAATTAAACACGGAATATATAAATTGTTTGTTACAACACTATGACACGAATTATTTATTTACACCACATATATTGTGCTTGTTTTTAAGACTGAAAACATACATAACATATGGGACAAGATAGTCAATTTCAGTCTTCATCAAGCCCAATGACAATGACTTATTCCATAGGACATTCTCCTCATTGGGATTAATGACAACTGATCTAAATTCATTGCCAAGAATTAATTATGTTCTCTATATTCCGTCTTGTAGGTAAGTATACACAAGTGTAAATACATTATTTGTGTTCTAATATGTTGTGTCATCACATTCCATCTAATTATCACACACATAGTGTTGATTAATAAACCATGGATTGAATTCAAATCAAAACTTATTTCCCCTATTCATTGAGTCTTCCCTTATTTATTTCTACATCTCCAACACTTCAGGCAGCCAGACTGTCCTGAGGGAAGTGAGAGTGAGGACAGGACAGGATAGATCACTTCCGCAGTGCCTGATGCTGGATCCGCAGCCACAGGATTGCAGAACACACGCAGGAGCTTGCTAGCAGACTGAGCAGCAGTGTGGATGATATCAGGAACACAGAGGACGACAGACACACTGAGTCCTGGCCAGGAACTGGAACAGATTGCATAAACAATAGAAAAACTCCTTATTCACATGTTTCTTAGGAATAGTTACAGCATTAAAAAGATCTTAAACACTTACCAATCTTGCACTTATAGTTACACTGTTTTACTCCACTGCCTGATGAATGGCCATCAAGTCATCTCCGTACAAAACTAAAGAGATTATATTTTGCCCACATTTTAAACTTCGTTCTCTAAGTTTTAAGAACTCCCTTATGGGGATGTAAACCTCTTTCTTGTGATTATCTTATCTGGAACCATTTCCCTCAGGTGAAACTACTAACTTATATTATTACAAGAATTTCTTGATTTTTGTGCGGTGATTTTCAACTCCTAAAACTATTATTTATTATACATTTTGGTAATGTAAAGCTCTTACCCTCTAAATGAGCCTTTTGGAGTTTTGAAAACTCTCCGCCTTTAAGAGTGTTGCTCCATAGGCTTTCAAAGTTCCAATGTTAATCTTATGGAGGTGTACCTAATTTTGTTAGTCAGCTGATTGTAATGTAGATAAACTTTAAAACGTTTGTCTCTATTTGCCCCCTAGATCCCCGTGCGGAGAACGGGACACCAGCTAGTTAACTTTGAAAAAAAATATTAAGTGCTTACTTAATCTTTTTTTCAAAGTAATCTCAGTTTCTTCCCTTTTGGAAATAATTATTTGGGTTTTGTTTTGTTAATAAAGGTCAATTAACTTCCAATTTATATAATGTAAGAAAACAAAATTTTGCAAAACTTATTTATTTTGTTGTTCTCCCAGTTTAATTTCCCCAGAAGAGCCCCTACACCTTTCACCCCTCACACACCACTGTTACCTGACGTCCCGACGTTGATGACCATCGCAGCACTCTGTCTCGACTCCTCCAGATCCTCTGGCAGGAACACCCTCAGTCTGCGCCCCACGGTCACAGGGTCTGTCAGCTCTAGTGTCGAGTTGTCCACACTACGCCGTCTCCTGCCTGGCTCGTACTTCTGCAAGTGTTTAGGTTTTTTGATAGATTATCAATATACGAGGGCTGAAAATTGTTTAGTAAGTATGGGTTAACATGTCACTGATTATCTTAAGAATTATAAATTCGGTAAGATGAAAAATATTTTCAAAAATTCAAGCAACATGGTCTACTTCTTACATTTATTATATTGTACTGATTATGATATTAGACTACAGTTTTGTAGAAAACACACTGACTTCAGTTCGTTCCTAGTCAATGTCTGAGGTTTTGAACTGTGCATGCGACTATTGTGTAATTAATGCTTAGGGTGCTCTATTTCAAAGCAAAAACGTTAATTGGAAGTTCAAATACAACTAATGTATAAAATGTAAGTATCGGTCATTTTAACGTTATCATGAATTTATTTTTAATTATCAATTGACCATTTGACCTAGTTAGTTGCACCCATCTCAATCCCCCCTCCCCCACCTCTGTTTACTTTAGTTAAAATTTACTATGTTACATATTTTCATTAAAGTGTTTAGAATCAGATTTTTCTTTTGAAGCAGCCCGTCAGAATGACTGGATATGTTTCAGTTCCTGTAGCCATGTTAATCAAATGAACAAAATAACGGACAAAATGTTTCGGTCATCATTATAAATATTGTCTTTGGTAAATACTGTAGTTACATTCAAAATAATACAAATTTTAGGAAAAAATTAAGCCTTACGAAATTAACATCCGTTGTTCTTAAAATATTCAGATAATTGATTTAATGTAGATTAAATTTGGTAAAAGTCTGCATGCGCAAGACACCGTGTTAAAAAACGGTGCAGCAAGTAAAATTTCTAGACAGCTATGATACAGTAGGTTAACATAAAGCCATTTTCCATTCAATTGTTAGTGTGTGTGTTTTCCATCTTGAGTGTGTATAAATAAATATAACGTACAATCAGGGGTGGACTGACAGTATGAAAAGCGGTGGAAATAGGTCCTGAGGGTGCCAGTATATTGGAAGAAACTTTTGTTGGGGAGAGAGGAGTGTGATGCCCTGCAGTTCAAGGGGACAGCATGGTACAAGCTACTGCAACTTTGTTGGGGAGAAAGGAGTGTGATGCCCTGCAGTTCAAGGGGACAGCATGGCACAAGCTACTGCAACTTTGTTGGGGAGAGAGGAGTGTGATGCCCTGCAGTTCATGGGGACAGCATGGTACAAGCTACTGCAACTTTGTTGGGGAGAGAGGAGTGTGATGCCCTGCAGTTCAAGGGGACAGCATGGTACAAGCTACTGCAACTTTGTTCATGGTGATTCTCACTTCACTGGTTTGATTGAACTTGAATTTTAACCCTAATTATAACATTGAGAGATCAAACAATAAATGTATTTACATCCGTCTGCAGTGATTTGCATGAGTAGATTCACTTATAGGAATTAAACAGCCAATCAGGATGGTTAAAAGAACGATAAATTTCCCTCACCAGTGTACCAACCTGAAAAAATCACCGGCTCGCTTTTTTGACCAAAATCGTTAAGCAGTGTTACCTCCAGTTATACAATAAACCTCCCTGCATTCTACTATTATTTATAATTTCATAACACAGTAGCCAACAAACTTTAAGCTGCAGTCGATAGTCATCTGGAAGAGAACTTTATGGCTCTTGACCTCTGAGCTCTATGTTATGAGCTCAGTGCGCTTGTTATAGTTTACTAACCTCAAAAACAAGTTTTAAATTAATTCATTTTAATATGAAACATGATTTATTTGAATTATAATAATAATTATTCAAATAAACTGTTTTAGATTGTGTGTACGAATATTTGTTTATTTTCCCCCGTCGCGGAGGGAGCCATTACAGGGAGGGCGCACCGGGATCTTTCCCGGTGTCCCGGCGGGTCAGTCCACCCCTGTGTATACTTATATATAAACTGTTGCATAATTTATTTGTTATTTTCTAAAACCAAATATATAGGTGCTTAAAATTATATCTGAGGATTAGGATGGAATGTTGGATCTGAGGCGTACCTGGTTGGGATCTGAGCAAGGAGCACATTCGGTTTTGCACAGCTCGACATTGCATTCTATCGTCAGGTCCATCACATCTGGGAACTTGAACGCCTGTTAACATCAATTAATATTTTAAAATTTGTTCATCACAGGATATAAAATTGTTTCCTTATATGTCAGCAAAAGTACAAAATATCCTACTACATGTGTTCCATTGATTTATGCATGCTTTAGCTTAAGTCTTAACATATTTTCTGTTAACATTAGGCCATCTCTTAACTGAATTTACATATCTGATAAGGTGGAGACATGTTGCTCATTTGAAACAGCATGAGTTGAGTGCCTAAGGAAAGTTGAATAGACTGCAAATGATGACAATTAAACTACTCTCTCACACTATACTTATTTCTGTTTGAGGCAACACTAATTCAGCTCAAAAAATGCAATGATTTTAGAGTATCAGAAAATAACATATTCAGTACTCAGTGTTGCTTTCTGACTAAAAAACTCTCATCTTAAAATTCATAATAGAAGTACTTGAAGTAATTCTCACACATACAAAAAAGTTAAGGTAAATCCATTCCCTTGCAAAATAAGAGTTAAATGGAATAAAATCTCCTGGTAGTACCTGGAAGAAAGCATAAGCTATTACAGCATTGGTCTCTGGGTTGCGGGTTGTCTGGAAGGCCCCCATCAGTTTAGGCTTGAGCACGCAGCCTCTGTCATCGGTCAACTGCACCACGTTGCCTGAGGTGGGATCATTGTCGCGAGCGACGCATTGCCGCACCAACACGTTGAAGCCAGGGTCACCCTCGACAGTCACCACTAGAGTCATCGTCTCCCCGATCTTCACCAGTCCGTTGGCAGCTGCTGCAAATGGCCCTCGTCCCATCTGGAAATGTAACAGTGAATAAAGCTTGCGAAGTTTTTAGTAGGGGGTCAGGCACATTGCTTGGTCCTTAAGAATAACATTAGAATAATATACAGTATGTTTACAATTTTTAATATCTCTTTAATCATGTATTGATATATAGAGCAATAATTTGAAAGATTAAATTATTTTTCTTGTGTTAATGGTGGTAATAAAATTTTGTTTCTTTAAAGCTTCTAAATGGTAAAGCTGACTCGCATAGTTAAGTTGAACATAAATCAGTACATCAAAAAACATAATAATTGAATTTTCAAATGTTATATATCTTTATAATATCAACTTGTTGGGAAAAAAGTAAAAATGTTTTAGAAATTAGTAATATATATTGTAAACTGGCGATACCATGGAAGTGTAAAATAAATATAAAAGAAAAGGTTTCTCAATGAAATCAAGCTGAAACACTTCATCACACAGTAAAGTGAGCAAAAAACGTCTTTGATATATAATTGTTTTCAAATTTATATGTGCTTCCTATAATATTACTCTCCACAAACCTTTTACAAAGTTTTGTCTAAGTATTGCATAATATTTTCCCTGGATTTCCACATAGTTGCTGTATAAAAATCCAGAGCAAATACGTGCAACATATCTTGCAATACTTATAAAAAACTTTGTAAAAGTATGTGGAAATTAACATTTTTAGGAATTACGTATAAATTGTAAAAAGATTTTAAGACTTTTTTAGCATAAAAATCAATGCACTTCTTACTGAGGTAAAGCAATCATTCTACTTTAGAATAAATTTGTAATTTAAGTTAAGTGCTGAATACTGTTTTTTTTTTAAAGATAGTTTTGTTAAAACTTGTAAAAGGGCTAATGGTTCAATGTTTTTCTAAAGGTTTGTGTTCTTACCTGTATATCCAGTCTGGCAGTGGCAGTGTCCCCACTGAACGTGACTATCTCTTGGTTGAGCGTGCCGACAGACAGCGCTACGGACAACGCCTTGTTGAGGTTCCCCTCCCAGAGACAGCGAACACTTCGGATAGTGTCCCACACCTAAAACTTAATCTTGCTACAAGCAATCTACATACTTGGGATTGATGGAATTTGGGTCTTGGGACTAGAAACTCTGGGCTGTCGAAAGGGTTTTGTGGGGTAAAAATTATATAATGGGGCCCTATTTTATAGCTTGATTTCTTCGATAAGGCCAGCTATTTCTTACCCTGGGCCGGGGGTCCCAGGAAGTGGGGACTTGGAGCAAAATTCCCAGGTTACCCTACCTTAAAAAGTTTTAAAAGTTTGTCTTAAAAGATGAGGAGTTTTTAATAACCTGTTGAACCTGCGGTGATGAAAAAAATGTTCTACTTGACTGGTACCTATTCAGCTGTGTGTCTATTTGTAAGAAGAACAATTTTTGTTCTTAATAGTAATTGTGAGCTCATTCATTACCTTATGTGATCATTAAATGAGCGTACTATTGTCTACCTATAAAAGGCAAAGCCCTTACTCACTCATCACGAATTCTCCTACTTCCCATTTACCTAGAGAGTTGAAATTTGGTGCACTGAGTTCTTAGGCATAAAATAGGAAAACTAAATGGTTTTCATCCTGATCTGACCTTAGGGTTCCGCCAGAGACCCCGACAAAGTTCCCATGTATTCCTTAAGGACATTCATTTTTGTTTGAGCTGATGAAAACACAAACAGCTAATCTTGATTCGTAGTAGTTCCACGGGCTAACCTCAGAATGCAGCTGACACAACTAACTGACATAGTTTTTTATAAATAACTAGCTGCCATCGTACCCAGTTTGAACCGGGAATACAAATTTCTGTGGTTAGCCCGTGGTACTACTATGAATCAAGATCAGCTGTTTGTATTTTCATCAGCTCAAACAAAAATGAATGTCCATAAGGAATACATGGGAACTTTGAACTCCCCTGGGGCAAAGCCCTATAGAAATTTCAAAACGAAAATAGGCCTATGTATTTATTTGGTATATAAGGACAATTTCTGTAAATTTTCATGCCAATCGGTTCTGTAGTGTTTGAGTGATTGAGGAACAAAAAGCAGACAGACACACACCATCCCATTTTATATATTAGTAAGGATTTGCTAGATGAAGCCTGTAGGTAACAACTAAAATTACAATAATATTAAATATTTGTAAATGATACCCTTTCCCTTTCATCTGCTATCTTAGGGTAGGAATTACCCTGAAACTAGTATTATCATCAGATTTTCTTGCCAAGAACATTTATTCAAGTAGGATGGGAGTCATAATTATTCAAGAGGTTGACTGTAGTCATATTTACGCTTTACTCAAATGCTCCTGGAACATTTTAACTTTATAAAATATGAGGTTTTATGAGCTTACACAATTCAAATATTTAGATTGTCTTGCAGATGATTTTAAAACTTACTCGGTTTTTATTAGTGTTTTTGTCACTACTACTACCACTTACAACTGGTCAGTTCAAAACAATTTACAGGTAAATGAACTAGTTTAAATTGTTTATAAATGGCTGGCACAATTTATTTTTATTTAATCATGTTCAACACATTGTTTTCCACAAACTTTATTAGTGAATTTCCTTTGGAAAGTGAACTATTAGCATGACCCGCACGGTGAAACTTAAGCCCGGGACCACCATAGAAGTTCCTAACGTGACCCCCTAAACACGTTTTGGGGGGTCGTTCAAAATTTTATATATATATATATATACAATTTTGAATGACCCCCCCAAAACGTGTTCAGGGGGTCACGTTAGGAACTTCTATGGTGACCCAGATGTAATTTTACATCTGGGGCTTTTCTGAACCTTTTTGGGCCCAAAAACTCGAAATTTGAAAGATTAATCTCCAAAAAAAGGGTTTAGAGTTTTCCGATTGTTTTGCCCAACGAACTTGTCCAACAGATTATAGAAAGGAACGTCCCTACCAAATTTGAAGTAAATCGGACAAAAAATGTGACCGCTAGAGTGCATACACATATATATATATATATATATATATATATATATATATATAAACTTTCACCTTTCTAATTCCCATTTTTTTACATGCATTAATTTTACATCTGGGGCTTTTCTGAACCTTTTTGGGCCCAAAAACTCGAAATTTGAAAGATTAATCTCAAAAAAATGGGTTTAGAGTTTTCCGATTGTTTTGCCCAACGATTATAGAAACAGATTATAGATTATAGGAACAGATTATAGAAAGGAACGTCCCTACCAAATTTGAAGTAAATCGGACAAAAAATGTGACCGCTAGAGTGCATACACACACATATATATATATATATATGTGTATGCACTCTAGCGGTCACATTTTTTGTCCGATTTACTTCAAATTTGGTAGGGACGTTCCTTTCTATAATCTGTTCCTATAATCTATAATCTGTTTCTATAATCGTTGGGCAAAACAATCGGAAAACTCTAAACCCATTTTTTGGAGATTAATCTTTCAAATTTCGAGTTTTTGGGCCCGAAAAGGTTCAAAAAAGCCCCAGATGTAAAATTAATGCGTGTAAAAAGATGGGAATTAGAAAGGCGAAAGTTTTAAGCCCTCTCTTGTCATTCTAGCATAAATATTTACCGAGTTATTAAAGAAAATGTGTATCGGCTAAACACAGTACGTTGTCTTATGGGGGTTTTACACTAGAAAAGCCTGTTATTCCTTTGTTAATGTTTGAGTACTTTTATCATCCCCAACAACCTCACGCCTACTTTCAAACCTGACTGGATCTTCTCCTAGCCTTATAATGCGCAAAATTGTATTCCCAGCTTTGCAAGTAAATGAAACCAGGAGTATCAGAACAGCCAAAAAATCAATGTTTTCAGATTTCTATAAAAATTGCACAAATGTATGTTTTTACACTGATTTTGAGTTTTAAAAGGTTTTATATGGAAATTCACTTCCCTCACGTCAGCGTGCTGCGTGCAAACTCGTTTTATTTTACCTTATTTATTTGGGTTTTGTATGGCATGTTCAAGTAATAATAACGGTAAAAAGACATTATCAATTTGAAACTATCGGTATCCAAATAAAAAATTTAAAAAACTAATAATGGATTATTAAAAATCAGCTAAGGAATCAAAATCAGGATAAAGTTAGAATATTTTTGTTGTTTTGTTTTGTTATCCTATTTTAGAATGTTAGTAGTTGTGTTTTTCTCATTTATAGTTGTTAAGAGTTTGGTAGTCAAAGCACACATGGGATGGTTAGTTAAGTTAATTTTAGCTCATTCTTCCAGCATTCAAATAATCCAATAACCTTATCAATTAAATTGTTATTTACCAACACAGTTAATTAATGAAGCAGTGGTATTAATTCTGAATTATTTTCAGACACATGCCTAACATTCAGGTGCAAGTGCATACAGTCCTTTGTTGCTAAAGCTAAATAAGCGTGATCTCAAGCATGGTTGTATACTATGAAATTTTGTTAGAGTTGTAATGAATAAGTGCATGAAGTGAAAAAATAGAGGTAAGAAATTACAGTTCAAAATTTAAATGGACTGTCTTTAAACTCACTGTCATTCTAATATAATACTTATTGTTATTGTAAATGTTTATGGCCCATGTACATTGAACCCTAGTTCAGAATTGGTGGTTTCCACTATCCCACTCGAACTTCTATACCCACCTCTACTCTTTAAAATCCCATTCATAAACTTATTGTCACCGGACTTGAGTTAGTTAAAAGTCGCTGTAAGATGGTACCACCGAAATATAAAAAAAAAAAAAAAAACAATTAATGTGAGAATCACTCATAAAAATATAATTTGTATTATATGGAAAATCATTTTAAAATTGCAATTTGTCAAGAATGGAGGATATAACCTGAAAATTGGTACCTTATTTATCAAATGTGGTTGTGTAAGTGGAAAAAATGATAACGCAAAAAAGTTATTTAGAAACAAAGTATTAAATGAGAGTATTTTTAATTGAGCCTATGACGGAACTAATGGTAGAGTAGACGCTCAGAAATTCTGAATAATGTGGTGGACAGCCAGTCTGGATTTTGGAAAATCCGGATTTCCGGGAAGTGGGCATGAGTTATACAGACACAAACAAGACAACATGTTGTCTGACCTAATAGGTCACAGTAAACTGAGCCTCTCCTGCCCCCTCCTCGCCCCACGCAATAACTTCCACTGCCTCATAAACCATAAACAATATCAATTTGCCCCATGATACAAGCCACATGACATTTTTGGAATGCAAGCACATGATCCATGATTTTTTGAAATCACATGAAAACTAAAGGCGTAAAACATGAAATTCTTGTTTGTTGTTTTTATTTACAACTTAAATATGAAAAAAAATTCAATATC
This sequence comes from Allygus modestus, assembly GCA_963675035.1. NCBI lineage: Eukaryota > Metazoa > Arthropoda > Insecta > Hemiptera > Cicadellidae > Allygus > Allygus modestus. The sequence continues at coordinate 37,630,925 of OY776114.1, forward strand.
ATCGGTCCGGACTAGACTGATACGAAATTCTGAGAGTCTACTGTAGTTTTTACAGACTTAGCTACTACAACATTTTACTAAAAAAAACATAAACATATAAATAAACCACTGGATCGTGAACCCCAAAAGTTATAATATTTTCTTGTAGTATTATGTAGTGAACATATATGCATGAAGTTCACATTGTCCAGCATATTATCAGTCAGAGGCAAGGTACATTGGAAACATATTTCCAGGAATCAAGAAATCCCATGATTTTTTATGCGATATTGTAATTATTCAAGTGAAGTCCACTTAAACTTGTCCAGTAATGTTAAATATATTTAGGCCTACCATGAAATGATAAGTGTAATTCAAATTGCAATCTATTTTAGCGAATTTCCCCTATAGGGAAGAAGCTATTACCGTAGGTCTCATGGTAAGACTTAAGCCCGAGACCATGATAACTTTTCATTTTGAGGTCCCCAGATGCCAAAAACACCATTCGTTCAAATTTTTATATATGTATATATATGTGTCCGTAAGCACAATAACTCTCTTAAAAAAGGTCCGATCTTAATGAAATTTGTTACAAATGTGTAAAGTACCATTTATTTGAACGAGTTCGAAAACCAGATGAATCGCACCATCCGAAGGGGGGTTTTTGGGGGGTTTTGTACCCCAAAAATGTGTTTTTTGGGGTTTTCACATGTAATTTTAATTTAAATCAAATTTTAATTCATACCATTGAATTTAGCTTAAAAAAACAAACAATTTGGTATTTTGATCATTGCTCTACGTCAATCGGTTACCGAGATATTGAAAGTCCTAAACACAGTACGTTGTCTAATGTTATTCTTATGGAAAAAAAGAAAAATTGTATATCTCGCTTATTTATGAACATAAACTGGCGAAATTTGGTATATGGATTGATCTGGTTGTGGTTTATTGTTGTTTGCACAAAAAAACAATTTTTCTCCTATGGTTCCTGTAGCAGCAAACCTAGGTACTTGGTCCCCATGTTATTCTTATAGAAAATACTTAAAATGTTATATATCGCTTATTTATGAATGTATATGGATGAAACTTGGTATGTGACTTCACTAAGATGATTTCTATTGATATTTCTATGAAAACCCATTATTTTGTGGGCCTTGTTGCAGCAAACCTGCGTACTCATCCCCAATATTATTCTTATGGAGATTAATTAATATTTTAAATATCGCTTGTTTGTGAGTACATTTCTTATGAATCTTGTTAAGTGTTTTAATGTGTTATGTTATATATTCATTGGAAATTCGCTGAGTATGCAGGTTTGCTGCGACGGGGGTATTTTTTTGTATAATGTACCATAAAAACTCCTCTTAAAACTTAGATAAAAATACCTAGCCTTTCCAGTAATTTTTGTATCATAAATAGCTAAACAAACAATAAAACAACAGTTACTGAATATTCCTGACCGAACATCTTTTATGATATCAAACTTTGCTCAATGGAATCACTAGGAAAATTTGGATTCCTTTAAATGAGAAAAAATATATTAATTTCAGGCTGAGGGGTTATGGAACAAAAATGTTAACATTAGTCTTATGGGAGGAGCAAGCATAAACATCAAATCGTTCCCTTCTTAAACGAAAGCCGTTGAAACCCTACTTTATCAACGCTACATTAAGACCCAGTGGTTTATCTACTTTACCAAGTGTACAACTACAGGAGGAAGTGTAGCGATTAGAAGCGAAGCGTTAGTTGCTTACAGGATTGAGAGGTGGGGGATCGACTCCTACCTCCTGAATGCCGGGTTCGTTCTGTAGCACGAGAACGTTCTCGAGGTAGGCCTGCTTACCCTCACTGAACTGATCCACAAACTGAGTCCCACAACTGTTTAGCATCACAGTGAACGAGTACTTGACCTGTCCAGAGTTGGGGCTCACGTAGCGGCACTCAGGGCTGCTGTAGTAGCCCTGCGAGACAAGCAGACAGTGACCATTGGTAAAGGTTTTATTCACTAATTGTATATAAAGGATGACAAACTGTGTGATTTCTGTGTTCATATGGTACAGAAAATGTTTGAAGTGTAGATATGTGCTAGTCCTGTAAAAGAAATATATACAAAAAACACCTTTTGTGTTCAGTATGATAATATAATAAATATAATTTAGATTTTATTGCACGACTAAATTTAGAGTAATACAACCGCTAATAGTTGACAGATGACAGTAAAACTTCATCTGTGCATATCCTTCTGCAAATCTGACATATGTAAAACTAGTGTTTGAAACTGAAATGATTACTTGGGCTAAAAATTAACTTTGGAATTTAAAGTAAATACAAACAAAAGATGTATTTCACACCTGTTTATGAGACCTGCTTTCCAGTCTGCTATTTTATGAATTCACTATTTAACACGTTCGCTACCAGCCGCCGCATATATGCGGCGGCCGGGTCACTCTGACAGCCCACAAAAAAAATCATAAACTTCCCTGTAGACTGGTCCTGTCCTAGCTACAGACCAAGTGCCGCATATATAAGGAGGACTATCCTGTACACCGTGCCTAAACCATCTAACCTTTAAAATAGACCGTTGCGAAGAAATTTCTCATTTAGTATCAAGAAACCAACGCCGCAGTTCTGCGGTGGCAGTCTATTTTAATGAACTATCCGCCGCAGATCTGCGGCGTTGGGCTATGAGTACGCCACGCCCGCCGCAAAATTGAGGCGGCAGTCTGTGATTATGATTTTTTTTAACATTGTGTTAGCGAACGTGTTAATAGATAATTGTTTACCTTTGAGTAGATAATGCCGTTGAACGGCCTGTTGAACTCGATGTTAATAGTCATCATGTCTTTGGCACATTGGACATTGATCTCGTGAATGTGAGGAGGGTGGGATTCATCAGAGTCGATACCATTGCTGATGTCCATACCAGGAGAAGGAGGGATGAAACCCCCCCCTCCTGATCCAACTCCAGTCGGCCCTGTGGGGGAGATCCCTGGACCAGTTGATGATGAGTAACCTGACCCTCCAGATCCTCCAAACCCTCCAGACCCTGGAGAGGTGAAACCCGTACCAGCGCCAGTGGAAGGAATGAAGGGGATTTTAGAAGGTCCCTCATCTGGACGGAAGGGAGGTTGAGGGGAGGATGGTAGGCCATAGGGTGGTGGTTGGGGTGAGGGTGAGGGACTTGGAGAAGGGGGTTTGTAAGGGGCGATAGTTTCCTGTGGACTGAAGGGGGGAACAGTCCCTCCAGTAGACGTGGGGCTGTAGGGTGCGGGAGTCTCAGGAATGTTGAATGCAGGGGTTGGTGATTGAGGGAAGGGGTAGCCTGTAGGAGTGGAACCCCCGAAGGTCGTTTGATACCCATTAGTTTGGAAGGGTCGAGGCTTCTGCGTTGTCGTAGGGCTCGGCCGCTGTGGCAAGTACTGTCTTGCAGGCACTTGGACTTCTTGTCTTGCTGAAAATAATAAGGGTAAGATGAAAATCAATTTCACAAAACTACATATGGCAAACAAAAATTTACTTTATGAACGTCTATTGGTGACAGTGTGATTGACAAATCGTGAGACTGGATACAGGGTGTTTTAAAAGTGAGACAAATATTTTATTTTAAATAAAATGAGCTAGAAAAGTAAGTTCAGTTTTTACCTACATAAATAGTTTTCTCTAATTTCAAGGGGATGGTACAGAAGTAGGTTTAGCCAGAAGATAAATCTTAAAAATGAAAACCTGGTATTTACATTTTATACATCAAATTCAAGGTATCTGTTATGATAAGTCAAGTGCACAAACCCGACTTATCCTGAGCGTTTGGTTTAAAAATAGCAGCCTGTCAGAGTTTGACTGTACAGTTAGCCAAACTTTAAAAGGCTAAACCTTCCAACCTAATTGACCGTTTAATGTTTTAATTTAAGTAATATAGACTCATATCCAAGACCCTGAAACAAAGGGTTGATTTGCAAACTGAAATTATAAAACTACACCGTGTATGGTTAGTTTAAAATTTACCAGTGTTCAAGTAAACTTGAGTTTTCCGCAAATTCCACCAATCTTCTTTCAAATATTCTGCTTTAAATTCCAAATTGAAGTGTGTTATTTATTTCTTGTGAAGTGGTGTCTTGAGAGTCTCGAGACAGACTGTATAAGGTTCTATCTGCAATGCCCAACCAATCTTTTATACAGTATGGCAAAAGGAATTTACTGATCAACTTAAATCTTGATTGAACTTGAATTAGCAAAGCTCATCCTCTTTCTGTAACCTCAAAGCATAAATTTTTATAATTTTTTTGATTTGAAAGACAAGTTAATAATACTAGTTAAGGTTGAATACTCAATTTTGTTTTTGTAATTTCGTAGATAAATGGGTAAAGAGTGAAATTGCTATAGGTGTTAGAACATATTTAAAATTTGTCAGAATAAAAGTTAATTTAACTACTAAATATCTCCCACAAAATTGGTTATTAATCATTAAGTTGTCGTACAACACCTTTGCGATTGTTGGAGTATTTGCCCTGCAGCCACTCTAAGATGCCCTGGACAGTCTGGTCCATGGTCGTGACAGACAGAGAGGAGGTGCTCTGTCTTGGAACTCTATCACTTGTGTGTTCTGTTAACAAAAATGTAATACAAATATTATTGTTATTACCAGTATTAAAGATACAATATAATTTGGATTAAATCCACTAAAATCTTTCAATTCTGAAACCCTTCCCCCAGTTACTTAAAAATAGAACAATTCTATAATTTAATATTAAAACTCATGGAAAAAGTTTTTAAGACAAATTATAAAGAATTAATTTTATTTATGTCTAACAAATTGCTTTCAGTAGTTAAAAAGATCCGTTATTAGAAAGTTGTATATTAAAAGCATTAACATATTCAATTTATTTAACAAAATAATGACAAAACACAATACTTTTGAGAGGGGTTTCTCAAGAAAAATAATAGTACACATCACACAGAATATCTTGGCCTGTGGCTTACTCCACTGCCGGAGTGACTGAGATAACCAGCTGGGCCATATCAAGCTTCAGTTTGACTGAACAGATGATGGAAACAACAGATGGCTCTACTTCAACTGTTTGAACTGAAAACAGTTCCCACAGGCCAAGATATTAGTGTGAAGTGTACATAACTACTGCATATCTTAATGACCTGCCGTATAATGAATTTTCAGATTGAACCAGTCATAAACCTTTGGTTAGAAAACCTCCATTCTCAAACAGTTTTACAGTTCTACCTCCAGTTCTTATAACAGCTCTACTGGAAACCACGCCACAGGATCACAAGAAATTGTTTTGTCTGATTTACCTTTTAATCGGCCTAGATAGTTTTATTTTATACCAGTTGTAAAGTATTTAGTTGTAGGCGGAAGGAAGTTGTGCAAATGCAGGACATACCATATCGGTGAAGATGCTCGTTGTAGGGGGAAGGAGCATCAATGTCCCTCACGAACAGAGCTTGTTGTACGTGCGAGTGGCTGTTGTGGTGTTGTGAATGGGAGCAGCTCACTGCTAGCTAGAATCACATTCTTTGTAGAAATGTATTGATGTAAATGGCATGAATTGTATCGCCATAACCAGCGGGCCTATTTTTGGGCGAGTGGTGAGTCAGTCAACTCACCTACCTTGGTGCTGATTTTAGCATTGTTAAATTCACCAAGTGAGATATGAATTGGCAGTGATTTATCTGTCAATTCGAAAAGCCAAATGTAAACTATAGCATTTTTAATTGCTATTAAAACACTATATATTTAATATAATATTTGTGACATGTAAAAAGGAAATAATTTATATAATATAAAATAAGTTTTGTGAATAATTGCTGACAATTTCAAATAAGAATTGCTGGTGCTACTTGGTTTTGCACGTCTGCGCAAACTCACGATTTTCTTGTCCGGGGATGTTGGAAAGAAGTTGGAGACAATGGTTTGAATTGTTTGCTTGGCTTGAGGGGACAGGAGCCGAGTCACGTGTCGGCCGGCGTTCTTGGCTTCGAGAACTTTCGGTCCAAAGCTTATAAATTCACGATAGCTGGGCAACTGCGACATTTTACGTACATTTCTGGTGTCGGAAGTTTGTCGCTAGTCTACTCAATTTCTTCAGATTAGAAGGTAACAAATTATTGATCCATTTCTCATTTGTTGTTTTTCAAAAAGGGGATCAGTCTGTAAAACAATTATTTATTTTTTATGGTTCAAAGTGATTCTATAATTGGGTTGAAGATAAACTAAGACCAGACTGATAAAGTACAGAAAGAAGACTTACATTATTAAAGTTCAGTAAATTCAAAAATCGAACAGTTTACTTTTATTTTGAAATATTGAAGTGATAAGCAAAACCAAGTTTTTATTTTATTTTAATGAATTTTAAATTATTTTATTTTAAAACAAAGACTTTTAATTTGTTTGTTTAAATAAATACAAGAAGATTTTATTTTATTCATTTTTATTTTGAAAGACCACTTCTTAACCTCAAGAAATATTATAGCCTGCTAGTCAGCGCTATATAGATCATTGATTGACCAATATACAAATTTATAAACCTTTTGTTGCTTTAGCTAAATCAATTGGTATATTTTTAAACATTTACCTCCTTTTTGAGCATTTTAATAATAAATCATATTTGTAAAACCATATTTTAAACAAATCATACTCTGTATTGGAAAGTAAACATAACCTAGATAGGCAGTTTACTATAGACTCCTTCTCTCATTTCCTACTACATGAAGAAGAAGGTTATTTCCGTCAACTCACCCATTTTCAGTCACCAGCGTTTTGCCTGGTGAGTAGAAATGGTAGAGTTGGTGACTGATTTAGTACAAATATCTATCTATAGGAAATCTATCAATGTTAAATATAAAAGTTCATTGAAAATACTAATATAAATGTTGTGTGGTTGGATATAACTGACCGTTCCCTAAATAATATCTGTACTTTTATCTGTTGGTCTGAAAATAAAAATTAGTGGTTTGAGTGACTCGCTCACCTACTCACCACTCACCCAATTCAAAAATAGGCCCCATCACCATCAGATAAACTTTTAGGAAACTTAGTTAAGTGGCTTACTTGGAATCAGCTGACAATATTTACTTGTTAGAATACTTTTTTATGGTAATTAACTGTTTTAAGCATTACTTTATTTAAATTACAGTTTGTTTTAAAAAATCTACATCTAGAAGTTCTCACTGTACAGGGTGCTCTAATCCAACTGCACCAAACGCTGCAGGGTTACGGGTTACTTATTGGGAGGTCAAAACAAACAAATGTAACTTACCGGGATCCATGGTTCCTATTTCAATCCATTTTCTGTCTGTGAGTTTGTTTGTATATTTTACAAAACCCCAAATTTCTTTGGAAACAAATAATGAAACTTGGCATGAATATTTATCTAAAAGGTTTACAAATTCATTTAAAATGTAATTCCTATGCATAATTCCATTTCAAAATGTCAATGCTAGATACCTAAAGCACTTAAAGATATACAATAAAATGTTAAGCAGATATACAATAAACTAATTATTCAGATAATTCCAAGCCAAATCAAATGTTATTTCACATTTAACAATTTAATGATGGATAACGCAGAACACCCAAATTTAGTGGTCAAAAGTTGCCTTTTTTGCTGCTGGAATACGGTCTCCCTACTTTTAAATAGTAAATTTAAGTTGTCCCTCTTATTCATTTTTATATTTTAAATATGATTTATCATTCAATTTGACTTGAAGCTGCCTAACGATTGGTTTATTAATGTTTTTTGGTGTAACTTTCAATTGATAGATATTTAACATTGAAAACTTTAAACCACTGCCACTTTGAAACAAAATTTTGCACAGGAATGAAATTGTAAAGGAATTTGTAAACCCTTAGATAAATATGCATAGCAAATTTCCTTATTTACTAAAGCCGGTAAAGTTTGGTGTAGTTGAGACTGGACACCCTTCGTATAGTAGAAAAATACCATGACAGCCATAGTACTGTAAAATAGTTCTAACGGTAGTAAAAAAACATGAAGTAGGCTTTTTATATGTACTGTATACTTTCACCTTGCTTTTAATGCACACTATATTTGTAATTATGATTTTTATTAAATACACACTGTAAATACATTAATAAAAATACATTGATAATCCTTTGATTTTAATGTGTGGACCAAATGTATTTCATCAAGTAGAAGACATGTTCAATCTCAGTATATTAATGCTTGAATGTGTTCCTATATAATTAATTAAAGAATTTTATTTGCCATCAAATACTCTTTTTAGATAAATAATCTGTTAATTTATGTTATTCAGGCAAATTTAATGCAATCAATACTCGTTGGCTCACCAATAAAAGTGTTACTTGTTCTAAGGTCTGCATTTTGGTCCTGAAACAAACAAGCTATAATTAGAACACATTTCACTGAATTTTTTCGATATCACAAATAGTGCATCAATGAATAGGCTTACCATCAGTATAGCAATCCAATCGTCATTTTTATTCAGATGTACATTTCACAACCCTAGGCTGCGTCATCAATGAGCGAGGTTATTTATAATAGTTTTTATATTGTGCTCTGTCGAGGGTAAAATCCCTTATAAATCATGTCATATTTGTTGCAGAAGGCTTGTAGTTACCAAAAGTCATAGCATTTCAGGTTGTTAACGGTGGTCGTATTCCTTATATTGTTCAAAAGACGCCTTATAATATGGACAAAAATCATAAATATTTAATATTTTGAAATTTTATTGAGCTGTTATTATTTGTGTTATCGAAATTTTGCTCACTGAAATCGTTAGATATTTGTTTGCTCTTTAAAATGAGTCATAAATCGACGATATCGGATAATCCCTTGAGTAGGGACGGGCTTTGGAAGTTAACATTAGCCTTATTTGGAGAAAGCATATAGAATCGCCAACAGTTTTGTGACTGGTGCCCCTGTTTATACAGCATCAGGTTTAGGCAAGGGCAAGAACTGTAAGGAACTACTGAACCGATTTTAATAAAAGGGATGAAGATGAAAACTCATCTCGAGCTTGGCCTTGATTGAATATTAAAAAACATCGACATATAAAAGAAAACATCTACTAAATCAAAATGGAAATAATCTTTATTTAAAATACATTAATTTTAATATTTATTCATACTGATAGAAGGATTAAAATTTAATATGCATTCCCTTATAAAATTCCACGTTCAGTGAGTACTGGGACTGCATGGATTCCTCACGTTGAAATGACATCACCCAAGTCCTCGTCAGAGAGAAGCAAGTGCTTTCACCTCTCTGTAGGTCTGCGGCATCATCGCTTCAGCCCGGGATTGCTCACATACAAAGATACATTACACCCAAGTGCGCTCCTAAACAAAGATACATTACCCCGTGATACGCCCTACACAAAGATACACTCCACCACGAGCCTGAGTCACCGCCTTAGACTCCCACAGTCCCGCAAGGTCAGATCTGTTTACGGTTCGTAGCCTGTCGTGACTTCATTTGAAATTTCTCCGACCTTCCGTCTGCGCTTGTAGGCCTGTTTGTCATAGTGGAAGATTCGTTCCTTACTTTCTTTTAGGTTTGACGAGACCTGTTTTTTGTTTAAATTATCCACTAGGTTGGGCTATTACACCCTCAGTATTCATTCATTTAGGGCATATAACTATTAAAGGTATATCATATCTGTGCATTTAATAATTATAACTGTTAGTTTGGACGAAATAAACTATGAACGAGTTCTAAACAAAATTGTTTGAATGAGAAAACATAATTTATGAAGTAGTTCTACCTCAAAAATGTTTCCGAATGCTGCGGCCATATTTACTCAGGACCTTATTGAAGAATATAAACGTGCGTATGAGTGCAGATTATGTTGACAGGTTAGTTTTAAACCTGATATACCACTAATCTAGCGGGACCAGGAATTGCATTTGCAAAATCCTGTGTTACGATTAGCCAGGGAACTGCGTTACCGCGAAACTCGGTTTACTACTCTACTTTGATCGAGCCCAAAGAACCCACATTTTTAACTATAAGACGAGCTTTCAAAACAATCAAAAATGTGAAATGTCGATTGTCTGGTTAAGTGCAAGTTTTAAAACGGGCGCTTACAATTTCTATTGGAGGTACACATTTTACTATTCCATACAAACTTTTTTGTCGTTTTTACTAGACTTTGATATGAGTTCAAACAAAATAATGAACCTTGATTGTATAAAAAATAAAGACGATATAATTTATTTGAAAAAAGTGTAATTTTAAAATGTAATCTGAAGGCAAAAGGTTTGATATTTGTAATGAAATTAGGTAGGAAAAAGCATTGACAAACAGTTTGTGAAAGAATGCAACGTCTCAATAAAACAATGGACCGGCGGCATCGTTGTTGCCCAAGGCTCGGGTATAGCTCCAGTTTTACTTTTGCCTATGCAAATGAGTTGTTGCATAAGCCATTACTGGTCGTACCGACAGTGGAACACTTACTTAACCTATTAAGTGCCTAGAAATTTAAGATCCCCGATGAAAATGTCAAAACGTTCTGATATACGTAATTGCAAATCTATTGCCTTAGAACAAATGTAACAATCACCTATATATCACTTTATCGCCTTAAATCTTGGGGATGTCATTGGAATCTACTTCAAACAGACCGAAAACTAACTAGCAAAGTCCGTCAGTCATTAGAACGTAATACCATTGAATATAGAGTACTCAATGGAAATTTGAATTAAAGACGAATTCTAATATAAACTAAAGTGATACTGCGTTAGGCTTAGCCATATAAATAGTATTTAATAAAGCAAATACATTTAATTAATTGTTTTAATGATTTATTAAAAATGTTCACATAGTCAGTAAAAGAAAATGCATAAAGAAATTGGAAGAACGACAACGAATGAGGATTCTGATTGTGTGGCTGGCGAAAACGCGTCTCCGAGTTCAACTTTACAGTTAAGTCACCACGGGTCGTGGGTCGTGGGAGCTCTCGCATCATAGACCGATATATATACTCAGACGTGGGAGTCCTGGACGTCTGGTGATGATTATGATGAGTACTCTGCGAGCCGTCGGAGTAATGGCCACGTGACCGCTAGCTATCCACTCAAGTCCGTCTATTAGGACTCTTCCTTCATCACCTGTCAACACCTCACGATCGCGTTGGCGAGTTACAAGTAGCTGTACTACTTCACGAGGTTTACCTGTATATCGATGATGTTGATATATGTTTTGCCACCACCCCGCAATATACTGAAGTTCATATTGTTAAAAAAAAATTAAAATTATACATACGGTTACAACGACATAGTTTTTCTTTTACTCTTACAATTATTTTAAATATGGTTCATAATTAAAATAGTTTTAAATTACGCTGTTTCAAAATTTAAGGAACCCTTAGGCCGTAAAGTGAACACTAATTTCATAAAAAATACAAATGGCTAATAAGCCTAATAAGTAGCCTACATTTTGCATTCCTCTTGTTGAAAACACGAAGGTATAGTTTAAAAATTAAGACTTTTATCAACACCTACTTGATGCATATTCAAACGCTTGAACTGCAATAAAATTATTGTCAGAAGTGAAGCTCACATCAATAATCCTCGAGGTAAAATAAAAATCTTAGAAACGTGTGTTTTGGCTTTCTTTCTCTAAAAACCGGTTGGTAACACATTATCCCATTCCACAATATGTTTAGAGAATAAATTCCTCGCTTGTGTAACCTTCAGGGGTCGGGAACCTTGGGTCTCGGGACTTGATCGTCAATCGGGAAGTGAGAGGAAGAGGAGAAACCTGTACAAAGCCGGAGTCAGAGTCAGGGGTCACCCCTGCGACCTTCCGGTGCCCGCGGGTGACACGCGTGGCGTGCAGGGCGGCAGATGGCTCAATACTGGAGGTGACAGGATAGTGGACATTAGCTGACCGTCACCTAGCTCCAGGCCTCAAAAATAGTGCAATCTACTTACACGATTCCTCCCCCCTCCACCGTTCAAGTCTCCGCTGTCGCTTCCACGTTTTTCTTCGACAAATTTAATTTACAAAACTATTATGGGAAAAACCTTTAATGGGTAAGCTAGGCTTGAGTTCTTGAGCTTAATCTTCGTTCTCACTGGGTTTGGACCTTTTGGGAACCTTTCCGGGATTTGCTCAAGTAAGATCGGACACCGCACAGACTCAACTCAGAACGGTCGGCCTGGGATGAAACACTAGACTTCACAAGTAACAGCAAATTTAGTTCAGATAGAATGTTAATTTTGTTTACAAAATTCAGTATGTCCGTATGCCACCAGTTGTACACAATGAAGCAACAAATGCCTTCCAGGAAGGTACATTTTCAATAAACAAAATTTAACAGTATAGAAAGTAAGTTTTGAGTTGAGTAGCTGCAAATTTGGTTTGGTAATTGTGTATTTTTTAAACTACCATAAGGACCAAATTTTGTCGGTACCAAATAATCGTACTTGATGTAGCACTTTGTTGTAACATTTGAAAAATTGGGTATCGTGTCAATATCAGACCGACAGTGAAGTAAGAATAATACAACCTATTTTACACAAGTTAAAACAATGATTGGCAAATATGATTAATAAGTAAATAATGATTAATTTCATTAACTATTCAAAAAACAGCATGTAACAAAAACCCAAAGGAAAACTAATTTATGTAATTGTATGACGTTTGAGAGGAGTATGCCCTACCTGATAACGTATCTGTTTCTTCCAGTTCCAAGAACTTGTCACATATATTTCGTTTATCTTAATTGCCTTGATGAATTCAAGGCTTGATCTTAATTCTTGATGAATTTATATTCTCAATATACATTTCACCACGGGGTTCGGCGTCTTTAGGCATCTATCTTCTGTATTATTATATGAATTTCTTTGTTTTTGTTTGGCGATTTTCGATCCTTAAAACTATTATTTTAAATACATAATTGGTATCAGTCTAAAGCTGTTACTCTCTAGTTGTGCCTTTTGGGGGTTTTAAAACATCCACCTACAGTGATTCGTCCCTCACGCCTTCAAAGTTCCAATAGTAATGTTATGGAGTTACATTTTATTTAGGTAGTCAGTTGATCACAATGAAACTGTTCAAAACAATATCACATTTATATAACATGTCGCTATTTTAACGTACTGTACTCATGTCGTAATTTTTACACTACAATATATATTCCTTCTTAACCTTCTCAGATGAAACTAGAATAGTGAAAATACTGAATTAGATTCAGATAACAATTAATTAGAATAACTTTTCCTTAATCAATTTCAAGATTTGGGTAATCAGAGCTATATCTCAGGTGAGTCAAAATCTACATAATTAATAATGTATTAATTAATTGTATTGAATTAATTCCATTTGTGTATATTTTAAAATGAGGGCACTGTAATGCTGTATAAAGCTAAAACATAACATTGTTTTACTTTCTAAAGTTCAACGACACGTCAAACCATCAATGTAAACACTCTTGACATAGAACTAGAAAATAAGCGAAACAAAAACAAAGACCAGACATTTTTTCAGTCCTCCAAAAAATTAGGTCCTCTTTGTTTTTATTCTGTCATACATTTAAGTTGTTTCTATTCATAGCTTTGAGTTGAAATTATATTTTAACATTCTCTCGATTAACAAAATAAACATGCCGAAATAATAAAGCTACTGTAAACTTTCCTGATATGTGAAAAGCTGTATTGATTAATTAAGGCGGAAAATAATGGCCTCTGTTTAATAGGTTTCAGTCAAATGATGGAACAGCAATGGTGTTGTTTCTCATGTTATTAAATCGGTTATGGTCTGTGAAACTCTTGTGTGAAGAACATCATCCACGATTGGTAGTAAAATCAACTGCTAGATTACATTCTATATTTTAAAACGGTAATTTAAAGCATTTATAAATGATTTAACAACTCTTTCAAAGTCCATATTTAATACGAGTATCACTGAATTGAGAAAAGAGGGTCAAGAGTTTAAGAGTGTAAATAAATCATCGCCAGTCCAACCATCTGAAGATTAGGAAACACTCTTGTAATTAGTATATTTCTTAGAAATGCTTCACTCATACAATTTAATTTGGCCGGGTAATGAATAAACACATTTATATTACCTCAAGTGTAACCACCGTAGCTGAACTGCGTTGGATTGTAAAGGTTTTCAAGATGACAAACTATTTATACTCTGCACAGAATTCGGATTCTGACGCATCACTGCAGAACATAAACCAGGAAATGGAAGTCTGAGTGAAGGGGAAAGTAGCAGCGGTGATTTATAAAGACGTATATAGAGTCAATAAATGACACGGCTCAGCTCGAAGACATCGCCTAATCGTCATCGGCTTGTCTTTCAACCCATACCATCAATCAAAGGAAATTTACCTGTCATTTGCACTTGGGCAAGACGAAGGAAAATCGTCAAGCCATTAAACAGTTGATGTAATCACACAGTTATTCTAACCTCCAGTTTAAAGTTCCTTTTTGTTGTCACACGCTTTATGTCAGGGTCGGATCCAAGGGGGGAGGTAGGGGCGGTCGCCCCCCCAAACCTAAGAATTTTGTGTTTTATTTTATTATTCAGGCATACGATGAAAGGTTGAATAAATCCGAATGAAAATGTAAGCATCAAAAGCCTCCCGAAACCCCGTTTTTTCGGTTCCGAAAGTCAAATTTTTCCGCTCCCGTCTACAAGGTAACATTAAAATTCAAACTAACGAACCTAAACGTTTCTTTAAATGAAATAAAATACACCCCATTAGACAGGTGAAATTTTAAAATTCCATTTTAGTATATAACACATTTCTTAGATCCATGTATTTAACCTAAAAGCGTCTTACAAAAACATGGATATTCCCGAGTATCGTGAAGTTGTTGCAGTTTTGCCAGTTGACAGACCGAAAATGCAGGGTTTTCAATATGGTCTTGGAGGTAAATTTTAGCAGCAAAAGTTGCTACAATTGTATTCGGTGATTATTTTTTACTGGATTTCGCCCGCCTACCGTGGTTTGCTATCAGCGGTGTTTTGTTTACAGGTTAGGTTTGATTTTTGTTTCAAACCGCGTAATCCGTTACTAGGCAATAAATATCCAGTGGCTAGGCTAGAAGAAAAAAGTGCCTCGAATTATATGTAATTAAATAAGAGGAAACAAAGATTAAATTGCGTGCAAACAAAAGCTCATACGCCAAGTATTTTATTTTGTAAAAATGTGGTACGAAATTTTCATTTTTCGAGTCGTTGACCTTGGCTGTCAGTCTCATTCCTCACTGTATCTTCACGTAGCATAGTTCAGTATTGCAGATTTCAAATATGTTTTGTAAATAGTTTTCGCGTGGGTAAGTACTAAAATAAATTGTTTATTTAGGCATCTTACTTATTCTTAGACGCCTACAGATGACGTAGAAAAATGTGTAATGCCTAAATATTTTATTTTTATTTACGTTCGGGTGCAGTATAACTGAAGTTAATTTTTTTTAGCTTGTTTATAAAGTTAAGATTACTTTTTTCTTGAGTACAAGGTTATTGATATATTATGTTAATTTACTTTCATTCGTTGTATAATTGCATATAGTTAAAAACAATAATGGGGTGCCAGGGACCATCCACAGGGAAGGGGGAGGGGTAACTTTCGTTGACCGCCCCCCCAAACATGACCTCTGGATCCTTCCCTGCTTTATGTAAATAATTCTTGATAAACACCTCGGTGAATTGGTGAATTGATATACCACCAGTTTATATACAACACTGTTCTAACTTGTTATAGCTGTGTTGAAGGTCTGACCTGCAAAATGTTTACTGTAGCTTATGTCTAGTGGTTATTATAAATATCAACTGGAGTAGTTAACAAGAGACATGCCACCGATTTCTTGCTTTGTTTTATCACAGCAAAACGAATCGCTCTAGTAAATCTACTAACATCCTTTGTCTGTGGTATTATCCAGTTGTGAGTTGAAAAACAACAATCCAATATGAATACCATTTCGAATTACAAATATTTAGCAAGCTACGCGATTGTCGACAGCCAATTATCCTCTGTCAATTATACGCTATGAAGAGACTCCTTACAGTGCTGGTTTTCACTTGAGCTACTCCAGTTTATCATTTTAAATTGAATAATTCAATTTAAACCACAAAACAAGTATTTTCTTTAATGCCTGCCATGCACTAACAAATATAGGAGTTGTTTCAACGCCGTCTATTCATCATTACATCCAGCAATGCACGAAGTAAAATTATCATAGGCATAGGGTTAATTTTCGTAGTAGCGTTCATCTAATAACGCACCATTAGAGAGAAGAACCCGTACTTAATCAATTACTAGCATCTAGTACGGCACATTCCGCGCGAAAGGCCGTCTAATTCCCTCCAGCGCGAGAAAGGTAGCCGGTGGGGCGGGAAAGTGTCATATCACACGCATTAAACCTCGTGACCACCCAAAGTGGCTAACAGCTGATTATAATCGATGTTACGTCACTGTCAATCAGCTGATTTCGTAATGGCGAGATTATTAGGCTGATGAGTCGCCAACAATGGAGCAGAAGAAGAAAGGAGCTCCCACTGGTTTGTTGACAACGTTAATTACGGTGCGAATCATAATTTTACAGCATCCTTCGTCGCCGGAGAAAGTAAACGGCACTTCTTAGAGCGTCTTGTTGGATTTTGGTGGTTTTGGCAATTCCTTGGTGTGACAGTGAAACCAAATGTTAATTTGTTAAAAGACAGCAAGAGACATACAAATAGCCGGCGTAGTAAACCTCATGAGCGATTTTTACATTACAGAAACTCTTAACGGGTCATTGAAGTTCTAATTTGATGTATTCAATATGACCTCTAAATCAGAAGCGATTTCCTTGTTTGTACTGCAAACCCCTCTTGTGTAATAAACTGTCTTATACCCAACGTCGTTGACAACATCAAGGTATATTATTAATCGCTTAGGATAAAACATATGATTACCGTTTACATCTAGCATTTTCGAGAGAACTTATTTCCCTAACAGTTTTTGTAAAATAACACTTTTGCTAATATGATCTGTCGAGCTATCTTGAAGATTGTTACGCGCATAGCAAAGAAGCAAACAAGCAAATCGTTAAAATTAAAATGCTATTACTTTAACTCAAGGGAATTCTGCAAGATACACACACGTTATTATGCTCTGAATTGAAGGTATAAGATTATTTTATATACTTTATACTTTTATATATTTGATACTGTTATTATTATATGCATTTAGATTGTTAAAAAAGGCAATAAAAAATTAGTAAGACTCTCTAAGCAATGTTTACGTGGACGTATAACCTAAGACATTCACGACATCATCGTGATTAGATCTACGAAGTTTACTGTTGCTCTCAACGAAAATGTCTTGTACCTTGAGTTATGTGATGTTTTTAATTTTGTTATTTAAAGATTGTATGTGTTCTATAGAACTTAATAAGCATGATTTCAAATCTATCAGAGTTTTTCAAACATAAATTTTACCTATAGGTTATGTATTTTACTGCAATAATTTCACGTAGACGTAAGTGCCGTTTTGTTTTAATTATCTGTTTTACTAATCCCTCCTCAAATCAGTCACAAAGACACACAATTTCTTGTCTGCAGAAGCGGATCTCTTCCAGATACGTTATAACTGACCAAGTTTCTAATTTGGTCAGATCACGAAAGGCACATCTGATCAAAGCGTCCGTCTCCCACTCAGGCAGATTTGTTTGGCGGCGGAGATGTTTATTACGGACACCTCAACTCCACTCTCTCGTCGCCTTCTGACGAATCATTGTTTAAAATGTGAATTTCTCTAATAGTGAAACCTTCAGTCACCAACACCAGTTTTGCCGTGGGCGTCAGCACAATACTGAATATTCAGTATTATATCCTAGACATTGGCCTTCTTGAGAAAAGACTCAGGGCCGATCCTAACTTAAGGCTGCTCTTTTTGTTATTATATTTTTATTTTAAATAGATTTAAATAACAGTGGTCTGCATTTGAGTTTTTATTATCCATTTAAATCGCTGGAGGCTTCTAAAATAATGCATACGTTTATTATCGTCTTTTTTATCGCAAGAGTCTTTTTTTATCGTATTTCAAATTCAAAATTGTAGCAGCTTGGTAAATACTTGATTGCATATATTTTAAATATATAGTTGGATTAAATACACGGTTAAATACATCTTAATTTGTTTAACACGTTCAATGCTGAAAAACATGAAAATCACATAAGTTTCAATGTTAATTAGAGGGCGGGAATTATCATCCTCCGCATCCAACGTGTTAAATCAAATGTTTTGTCTGACTAGCAGGTAACTGTATAATCCAAATTAAAAACTCTACATTATTATAAAAATTGTGAAAATTAAAAATAAAGAGAATTAAATTTTAAAATTGCAATATACGTTCGTTGAGCACGCAGAGGATTGTTGCACTACATATGTTTGTCTTACAGCATTATGTTCAGGTGGCAGGTGGCATGTCGACTGTGATTATACCAAAACTGGCTTTCCCAAGACAAGTCTGTGAGCTGAGAAGTAGTAACCTCCTGCTTCAACAACCGATCAGAAACTTGATTGTAACCTTGAAAACTTAACGCTTAATAAGTAGATTTATTCGACACGCTATGCGAGGAGTGTATTCTTTTAAATATTTAACAACACGAAGCAACATCCTCAGTTATACATATCCAGTTTTACTTACTAATTAAATGCAGTACCTTTAAAACGTTTTTTTGTGTTTCGCGTATTTAAACCAGAATTCAATCAATGACTTGATCTTAACAAATCATGTCCTCCTGAATCCTGATGTAAAAATCTTTTAGAGCTACATTTCTTAAAACCCGTAATATTTGGAAAAACCGTCCGCTCCAGAAACCGACCCTATTGTGAGACACAAGCCTGATCCGGTTGAGAGACTGTGCTATCAGATCGCCCGCTCCAGGGCCCGACTCTATTGTGAGGTACAGGCCTGAGTGTTCTGAGACACCGTGCCATCTGGTCGCCCGTCCAGGGCCCGACCCTATGTGAGGTACAGGCCTGAGTGTTCTGAGACACCGTGCCATCTGGTCGCCCGTCCAGGGCCCGATGTACTCGTTTGTTGAAGGTCTTGACGACTGCATTCCAGCCTCAAATTTAAATACTAAATTTTATTTTCACCCTTGGGCTTGTAAAACCTTATATCACCACTATCGTTCTACTGCTTTCACTAGTTATAATCTTAAAGATGATTACACGACGTTAATAGACGATGATGTTGATTAATCATCAATAGAACTGTTGCACAAGTAGTATCACAAGTCATTGTTCCACCGTTAATCAATTAATCGAGAAGAGACCTTGTGAATGAATCAATCGGCACCTGGCTGTGCATCGCTAACACAAGACAAACAACGGGACTCGATCAACCGATGGCGAAAGTGATAGTCATTATCGATATTGTGCGATAATACAATGCAATGATCGATATCGCAAGTTGGGGAATCGATTCATCAAGTGAAAGCGACCTTTCCCGACCTCGCGGCTTTCCGCAGTCACGATGCGCAGGAGTGTTGCGCCTGCGCGGCGACTCATTGTCAAGATCACTCTGCGCGTGCGCTGTGTCTAGTCATCGACACGGCGCGGTGCGCAGCTGAGTTTGTATTCCTTTCCCATTCACACTGCACCACTTTAGCCCTACTAATTAAAACTAGAATAAAGAATAAGAGTAAGCGTGAGGCATATTGGCTTTATGCATGGGCTTTATACTGTATGGCTTAACCGCATATGTAAATATTCCAAATTTGTAGTAGTACATCCAATATCACAGTTATAATAGTTAACATATTAATAATACATGTTAATTAATGTAAAAGTCCTGAAAGACTTGCAATTGATCAACTGAGGTTTACGTTAATCGCCTCTTGTAATTGGGAAAACATTTGTTTACCGCGGTGCTAAGTAAAAAATAAAATAAAATTAGTATATTTAACTATGAAATTATGATTACAACCTGGCATAACTATGTAATTATATTACTGCTTAAGATTCTGATACACTTTCGTGCGTATTTTATGGAGAATAGTAATCAATTATTAATATAGAATGAGTGGAGTGAGATGCTTGGGCAATCTTGTTTCTATAAGCCCTGACTGGTCAGTGCAATTTTTTAACTAAGAGCTCTATTTGTTTGCATTTATTTTGCACAGCTAAGTTGTATTTGATTAGTACGTTGGCAAGATAAAAATATTAATGCGTTTTTAAAACTCACTTCTGTTGCCTGCGAATAGTTTTAGAAATATGTTTAACAATATTTTCTAAATTGTTTTCGTAAAATATACGCCAATAGGTTAGCCTGGTTTTTATTATTTTTACCTGTTTTATAAGTCTCTAGAACCGGTAAAATATGAATCAATAAAAGATAATAGTTGAAAATTTCCCATGAAATTCAAACACGCAGGGCTTGGTGGAATTTATTCTAAGGGACCCAATTACCGAGTAACTTTACCTGACGAAGGTTAATTGGCAAATTTTGGTTCAATTTTGCAATTCCGTCTTACCGCACTATATTCATATCTTCATCCCATTATACCAAATATGCAAGTTACTAAAAATTAACTTAATTGGGTAGAGGTTTTCCACCTTGCCAGTTAGAACACTTCTTAGTGTAGAAGTAATAACAACTGAAGAACACATCTTGTACTTTAATGCAAATTTAAGTGCACATCGTGGTCCTTGAACTCATAACCTGCAATTGTGTGAATTTAATGTAGTATTTGTTTTTGCTGACTCATTAAAAAGACAAAGAAATAAGTGTTCGTAATCTCCAACCTTGAACTCTGGAAGTTCAACAAAAGTATTTTTGCTCAGAAGATGGGAATGGCAATAATGACTGAGACACTTAGGTAAATACAAATGTTAGTGATTATTGTGCGTTTTTTGAGAACTCAATGCAATACAATATTAGTAAAACTAGATATTTACAAAGAAATCTTGACATTATAAATAATTTACAATTTAACTTGGATAAATCAAATTTGTTTATATTTAGTTTCTTTTAAAGTAAATATCAACTAACTGATAGTTGCACACATTTAAGTCATAAGGATAACATGTTATGCTATGCAAAGTGATCTGATTAACCTATTGTTGTTATTTTATTAATTTTTGAAAACGCCTCTTGAATTATTGTTTAGAACTTCAAACCAAGTCAACATATATTATATTTCCAACCAACTCGGTTGCTGTCCCTAGTTTACCACGACACATGTTTCGTGACTGAAATTCCAAAACATCACTTGGTATCGGCGCAAAGAACGCGTTATGTGTTTGAATGACCGCATCAGCCTATGAAAGGATAAAACATTTTTGTATTCTTTAAACAAATGTAAATGTGAACTATTAAAATTAGTTTTAGAAAGGTGAAATCAAATACTACATATTGCGCTAATATTTCAGCTCTCTTAGCCTTGCAATTCGTGTAAAACTGTGTGAGTTTGGAAGAGTGACAATTAAATGCAAATTAGGGTGAAATTTCACCTGTCCCTAAGTGCATAAGTTGTCATAGACATTTCGCTGTTTGTATGAAAGTGTTTGTCGTTTTTTACCGACCCTGTAAAAATATAAAAATTAAACCATTCAAGCATAATTTGATTTGAAACAACTAACAAATTTAATTATAAAGTATGTATGCCAATTATGTACCAATTATGAACTACCTATTCATTTAGTTTTTATTATTTAGGGTTGTCAACAATTACATTATACATACTTTCAGATTTATAGGAATTGCCTTTAAAAACAATTGTTATACAGGGCCTAAAACTTTGGTGGTTCAATAAATCAAATGCACAGATTGCCTGCAATCATCTCTACAACACCAACGTTATTTATACCGATCTCTTGTTAATAAAATAATAATAGTTACGCTAAAGAATTCATATGACGTATCAGATAACGATTTTTTACGAGACTGGTAATTCAAACCATAATTTTAGACACCTGTTAAAAAATAAGCTTACAGTTAAAAGAGTACCTTTCTAATGTGACCATACACCGGTTTAATAATTGGAAAGTATCTACAATACGAATTTCATTACGTACTCGAATTCAGCTACTATAACATACATACAGCCTGGAAACCATAACAATAATGCTATATAAACTTGTTATACCTGAGTAGGCGGGAAAAGACGCGATGGGGGAGCGGAACCGTGCAAGTGAAAGCTCTCTTACGCAATTCGTGTAAAAATGTGTAAATTTGGTAGGGATGGCAATTCAATGCAAATTAGGGGGAACGTCTGCAGAAGTGGAATAACCGTCACCTTCACCTCTGTAACACGGTAACACTGGTAACACTGTAACGTGTTACCAGGTACGGTAACAGGGCTGCCAGATGACACCGCCTGGGTTCATAGATAGCTGCTGATAACAAGTAACAATGCCATAACGGCCATATTACCTCTGTGCCGTGTTTTAACTGTTACGAGTTCACTAGATCTTAGATAAGAGGGTCAGGGAAGAGCGGTGCGTGCGGTAATCGGAGACCTACATTTGGTTAGCTAGCCGTTTGCTACTTCATAACTGTGTTTTGAGTAAATATGGACAGATTAAATTGAGGTCCCGATTCGTCAGGAATTTCTTAATTTGTGTATATTTTAGTTAAGTTTCAGAAAGAAGTTAATAACAGTTAAAGAATAATAGTGACATAGTTGTTAAAAGACAATTCAGCAAGATTTTAAATTCCCGTGTTAACTGGTCAGGTTACAAAACAAAAACATAAATGGAATTGTTGTAAATGAACCGAGAAATAAATAAAACTACTGATAACAACCTTTTTAGAAGGCAATTGCATAACATTTATCTCAAAGGTTCTTTATGCTGGGCAAAAAAACTAAATTTGAGTGCGGCTCGTTTCTTTCAGGGTAGAAGTATCAAATATATAAACCACTTTGTAAACTACGCAACAAGTCTATATAATTCAATAATCGAAATCCGTTCAGAAATACTATAGGTGTTCTGTTACAAGAATCGGCATAGCGTATTGCATATGTACGCTATGTCAGTATACATAACGTATTTATGTGGTCAGTTTTTGTTTTGTTTCTTTAGCAATTTTCTCAATCCTATAACCTACAAATAAACCATTGCTATTCAACGTTTACAAAATGTTATCAGACATATTATACCTATCACGAATAATATCAAAGACAAAATAAGTATGATATAATTTACAAATATAAAGTGAGTACATTTAATTAAATGAACCGGTAATCCAAACTTTCCGATTCGAACATTCAGCAGTTTCAGGGTTCTCATCGAGTAACTTAAATCATCAATTGCCTAATATCTTCAACAATCTATCAACAACGCGTCATCAAACCCTGGCGACCGCGACGCAACGATGTGCGTAACACTAACACGAACGGTTCATGTATTATTTACTTACTTGTCCCCCGCGAATCCATTTGTCCTTTCATTTTAGAATACGCTGGTGTGTAAAAGCAATCAATTTGGTATTCGACTAGACCATCGTTTTCTATTATCGGCAGTAAAAGCTAAAGAAAGTGGAAAGCTAAGGTCGTGTGACCGATCCCTTGCCTGTGTCAATTATTTCCCACGCAAGAGCACGAAATCCATTTGTTAGCCGACCAGCCGGTAAACTCGCCCGCACTGGCAATGAAATAGATCATGAAAAACGTGGGGGTCAGATATATGGACGAGGAGCTTTAGGTCGACGGTTGTACGCAGTGTTTATAGGGATGTCGAGTGATTCGTATTAGTAGAACCCGGGATAGCTGGTGCTTGAACTAAAGGAAGGCTGTAAATTGAACTGTTGCATTTGTTCATCCATCAAGACACAGTTACCAAGTTTGTGTTATGTGCGTGGTTGAAAATGTACAGTTACAGTTTTCAGATAACAAACCGAGAATCAAGAATACTTGTCACCCGACTAGATGCATTCATCTTTGGCCATTATCATAGTTGCAAAATAGAATCTACTTAATATGACAGCAATGACCATTAATATACTTATGGTCAAGAGCATTTGAACATCTGTAAGGAGATGTTTATTTCTAAAAATAAAAATTAAACCCATTTTTAATGCAAACTGTAGTTCACCAAAGTTCTTCGAAACGTAAACAATAATCCTGGCTAATGAATCGGTCAGTCCAATAAGAAGGCTACACAAGACATCTCACCCATTCTACACTCATCATTAATTCATATTCGCCTTAAAATACGCCTGTAGGTGTATCGGCGTGTTATACAGTGATTAAGTGAATATTACAAAATGATCTGTATTATGATATTTCTTGAAGAAATCTAAATTTATGTATAAATTTGAATTTGTATAAATATACAAATTTATACATATTTGTATAAATATGTATAAATTTGTATGAAATTTGAAGATTATGTATAATCTTCAAATATCTTCTACATACTTAAGACATATTGGCTTTTATCCTTTGCTGTAGTAACTTTCATTGAGAAAGAAGGTGTCAGTTATTTGTTGTATTAAATTATATTTTTTTATAAAAACAATCATACATGACTAGCATAGCTATTTACTATTCTAAATTTAAATCTAAAAATACAGTCTGTAAGTTGCAGACAAAAAAACTACGTATTTTTTAAGGGAGAATATAAAAAACTATGTTATAGTATGTTAACAACTTTGAAAGGGAGAGTTGAGACACTTCTCAAATGTTAAGTATGTGACGCCGACGTAACCGATTGCTGCAGGTGCTGAGATGCGAGCGTGTATTTGCTGTACTTAATTGCCATCATCAAAGGTGGGTAAGCGCTAAATAGTCATAAACAACAAGGTTTTCGCATCAATTTACGACGGTAGTTTATGTGGTTAATAGTTGCGAGTGAATTTTCAGCCAGTTTTTGTATACTCTTGCGTCCGGTGGGAGTGTTTAAGAGGTGGTAAGTTGAACCGTTCTGAAAACTTATGTAAAGATTAAAAGATATATTTTTTTAGCTTTGTTTCCTCTAATGACAAGAATAATAGTTATACTTGTAACATACGTAAATTTCTTAACGGATATTGGTGAACTACTAGATAATTTGTTTAGTTTTAAAATTGAAATACAGTACATCAAAAAATGTTCGGCAACTTCACATTTTTGTACAGGTGATTAATATATTCATGGATAAACTGTAGCCCTCGATACAATAATGATACCTTCGTTCGGCGCAGTTGTGTATGTTGCATTGTTCTTTGGTGAAACTGAATAATCTCTCTTGATTGGTTTAGTGTATTATAAACCAATAAACTATTTTTGTCGGGTTTAAACCACAAACGGCGTGTAGATTAAGCTGACTTATATTCATAAACTAATCATGAACAATACTTCTACATACTATAGAGAGTCAGCATATTATTATGTCTGTTTGGTTCGCATTAATATCATTAAAACATCCGTACAACCTTCGTACTAAAACGAAATGTTTAGTTTTAATATAAATTTCCCACAGCAGGTACATGCTGTCGTCCAAGTGTAGTTCCGAACCTAGCCAATCATATTGTGGTTTTTCCACAATGGAAATATGAAAACTCTCCGCGGACGGAAGGATGGCGGTGTTTGAAACTGAAAGTGCCGTCATCCGTAGGTCCTAGAGCTTGTGGCGCCGCGAGGTCCATTTCGCTGGCCCGGCCATATTTGAAATTTAAAATTTTAACTATACCACGAGTTAATAATAAGCTAGTACTAGTTAGTACTCAAATATGAAGGTTAGTACCCTAAGCATAACAGAGTTATTAACAAAAAGGTACTGCGGGGGCCGGAAGTGCCAGCCCGGTCATGTGCGAGAATGGAAATTTCAACTGTACCAAGAGTTAATACTAGGTTAGTACTAGTTAGTACTCGAATATCAAGGTTAGTACTCTAACCGTTACCGAGCTATTAAGCAAAACGCATGATGGGAGCTATGAACTCGTGGTATAGTTGAAATTTTCATTTTCGCACATGGCCGGGCTGGCACTTCAGGCCCCCACCATACGTTTTGCTCAGTAGCTCGGTAACGGTTAGAGTACTAACCTTCATATTCGAGTATTAACTAGTACTAACCTAGTAGTATTAATTCGTGGTATAGTTGAATTTTAATTTTCGCACATGGCCGGGCTAGCATTTCCCTGGCCCGGCCGTACGATTTTGTTAATAACTCTGTTATGCTCAGGGTGCTAACCTTCATATTTGAGCACTTACTAGTACTAACCTAGTATTAACTCGTGGTATAGTTAAAACTTTAAATTTCAAATATGGCCGGGCCAGCGAAATGGACCTGGCTCCCGCTCCCGCCGCCGCGCCGCGCCGTAGCACTCACTATTAGCTGAGCGAGGGAGCGAGGCATCAAGGAACAGTAGAGACGCTGATTTGGAAGAGATTAATTAACATCTTACTTTATCATATCCTTCTTTTCAAAATATAGCATATTTTATACTTCCTCTCTTTATATATTGATACAGGACGAGGCAGAAATCTTAAAAAACTGTCATAATGAACACATTTTTGTTATATTTTTTAGTTGTGGCGGAGACTGCCACTCGTATATTTCAAGATGACCTTTAATGACTTTTTAAAAAGAGAGGAATTACTGAGGACTATGACTGTACCCTCTCTGTAATCTCAGGTATTACTATATTTCGAATCTACAATAATATTGAGAGTTTTTTCAACTATAGTTATTGTGTTTCAACTATGTTTTACAATAACATTTATTCAAAAGGGAAAAGTCGAAGTGGTGTAGCACTTTAACAATTCAATTTCAAATTAACTATATACATTATGTTTATACAACGTTTTAATGCTTACTCTATCGTACAAATTAATTTTTATTTCCCCGTAGAGAGGCAATTTAATGGCGTTGATTGTCAATCGAAAGTGGGTGATACATCAGAAGGGATGCTATAGCATCCCTGTTGGCAATGCTACTAAATTAATATTCTATGCTTATAGAAAACTTGATGTTTTGAGAAAGAGTTTATTTATTTATCAAACTCTTATTCTACGGCAGCATTCGACAATTATTACTCTATGGTGAGTCTGCGTTGCTGTACCGGCGGTAATTATAACCGGAAGTTGGCGATGGGAGCCTCGTCACTTTCTTCCGCTGATGAGCATCATTGTGTCAGCTCAGTGTTTGCTGTTTGCTAATTCCTCCGCTGCAGTTTCAGCTATGCAATATGCATTTGTCCACCACTTTACTGTCACTTTCTGTGCTGCAACTTCCTCAAGTGATTGCAAAGAAAGGTCTCAATTAGAGCGAAGTATGTTTTTTGGTTGATTTAAGCTTGTCTTTTCCAGTGGCATTTTGTACTTAACGTTGTTAGAGCCGGTCGAAACCTCTCAAAACCTGGGAATCGAACCCGTGACCTCTTGCACCGAAGTCCAAGACGCTAACCTAGGCTAGCGAGGAGCGGTTAAATGTTTGTTTCAACTGTCAAATTCTATGTGCTTATGGACTACGGAAGTAGCAAAGCTCGCAAGAAATTTGAATCTACTATATGTTAAAACAGGGATAAATAGACTAACGTATTGGTATTTGCGGTTTATGCTGGATGAATTCGCTTTCATTAACGGTCTATTGAATGCTCAATTACAAGGCAAAATAATTCTTTCCAAAATCAACAAATGAAAATAATTGAGTTTTTAAATGTAAATAAACGGTATCAGGAAACTGACACATACTTTCTCCCTTTTAGCCCAACTTTAATGAATAAATTACTTTTTATTTACTAAATATAGAATACAAAGCACGGTCGAACGTACAGAAAATCTTGTAAACAATTTGTTTTAAAAAACATCCATCCAAATACCTGCTTTGGAGACACTATAGAATCCATTGCTACACTCGTGGTTTTAAGAGGGAAAATGCCCCCTATTCCCCCCCAGGGTTATTAAGGGGCAACATATTTCGAATTTCCTCTGTTGGTCAATGCTAACTTGACAAGCATATCAAGTTTGAACGAAATTGATCAGTAAATAAGAGAGAAATAGTAATTTTTGTATTCCCATAAGAATAACATTGGACAACGTACTGCGTTTCCCGCAAAATGAAAATTTCAATTTTCTCCGAAACGAGCAATCGTAGAATAGTAATACAAAATACTAAATTATTTAGTTTTTTGAGCTCTTTTTAATGGCGAATAAATTTTTTTCTATATTTATGTCTTTTTATGAAAAATCCAACAAACTGAATTTTTGATGTTTTAAGTCCTGTAATTTTTACAGGAATGCGGGTGGGGTCATTTTGTTGAAAAACTAAAGTTCTACAAACGACTAAATTTTAATCAAAATCGTTAGAGCCGTTTTTGAGAAATTTGGATTTTTCATGTTTTTTGGTGGTTTTTGGGGGATAATTACCCTTAAAAGTCAAAAATTAAAAAAATTAAAACAATGCCTGGAGATATTGTGGATTAGTACCTATATACCAAATTTCATAAAAATCGGCCCATTGGTTAAGGCTCTAGCTCTGTACACATCCACACAGACACACAAACACACGGACACACACACACACACACACACACACACACAGACAGACATCACGTAAAAACCACTTTTTTGGGTTCAGGGAGCACCAAAACGAATATTTCCACTAACAACTCAAATTCGAAAATTTTGACGAAAACAATACTTTCTCCATATACTATGTATAGAGGGAGAAAGTAAAAGGGATTAATAAAATGCCTTATAGTTTTCAAGAATAATCAAAGTAATTCGACTTCATACAAAATATTGGAATAGCTTGATTGTATTGTCAAACTAGAGGTCTTTATGTATTACATGACTCGTTTACGATAAAAGGCCGATATCCTTTGAAAATGCTAAAGAGCGCATATGATTAAAAAAATCGTATAAGCTGGGTGTGCTGCCGTGTAAGCTGGGTGGCTGGGTAACACCCGAAAGACGCGACGGTCTCGCTGCAATTGGCATTAACTAATTGTTCAATGATTACAGTCCGATTATCGAAAACAAGTGACTGACGGAGCGGCCGCGCGGCGACCGAACATTCTATTTCATAACCTCGTGGAAACGTAAAACACATTTACAATAAACTTTATTTAAATAGTCGGTTAATCACGTGTATAGCACATTTTTCAAATATTTGTTATCATATTCTGATGAGTTTATATTGATAGTTATATTTTTTTTAAACACGAATTGAGACATTTTTAATTTTAATTCGTGTGTTTTTAAACATTACCAATCATCGGAATAAAATACAAAATATTTGAAAAATGTACTTTAAACCTGTTTAACTGACGATTTAAATAACGTTTAATGGAAATTTATAACCATGACGTGTTTTACGTTTCCACGAGGTTATGAAATATAATGTTTGGTAAATAATGTCAATATAATGTCCGGCGGGACCGCTCTGCCAGTCTCTTTCGATAATCGCATACGATAATAAGAGCAGTTTACATTATATAGGTACTATGAAGTTCGGATCACATATCCATACTGAAAATGTAAGACTTATTATGTCGAGATGCTTATGTTGTAGTTGTTATATTAAGGTTTAATGTCCCATTCATGCACGTACTCAAACCTTTCAGTGAATGACTATCATGAATGGGTCAATAATGTTGCCTTTTATTCACCAAAACATTGTGGTCGCTTGTGAACCATCACAAGATGGATTCCTCGGAACACTACGCCCTACGTCTGACCTGCGTTATTCGTGGATTCAAAGATCAACAATTTCAAATATCAACATAATTTTAACAACTCAAAATTTAGTGCGGGGTATTTCCTGTTATTTCTTTAACTCACCCAAATATATTTTTCAAAATTGGTATCGATTCGAAAAAATTAGGAAAACAATTATTAAATCTTTCCGTAAAAGCTGTAAATGGTCAATAATAGCAAGCAAGTTCGAAAGTGGAGAAAAGATGAAGAAATGTGGTAAACCGTTTGAGTTGTAGACAGACGGGGGGCAGACGGCTTTGTGCGGATATGGAGCATACAAGAGCCCACTCAAAGGGCCTAACGAACGCCTAACACGCGAGTAATGTTGCCCATTATGTTTCTGTGTGGCCGGTTTTTAAGACCCGGTTATCGGTTACAGCATTAGCTGTTATTACGACCACTTTAAATGTGTGTGTTAAATTGTTTGCACGATTCTTATTGTATTCTAATTGTAGTTTAGTTAATGCTGTTGTGGCATCGTTGTAAAATATGTTTGGTTGAAAAATGGAAATATTAAAATACCCGGATAAAAAAAGACTTTTGTGTTGTAATAATAATATTAAAATATTTTAACGGTTAATTTCCAAAAACTCGTATTTTGTTTCACTCATGTAAAAATCGATTTTAGGATTTACAGATTTATGTCTAATGGTATGAGTATAATGCAAAACACTAAAAACATAATTATTAGTGTTCCAAATTGTTGTATGTTTTAGCATGTAGTTGTACAAATGCCACTTGCGATGAACCATATACAGAAATAATATATTATTAAGACGAATTAAAAATATCCGATTTTTTGGCAAAGCATTTCAGTAAAATCTTACGACGATGTTTAAAAAAACGACATTGTAGCATTTCCAGATAAACCTTTTAAACTCTCCACATTTCGAGAATGCACCACCATATACGGATCAGAGTAATTTTGTTTACCTCAACAACCGACAAAGGTTCAGAAATAACGGTGGGATTCTGGTTACAAAAATCTCCATGGCACGTATTATTATAGATAAGCAAGTGTAATATTAATGCACTACCTTATTCTCTTGCTGTGATCTATTGTGATTTAATTAGTCTAAAAAATCAATTACTATTATCTGAGATATGCTAACTTTTTTAATATTGGAATTTGTTGTTAGTGTTATTTTCTTCAATGCGGGTTTAATGTACTAATTAGAGTTTGGACAAATTATTCTTATCATACTGCACGAAGAGCAGCTGTTTTTGGGTCTGTAATTAATCCGTAAAATCGCATTTTTCTGATCCCTTAAAATAGCGATTGTTATCGTTCCTTTTACGTTTGTGTATTTCTAAGGTAATTACATTTCATTTGTAAATAACAGAAATGCAAATATTGTAAAGTTAAAACCTATCTGAACTACCAAAATAATACAAATCACCTAATTTTTGAACAACATTGTCAACTATCAAAGGCTAAAATGGGCAGTATGATAAAAAAAGTTGTTATCACATGGAGCGAAAGTGTGTTTTTGGTGAATCGAAAACTGCAAATACAAATTCATTAACAAATTCACTTTTTAAGCTTATTTCAATCCATCTATATGCGGAACACTGTATAAGGAAAAGAACATGTTTCTACAAGCCGCTTATCTGTAATTAGAGCAGAAAAAGGATTTAAGATAATTTTAACAATTGTCTAAAAACTGTTAGTCAGAATGTCAAAGACGGTTTAGAACAGTTATTTTGAATAACAATAAATCCATCACTATTTCTTTACTTCATAATTTAAGTATCTGAATGGCGGTTTCTATTAAAATCTTTTCTTTTATAAAACTAAAATTAAGTAATGGTTTTTACAGATTTTTCCCTTCTCATTAAACCAAATCAAAACAAATATTAAAAATGTGTAAAAATATGTAATTGTGTTAGTACCTTTTGCCTAAATGCTATTCAGTTAGCGTCCAAATAAAAACGCAGCTTCACATAATCAAAGTAAAAATATACGTATTAAATTAATCTTTCGTAGTTGTGGTTTAGGTAGGGAAATAATCTGAAATGTGAACACTACAAATGTTGAAACACTTCTATACATAGCATTTACAGCTGAAGTATTTTTAAGTTAAATAATTGCGACGATTATTTAATGTAAGATAACATTATGGAATGAACGTTTTGCTTCTTCAAAATAATTGTTTAAGAAAGGACAGTTTAAAAATATAATATAGGAAATTAAATACTGAATGAGTAGTGGAGCAGCTAACCCCAACTCACCTTCTATCATACCCCTATATCGTATTGGATGTTTCTCTGGGTAGACCTTGGACGAAATCTTGGTTCTGTTGACAAGAGTCTACTGGTTTCAACGGCATTGTGATTGGACTAAATATTTATGGCACTATCGCATTCTGGAGCTAATTTAGATGGGAACAAGCTTTAAATTGTCCCGCGTTATGAATACCACTTACGATGATACACACTAAAATAATATAGTATTATGAATATGATATATATATATATGTATATGAATATATACATATATATATATGAATAATATAAAATCATATTGATTCACTAGTCGATCCGTGCGGAATTCCGCACTGCGAACCAAATCTTGCCAGCTGATCAAATGTTCTTTTGTTTACAGTTTCGCTCCGTCAAAACAAACTATTCCCTTTATTTATCTTTCATATTATTCAAATTTCCGAGAAGTGGTACATTTTTAGACCGTGGGTCTATTTGTCATCAATAGCCGGTAAGCTTCAATATGAGGAGTAAATCATGGAATTTGATAAAGAAATAAGGAAAGTCTCGTGGAGTGACAGAAAAACAGGCTAGAGAAGTAATATATAAGATTGAGAATATGAAAGTATTGTTGTAAAAGCCTTACAGTGAAGCCGCAAGCCACTGATTTATTCAATTTGTTTTGGTTTAATCATATTGATTCGTAACTATTATAACACGTAACGCGTTGTAATAGCCATCGATACAAACCTTTAACAAATAAAAAACACTCGATAAATTATTTTCACCATGTAAAAAAATCGTTAATTGTGTATGTTTTTCATAATTTAACAAAATATTAGAATACATTTGTTTACGTCTTACGTATGCCAATCACATTTTAAGGCAAAAAGTAAATTAGATTATTCCTTTAGCAAACTCATTTTTCTAATATGAAAAGAAAGATTAACACTCACGTTTTGTAAATATGAATAAACGTAATCTCCTAATTGTAAAACTTGAATTAAAAATAGTTTTTTGTCTTTAATTTATATAGATGTGGTTTTGATTTTGTTATTTGCCTAAAATATATTAATAAACCAATAGTAAAATTGGTTTCATCATGAAATATACACGTTTTAGTTTTAAAATTAAGCAATGATTAAAACATCTAATATGTTTGACAAAAACAATTACAGTTTATTAACAACCTCCACTTGTTAAGAGGCCAGGAGTAAGATTATATTTATTTAAAATAATAAGTTTAATCCCACAGAATTACATAAAAGTATAAACATTTATTTTACCACTAAATGACATGGATAGAAATTTTAAATCGTTTTGAATTATTACAATAATTAAAAATTGCTCCTAAGTAATCAAATTCCACATAAGGTGGCATAAGAATAGCATTGAAACTTTGAAGGCCGGTGGGGCGGAACCCTGCGGGGTTTAAGTGAAACCGTTTTTTTTTTTTTGGGAACATCTAGGACCAAAAGGAACAAACGTGCCAAAGTTGAACTCTGTATGCCTTATAGTTATGAATATTATTTGTATAATTCTTATCAGACTTATCTGATTTGTTATCATCACGTAAATAAAATAAACTGAAACAAACCCAAATAATAGTGAGGCAGCTTTGAAATCGCAATAATGCGTATTCTACATTTTAAAAGAAACTGGTATTTTTTCTTCAACAAAGATTCTGAGAAAATCACTTGATGGATTTAACGATTTTTTTAAAGAAAGGTAATTTTGAGTAGCAGGAAATTAGCCGATGAAAACATTTTAAGTTTTTGCTCAAAGAACTTTACAATCCCATAGTGTAAACCTTCAGAAGCGAAACATGTGTAAATTGATACACTACATAGTGCGTTTTTGTCAACACTTTTAAATTGCGTATCATGTACTTTACATTTGATTAATGTATTTTAAAATTGGTTTTTAAACATATAAAATCCGTCTTAGTATCGAACGTAAGCAATAAATAACGTTGTTAAGGTATTACTCTAAAATCCAATGCCATTTGGGATTTGCATACTTTTTTAACAGATACAAATTAATAGCCCCTGTCATTTTATTAAAAAAAACGTAGTTTGCCAACTAGAAGAGGTTTCGGAAAACATTGGTTAATATATACACATTCATTTTTGATTATAATGTTTATGCCATTTAAAATACAGTTGTCAACTGTAAATTGTTAATTTTAAGAAATATTATTTTTGCAATTAATTTCTAGGGGTGGTTAGGCATTGAACAAGTTTTCTTTTAGTTCTATTTAAGAACAAGATTTGCAAAGATGTTTCCAAATTTGTTTTAAAATGAATTAGTTAGACTTGTTTTTATTATTGTTTGAATAACTAGTAAAGTATATTATGATATAGTTTTTACTGAAGTATAACTCTATTGATCATCAGCTTTTGGACTAATTTAAATTATTTTCTGGAACGCCTTGTCCCTGTCAAATGTGTGATTATTATTATTCCATCTTTTGTTTTAATTATAAGATATTTTTTATTATATTTTTAAAATAACATGTTAATAAAGTAATAAACTCAGGGAAGCAACAGTAATATTTTATAAAAGAAAGTTGTTTTTATATTGTTGGTAGCAGTGCGCAGTATAGTGTAGATAATGACGGCTTCTTTTGTAGTATAAGTGCTTATGTTCCCACAAAACATGTTATTCAGTTTAACAACAGTTTCAAGGGACTGAAAGAACTGCAGTATCTATTTACACTGAGCTATTTAACCTTAACATTTATTTTTAGTAATCAATCATATATTACTCACAAATCAATCATACAAAAATATCTAGTAACAACATTACCGGCGAAGATTCTATTTTAACTCTTTTAAATTCCGATATTTTGTAAAAACTAAGAAAAGCAAATAATAGTCGATGCTACAAATTTGAAACATTATTACAACTGCAACTTGAAGTACAAAAACACTGAACCAAACTAAAAATGATAAGGACATCTCTTATTTGTTTGAAAAAAGTTGTGTTCCCGTCTCTTTCGGCACTTTATTACGAGCGTATCTAAACAGAATAATCAATATTTTCACACAACCAATACAGTTTAAAAACTTTACACATAGTTTTCTCAAGCGAATCCGCAAACATTACTAAGTGTAGAAGTTGTAGAAGGTGTTGATTGTGTTATTAATTTATATAAATATTTGTATATGTACATGTTTGAGGGGCTGCTACTCACCGCTGAGGGTTATCCAGTCCGCAGCAACAGACAGACAGACGGACGCCGCGCTGCACCTATATTTATATATTCGTAGCGAGAGGGAAAGTGAAGAAGATCCTGCCCCCCACCCCGCGCCCCGCACACCAACTATATAAATTTGTATGTATCTTTAATTTTATTAAATTACTTGGAAGACATAAGGTTAGTAATACAACGGTTAAAAGATAGTTTTATTGAGGAATTGTTTGCACACATAGCCATTTAAGGCTAGCATCCTTCTGTGTCATTTTCGGCTAAACCTTCTAAACGCAGGCATACATACAGGCAGATGACGGCAAACCAAGCGTTTTAGGACACGCCTTTATATGCACTTTTTTCTTTCTTTGTATATGAGGAATAAGATTTCAAAGTCCTCAAAGGTTTTTTTAACACATTGTATACAGGGTGAGCCAGACCGGGTGGTGGCAGTCAGATGGGTGTCCAGCATGTAAAACGGAAGAACGGTTCGGTCTAAATTCATCAAACAAAATTCTTCCCAACCAAAACGCATATGGGCTATCACAAATATTTTCATCAAAATCTATGTACAGAAGGTTATGGGTTCGAATCGTAAAATGACCTTATGTAAACTCAGGGAAAAGTATACACAATTTTAAAGGTGTACTAAGAAACTTGGCCTAAAATAAAGCTCTAAAAGAAACTTTTTGGCGAGAACATAATTCGCCTATTATGTTCCGTCTCCTATCCGTTTCATAATGGCGGTCATTGTGTAAAATATTGACATTTACAGATCATCATGTATTTTCTAAACCACTACTCATATCTTTTCCCCTATTCAAATGTCTTACTCGTGATACATTCAGCTTTACCCTAGTATGCTACTTGACAAACGTTTTTGAAAAAAAAAATCAAAATTTCAGTAAAATAGTTGTTTTTAATGATTATATGCCCAAAATTTAAATAAACGGTATCAGGAGACCATACATACTTTTCCCTATCAGCCCAGTTTTAATGAATCAATAATTTTTATTTACAAAATATATGTTATAATGTACGATCGAATGTACAGGAAATCGTCTAAAAAATTAGTTTTCAGAAATATCCACAAATATTCCTTTCTTGGAGGATCTACAGAATCCTTTGATACACAGAGGTTTTAAGAGAGGAAATGTCCCCTCATCCCCCCCAGGGTTAAGTGGCAACTTATTTCAAATATCCTATGTTGACCAATGCCAACTTTACCTGCATATCAAGATTTAATGAAATCAATCATTAAATGAAAGAGACGTGGTAATTTTTGTTTTTTTCCATAAGAATAACATTAGACAACGTACTGTGCTTACTGCAAAATGACAATTTCAGTTTTCTCCGCAACCAGTAATCGTAGAATAATAATTCAAAATACTTATATTATTTAGTTTGTTGAGCTCTTTGTATTGGTGATAAGTAAGATATTTGATCTTTAATGTTATTTATGACAAATATGAAAACTGAATTTTGGATGTTTTACGTCCTGTAATTTCTGAACCCAAATTTTTCCAGAACTGCGGGAGGTGTCATTGTGTTGGAAACCTAAATCTTTATAGAGATTAGAGAGATATCGTAGATAAGTACCTACTTACAAAATTTCATCAAAAACCGGCCCATTGGTGTGGGCTCTAGCTGTACACATCCAGACAGACACACACAAAAACATCACTCCGAAAACCATATTTTTAGAATCAGGGACCATTAAAATGACTATTTCCACTAAAAGCTCAAATTAGAAAATGTTGACGAAAACAATAGGTACATTCTCCATAAATACTATGTAATGGGGAAGAAAGTAAAGAAGTCAAATGGTAGCGAATATCAAAAAGCATACCATTGAAAATGTCTTGTAAAACCCAGCAACTTTCAAGTTTAAAATACCTTGTTTCTCTTTTCTTTTTTTCTTTTTTTGCTATCAGCCAAAAACATTATTTTTCCATATGAAATGTATGTTAATTGTACATAATACATTGTACATGCTGGACGGGTAGTCCGACTCACCCTGTATACAATTTATATGTATATTTAATTTCACTATATAAACATACAGTATACAATTTGTAGTGTGAAATAGCGAAGATAAAATATTATACTTATAAAATAAGTTTTAAAATCATCACTTAGTTGCACTTCATATAATTCAATTTGGGTTTGTACAGTATTTCAAAACTTCAGGCCAATATTTGGCGAGGGTTTCCGATAAGCTGTTGATGGCAGGACCTATCTACTGGTATTGTAATCGGGACGAACGGCTTAACGTGCCTCCCGTGCCTTTACCGTGGAAGACTGCGTTACCATTCTACTCGTTCCAACAGTGTTGTGCACTTGCCTAATGATCTAGCAAACAATGTTTTGAACCATTTTACACTATTTGAAATTAAAATCATTAATTAAGTATTTATTTTTATATTCTTGAAATTAAATGATGGATTATTTCAAGTGTTTTATTTAATTGTGATAATTTTCACACAAATTTTTTGCGTTTTGTTTAAATTTTCTAACAGCTTTTGTTTGGATACAAACTGTTATGAAGATTTACTCAGGGAATATGTATTATATTTTAATTCGTTAAGGAATTTCGATTTCGACTTACTAAGTCGTTATTTCTCAACCGATTTGGACAAACGATGGGTCATTTTAAACTGTCTCAGCTGCAGACTTACAAACAAATGTAAAATTCCAAAATACCACTGTAATTTTTAAAATATTGAGGTTAAACAAATTACTCGATGTTAAAAATGGGAGAACATTTTTGAAGGAACTGTGCCCTAGTTTGGGAAAACCAGTCAACTTATGGCAATTGCACCAATTTGAAACTTAAAACACTTCAATACTCAGAAAAATTGTAAAATATGTATTATTATTATTTTGACAAATGTTATCACATTGCTCCTTCATTAAGTTCAAAGATTTCACTAATACAAGATTTGGATTTATTAAGCTTTTACTAAACTATGATTAACTAGGCCTGACTAAAAAATCTATATATTTTACTAGTTTTATACTTTCTTTTTACGCCTTACTGAAGTAGGTCTAAATAATAACTTCGCACTTTAGACCTATCGAGTATCCATATTTGTGAGGCGAACAGTTTTCGGCATACGAAATATAGGTTTTAGGTACTAAGATAATGTGTGTATGGCTAAATAAGTTATCCCAAACCTCATTCTGATAAGGTGTGTTGATAGCCAAAAATATAACAAACATTTCCAAAGCTCTCTTACTAAAAAAAAAATGGTTATATATTGGACGACTGAACATACAGTTTTTAAACAATTTACAGATACAAACATTCACTGGAGTTGCAGCTTGAATTTGATTGGTTGATCCGCATTTGTCAGTCAGAGTTATATAATATTTAGCTAAATGTCCACTTGTTTGCGATATTCGTGTTTGATGTGTACTATATGGTGTGGTTGCGGCTGTAGTCTCAAATTTTAGGCCTCATATTGAAGAGGGGGAAGTTTTTTACTCTTGGTGTTTTTACTTTTTCAAGTGACGATACTCTCACTTGAAAGTGAATGTTTACTCTCTGAGTTTAATTTTGAAGTGACCTAGACTTAAAACATATTTTAAGAATAAACTGAAGTAATCAAAGTCACGAACAAATAGTTTGAAATTGTAGACCTGTTAAGAGGAGCTGTAAGTAATTTGAAATTGTTCTTTTATAAACCTTTTAGACTGTGACATTAATTGAATTGCAGCAGTCCTTCTCAACAACAACGTTGATTCTAGCTAAACACCTAAGCATTTCTTAACAACGTGTTTTCCTAACACAATAAGACAACACATAAAGAATTAAACAATTGGACAGTAATATTAACATATATTGATTTCTGCTCAAGTTTATTTTAATTTATTAATAAAACGTATTGATTCCATAAAACAGATTCACATATGATTATTCCAATGATTTAACATCGAATAAAATATTCATATTCATTTGCTATAGTGTTTGTTGTGTATCTTTAAAATCTTAGAGTACAAAAATCTGATTTTTTCGAAAACCCAATGCCATTTCACAACAAACTCAAAATTATCCACTCAAAATTATGTACTCATTTAAGTCTTTAAATGCATTTTTACAGTATATTCTGCTAGCAACTATGTTCTGATAATTCATCCTTTTACAATTTGTAAGTCATTGTAAAAATACGGTTTTTAACACAATAGGTTTATAATCTGATTTGTATTATTGTTGTAGCGCGAATGGCGGTATGTTTTAGCTGGTATTAGCTATTGGTTATGGCATTCAAAGCATTGCATAAAATAAAGAGAATGAAACGCTGCAAAGCTCTGAATTTAAAGTAGTGTTCAATTTTTATTTTATTTTTCTAGCTACGATTTTTGACTTGGGTAAACCAATTTATTTGTTGCGGTAAAACATGACACTATATTGACAGTGTTATGCAATCTAAGATTAATAAATATTATGTTAAAATTATGAATTAAACATTTTCTTATCGTACAACATTTTAAAGAAAAACTAAGCCTGTCTCACTCTACGAATAATAATAAGGATATTAAAGGTTCTGCTAGTGCATATGCGGTATATATTATCTGGGTTACCTTAAAATGCATTATGAACTGAAATATTTCCTTAAAATAAATGTATTACTAAATTGTATTGCTTTGTTTGCAAATCGTAGTTGTTAATGAAGATTTTAGGTTCTTGAGAAATTACCACGTGCATTTCACATCTATAGTGAGGAGAAAAATTATTTGTTTTTCTTCTCCTTAGGGATGGTCCTACACGACTTAAATTAGGTTTAAAATTGTTGTATAACTACTTTTTAGCAAAAAACTATTTAAGTACACAATAAAGCTACTCATTTATCAGCGAATGAAAACAATAAACATATACAAGGGAGCATACGAGGGTTTTACAGTTGATCAGTCAGTGTTTTATGGAACGGCATGCGGGCGTGCGACAGTGAGTAAACAACACAATGTGACGTTTATTTTTTAACCTTCAATTATAATATATGTTTTTCGTGTTGTGTTCCAGATTATTTCGCACTTTCTAAACCCAGTGGAAAATCCGAATTTATTTCATAATGCAGGATAAAGACAATTGTAACTAATTTGTACCAAACAAGATTACACACAAAAGTGGCATTTATTTTTACTTTAATATGTAATTAAATACTGCCACTAACGAAGCCTACAGTTACTTATTTTTAGTGAATTTTCTTTGGAAAGTGAACTATTAGCATGACCCGCACGGTGAAACTTAAGCCCGGGACCACCATATAAGTTCCTAACGTGACCCCCTGAACACGTTTTGGGGGGTCGTCCAAAATTTTATATATATATATGTGTGTGTGTGTGTGTGTGTGTGTGTGTGTGTGTGTGTATGCACTCTAGCAGTCGTATTTTTTGTCCGATTTACTTCAAATTTGGTAGGGAAGTTTCTATAATCTGTCGGACAAGTTCGTTGGGCAAAACAATCGGAAAACTCTAAACCCATTTTTTGGGGATTAATCTTACAAAGTTTGAGGTTTTGGGCCCAAAAAGGGTCAGAAAAGCCTCGGATGTAAAATTAATGCATGTAAAAAGATGGGAATTAGAGAGGCGAAAGTTTTAAGCCCTCTCTCGTCATTCTAGCATAAATGTTTACCGAGTTATTAAAGAAAATGTGTATCGGCTAAACACAGTACGTTGTCTTATGGGGGTTTTACACCAGAAAAACCTGTTATTCCCCAGCAACCTCACGCCTACTTTCAAGCCTGTTTGGACCTTCTCCTAACCTTATACTGCGCAAAATTGTATTCCCAGCTTTACAAGTAAATTAAACCAGGAGTATCAGAACAGCCAAAAAATCAATCTTTTCGGATGTCAATACAAATTGGACAAATGTATGTTTTTACACTGGTTTTGAGTTTTTAAAGTTGTTATGTGGAAATTCACTTCCCTCACGTCAGCGTGCTGCGTGCAAAGTCGTTTTCATTTATTATCACTGTTACTATCATTGTAACTTCCGTATAGGTAAGAGCAAGGTAATACAGTGAATAACTTTTTTAAATCTCCTTTAGATAAATCACTTTTTAAAATGTTCTGTGGAGTTTCACTGCATATAGTCGAAGTGATACGACCCCAAAAGGAATAATTTTCTTGCCGGTCAGAAACTTATTCAGCTTATTTAGATATACCTAAGGATGGAAAAAATCCATATTATAAACTTTGAAACCGGAGTTTAACAATATGGCGGCCATTCAAAGATGGCGGATACACGTTTTTAATAATTAGTCATATCTCGGATATTATTTACCTAAATTTGCCACATTTTTGTTGAATGGATAATTTAACTTTAAAAATAAAGTGTTCAGACAATATTTTCTGTATATGGCCTGGTTTTAGCGAATTTCTCCAATAGGGAAGACGCTATTACCGAAGGTGGTAAGACTTCAGCCCGAGACCATGATAACTTTTTGTTTTGAGGTCCCCAGATGCCAAAAACACTATTCGTTCAAATTTATATACATGTACATATATATATATGATTATTAGATTCACTGTTTAGGGCTAATATCATATTTAAACAGAACAAAAACAAATATAACTTTGATAAAGAAAAGAAAACAACAAAATACTTGGCAGTAAAAAACGAATATCAAACAGCTATAATTGAGAAGATGATTAGGAAAATAAAGAAGAAAATAGAGCAACCAGATCAGAATAAAATCATAGAAATAAATAAATTTATAAATGTACCATATAACACATGCATCAACAAGGCAATGAGAAAAACATTTGAAAAAAAAACAAATGTTTAAATTAGCTACAACACTAATAATAACGCTTTCGAAATGATCAAGAGAGTGATGAATCCAACAGACAATCAAAATAAATATGATAAATAAGGTATATACCAATTAAACTGTTCTGATTGTGAAAAATGTTACATAGGGCAAGCAGGAAGACCATTTAAAACAAGGTTCAGAGAACATATCCAATCCCTTAACAATATGACAAGCATGAAATCTACCTATGCAGAAAATCTTTTGGACTCGAACCACTGTTATGAAAGTATAGAGAAACATATGACAGTTATAGAATATATGCCAAAAGGGACGAGAATTCATTCTAAAGAAGAACTACATATATTTATGAAAATAAAGATAACCCCTATCATATTCTAAATTCACAAGTAAACATCAAAAATCCAATTTTTAATAAGATATGGATTATGAAACAAGGAAATAAATAGATAGAAGAAATACAACTAAATTCCAACCAAGCCATGATTATTCATACAGATGTTTTTTTATTTAATTTTACTCTGATTTTAATTTGTTACATTTTACTATAATTTCTTTTATCTTTCTTAACCAAACTATGTAATAAATGTATCAACCTTGAAAATGGCCTTAGGTGCCGAAACATATTGATTTAAGAATAAACCTTACAACAAAGGGTACACAGTTTTGTTTTTGTTCTGTTTAAATATATATATGTGTGTGTGTGTGTGTGTGTGTGTGTGTGTGTGTGTGTGTGTGTGTGTGTGTGTGTGTGTGTGTGTGTGTGTGTGTGTGTGTGTGTGTGTGTGTGTGTGTGTGTGTGTGTGTGTGTGTGTGTGTGTGTGTGTGTGTGTGTGTGTGTGTGTGTGTGTGTGTGTGTGTGTGTGTGTGTGTGTGTGTGTGTGTGTGTGTGTGTGTGTGTGTGTGTGTGTGTGTGTGTGTGTGTGTGTGTGTGTGTGTGTGTGTGTGTGTGTGTGTGTGTGTGTGTGTCCGTTACCGTGATAACTTTTGAAAGAAGCGGCCGATTTTGATGAAATTTGGCACAAATGTGGAGAGTAACATTTATGACTTTAAGTTCGAAAACCAGATCGATCGGTCTATGGGAAGGAGGTTTTATGGGGGTTTAAAATTTTCCAAAAACCAGTTTTTTGAACATTTTACCCTAAAACTTTAAAAACACTAGATTTTGGTTATAGCCATTTTATAGAGATTAAAAAAACAAATAATTTAGTCTTTTGAATCATTAAGCTAGGTTTAGTGGTTGTGGAGAAAAGTCAAAAATGCGTCCATAAAATGTCCTATGTTAATCTTATGTGAATACGGTTTTTAGATTTTCCTCGGATAATTTCACTAAAAATTCCACATTTCTTTCTACCAATCAGTTTAGCTCTATAAAGCAATCATTTTGGCGTTTTAATTGTTGTTTTACGTCAACCGTTGCAGTGATATTCAAAGTTCTAAACAGAATAAGAATAAGAATAAGAATAATTTATTTTCTCCAAAAAATATTACATTTTTGTACACTTTCAAATTTTGCACATAAAAAATAATAGTCTAAAAAATGCCCATTCTTTTAGCAACAAATTAAAAGTCCACAAAATGTCTATATTCAGAATGACTTAAAAATACAACAATACAGATTAATGCATAATAATTAAGACTAAAAAAATAAAAGGTTGTACATTTTTTTTGTGCATTGTGCATAAACACAGTACGTTGTCCAATGTTATCCCTATGGAGAATATATAAAATGTTGTATTTCGATTATTTATGTATGTGTATTTATGAAACTTAGTATGTGGCTTCAAATAGTTGTGGTATATTGATATTAGCACAAAAAATTGGTTTTTGTTGTTTTTTCCCGGTAGCAGCAAACCTGCATACTCGGCCCCTATGTTATTCATATGGAGAATAAGTAAAGTTTTATATCTCCCTTAGTTATGAACCTAAATTAATAAAACCTGGTTGAGTTATATTGATAATTGCAAAAAACACATTTCCTATCTTCCTTATTGCAGCAAACCTGCGTAATTAATTATAATGCTATTCTTATGGAGAATAAATAAAATGCTATATATCACTTATTAATGAATGTATTTTTGTGAAACTTGGTAAGTGGCTCTAGGTAGTAGTGATACCAATATATATGCATTGGAAATTCACTGAGTATAACACAAGCACTGAGTTTTTTTCACTGAGTTTGGTTTGCTTTGACGGGGTATTCTATTTATTTAATGAAATGTGTAAAAATGACATGGCGTATATTGCTTTAACTCACTATATCTCCTAACCATGCATTTTAATTGAAAAAAACTTATTATATAAAAGATAGACAAAACTATAAGCTTCACAATTATGTATAACATAAGGGGATTTCAACTATATATGTAAATATAAGAGGCGCATAAGTGAAGGATGGCGGCCATAGAACTCGCGACGCTCGATGCGATGTGACGCGGGCCGGCATCAGTAGCGCCAATGCCAACGTTAGACAACGGCTTCTTACAAAACTGTTAGGCCTACCTTTAATAAGTACGGGTTTGTATTACAATATGTGGACTTTAAAAGAGAATAGAATAAAATGTATTTATTATACGTGAACCATTATTACTTTAATAAAATACAGTATACATATTCTGAAATTTAAAAGCCAAAGCTATTATTACGCCATAAACAAAACTACCTTTAGTTTGTATTTATTTACCTTACAAATGTCACTGTAGTTCCAGATGTAAAACACTACAAATATTATAAAAATTGCTATACATTACTAATTGCTACGCGTTTAAATTTAAGTATGTTTACCATTGACATTTGCGATCTATTTGTTCACTAGTTTCCAATTTTCATTAGTTTTATTATTTGTCCTTTGCAAGAACGAATCATCTTCATCTGACATGTTTGTATCCAATAATTTACTATATAACTGTTAAAATTGACATCAATTATCCCTGTATCACCAATAAAAGTCAAACATTAATTATCAGTCTCACAAACAATAAAACAAATTAATGTTAAAATCTAAGCCTTTTATT
The DNA here is from genome assembly GCA_963675035.1 of Allygus modestus. Lineage (NCBI taxonomy): Eukaryota > Metazoa > Arthropoda > Insecta > Hemiptera > Cicadellidae > Allygus > Allygus modestus. The sequence goes on from OY776114.1 coordinate 37,675,712, forward strand.
TAATACGAGCTGGTAACTTTGGATATGCAGGCGATTAATCGATTTACTGAAATAGAAGTACAATAGTCTGTTGTGTCTGTTCGCCGATCAAAGGATGCCGCCGGGTCAAGATCAATGACATTGATAAGCCGATCGGCGGATGTGACGTCACCAGGGGTGTGTGACGTCACTATAATTTCCGTCTGGCGGAAAGTTTAAATTTAACCGTTAAAAAACAATATGGCGGCCCCATGGAGTGTTTTGGGGGGAGTTTTTGCATTTTATATAGTATGATGTGAGGGCGGCAAATTTGAATTTTGATTTTACATACATTGAGGGATATGTGATTTGCTTACGTAACAAGATGGTGGCACCCATGAGGACGATTTGGCGGGGGTTTTTGTATTTTATATAGTATGAACTCAGGACGGGAAATTTGAATTTTGATTTACATAGCAGGATTGTGGGCTTTATGCTGCTGGAGTTTGTGAATGGAGATATTTGTGATTATTTTAGATAAGCGTTTCACTTCACAGCAGTATCAGTCTGTCTAGAGCTAGTCAGTGCCAGTCTTCCAGTTGTGATGCGTACGTTGAAGTTTACGATGCCATTAAATGGTACATTTCGTAGAGCTTTCAGACCAGGTGTGCTTTTTTACATAAGAGTAATGTTCGCAGCAAAAAAGTCTTACGAGGGCGTCCAGCTGATTCATAAATCAACAACATACCATAAAGTGTTGCCAACCTTAAGGGTGTAATAATGGTACAGCTATTTTTAAATTGTCACTGGACATGCAGAAAGAAAATTCAATCCCTTAATTGATTAATCTAATTATTCAAATAAATCAAAACAATATATTAGTTTCATAAAATAACAGCTTATCATAGAATGTAAGCAGTTAAACAATGTTAATTCTAATTACACTGATGAGGAAAATATGGTACTCCTACGATGAATATCGTGTTTCCAGCAACACTGCAAATTAGATTGGTGATCACGTGACCTTCCAGCTGTTTTTACGAGGTCTCTTCCGGTTGATTAGAAAACCTTAACTAGATCGATACAGCAAACCTGTACAAAGTATGTATGGACCTTGATTAAATGGTACTAAGTGCATTCACCATGCTAAACGATTTACGGTGTTTGAGGAGACAATTGGTGGTGCCGTGAATCAGTTGGAAGTTATGAAACATTATGTGAAAAGGGACATGTTGGTAATCCGCCTATTAGTGAACGGTACGGATAAAGTTAAAATTATTGTGATGAATGTAAACAGTGAAGACAAAGTTGCACTAGTGATTCACGTTGCTGGTTGGCGAATCTTCGTTGATAAACCCTTCGACGGGGGCTTCATCTTCCTTGTCTCACAGATAGACGACGAGGATCATGAATACTTTGTTGGACGTCTGGCAAGGCGGGAGTTTTGGGTGTCATGTATAATGGCTTTGACGACAGATTCTACGTTCAAGGTGAAGACGATGACGACGAGGGATATGCCAGCGATCCGGCCTTTGACAAGGAAACGGCTTATTTTTTATTCTGCTGATATGTATGTAAACGTATTTTTATAATGTATTGTAATGTAATGTATTGTAATGTAATTTTATATAGTGTATTACAAGTATACTAAATATTATAAGAAAAATCATTTGTTATGATTTAACCTTTACAAACAAATATTCATGATTAGTTTTAAAATAAATATATTGAAAAATTATTAAATATATTCTAAACACTAGTGTTGCAACTAATGCTTCATTATTTTAAATGTATTAAGCCTTAAAATCATTTCAAAGAGCGATGAGGTATAAAACAATGTAAAATATACATTGTTGTTTTTATATTTTAATTTTACTTTCTCCCCCTATACATAGTATATGGAGAAAGTATTGTTTTCGTAAAAATTTTCGAATTTGAGTTGTTAGTGGAAATATTCGTTTTGGTGCTCCCTGAACCCAAAAAAGTGGTTTTTACGTGATGTCTGTCTGTGTGTGTGTGTGTGTGTGTCCGTGTGTGTGTGTGTGTGTGTGAGTGTGTGTCTGTGTGGATGTGTACAGAGCTAGAGCCCTAACCAATGGGCCGATTTTTATGAAATTTGGTATGTAGGTACTAATCCACGATATCTCCAGGCGTTTTTTTTTCATTTTTTGGAATTTTTGATTTTTAAGGGTAATTATCCCCCAAAAACCACCAAAAATCATGAAAAATCAAAATTTCTCAAAAACGGCTCTAACGATTTTGATTAAACTTTGGTCGTTTATAGAACTTTAGTTTTTCAATAAAATGACACCACCCGCATGTCTGTAAAAATGCGGGTTCAGAAATTACAGGACTTAAAACATTAAAAATTAAGTTTTTTTGGATTTTTCTTAAAAATACATAAGTATAAAAAAATATTACTATTCACCATTAAAAAGAGCTCAAAAAACTAAATAATTTAGTATTTTGAATTACTATTCTACGATTGCTGGTTGCGGAGAAAATTGGAATTTTAATTTTGCGGTAAACGCAGAACGTTGTCCAATGTTATTCTTATGGGGAATACAAAAATTACTATTTCTCTCTTATATACTGATAAATTGCATTCAAACTTGATATGCTTGTCAAGTTAGCATTGGCCAACAGTGGAAATTTGAAATATGTTGCCCCTTAATATCCCTGGGGGGGAATAGGGGCATTTCCCCTCTTAAAACCACGAGTGTAGCAATGGATTATGTAGTGCCTCCAAAGCAGGGATTTGGGTGGATGTTTTTTAAAACAACTTGTTTACAAGATTTTCTGTACATTCGACCGTGCTTTGTATTCTATATTTGGTAAATAAAAAGTAATTTATTCATTAAAGTTGGACTAAAAGGGAGAAAGTATGTGTCAGTTTCCTGATACCGTTTATTTAATGTATGTGAAACAGTAAATATACAAGTAATAAATTTAATTACACAAGAAACAGCCGATGATTAAACTATATTTTAAATGTACAATATCAATAAACGGTATCAGGAAACTGACACATACTTTCTCCCTTTTAGTCCAACTTTAATGAATAAATTACTTTTTATTTACCAAATATAGAATACAAAGCACGGTCGAATGTACAGAAAATCTTGTAAACAAGTTGTTTTAAAAAACATCCACCCAAATCTCTGCTTTGGAGGCACTACATAATCCATTGCTACACTCGTGGTTTTAAGAGGGGAAATGCCCCTATTCCCCCCCAGGGATATTAAGGGGCAACATATTTCAAATTTCCACTGTTGGCCAATGCTAACTTGACAAGCATATCAAGTTTGAATGCAATTTATCAGTATATAAGAGAGAAATAGTAATTTTTGTATTCCCCATAAGAATAACATTGGACAACGTACTGCGTTTACCGCAAAATTAAAATTCCAATTTTCTCCGCAACCAGCAATCGTAGAATAGTAATTCAAAATACTAAATTATTTAGTTTTTTGAGCTCTTTTTAATGGTGAATAGTAATATTTTTTTATACTTATGTATTTTTAAGAAAAATCCAAAAAACTTAATTTTTAATGTTTTAAGTCCTGTAATTTCTGAACCCGCATTTTTACAGACATGCGGGTGGTGTCATTTTATTGGAAAACTAAAGTTCTATAAACGACTAAAGTTTAATCAAAATCGTTAGAGCCGTTTTTGAGAAATTTGATTTTTCATGATTTTTGGTGGTTTTTGGGGGATAATTACCCTTAAAAATCAAAAATTCCAAAAAATGAAAAAAAACGCCTGGAGATATCGTGGATTAGTACCTACATACCAAATTTCATAAAAATCGGCCCATTGGTTAGGGCTCTAGCTCTGTACACATCCACACAGACACACACACACACACACACACGGACACACACACACACACACACAGACAGACATCACGTAAAAACCACTTTTTTGGGTTCAGGGAGCACCAAAACGAATATTTCCACTAACAACTCAAATTCGAAAATTTTTACGAAACCAATACTTTCTCCATATACTATGTATAGGGGGAGAAAGTCAAAATGAGGCTGCACGTTTTCACAATGTTTATGACTTGAATATAAGTTATTATGTATGTTAAACATTACTCTTCATAACAAATGAGTAGCAGGGTAAATGACCAGAGATTTGTCATCAGTTCGTTAATCCCCTATATCAACAATAAACAACCTCTGTACCAATTGAGCCAACGGGGGTAGCTGACCCCGGGAGCGTCACGGGTTGTGACGTAGCAGTTCATTGACATGTAGGGTGTGAATCATCCCTGACCGCTTACTTAAATGCGGGACAACATTTCGTATCTTCAGTTCGCTCTCAACTCCGCACAGGGAACTTTCGCGTTGTTGCCGAGCTGAGATAAAGTGCCTAACATCAAGAGTGGTTTCTTCGTAGTGATTAAGTTACTTTTATTAGGGACAAATTCTAGTTATATATGAGTGATTATTAGTTGTAAAGTGTTTAGTTTAAAATAAACATAGTGACCTGTTCTGGACATTTAAATAGGTTTATGCTTTAACTAAAGCCATCAAAGACTTCTAAATAGGTCGCCTATTTATTCCGGATTGTAAATATATTAAGTGTTAATTGATACAATATTTAAAATGGTAGAGTCGGAACTTTTTATGGACCTTGACGATCCCTCGGGCCTCACCCAAACCCTTCCCTCTGACCTTTTCTCTGACATTGACCTTCCTGGCGATCTGTGATACCTTTCAGAGATTCTAGAACCCGACGTGTTTGACAATATTGTAACTCAGGACATTCCTCTTCCGTCTCCTTCAAACACACCACTAGCCATCACTTTTACATGTTCAACGCAACTCCATGAAAATCCTCACCCGACCCGTGGTTAACCGACTCATGTCCTCACCACCACCTGCCCCCGACCATGACATGGAATTTTCAGAAATGATTATTCTACCTCCATCACAGATCAAAGATGATCCCGTTTCACCCTCTCCCCCTCACAACCACGAGCCTAGAGTAATCGACCCACGGAAAAGATATTTAACCAATCTCCCTTCAACATCTACAGAACAACCCCATAAACGCCAAAGAACTGAACCCTGCCTTCTACAAGTTCCGCGGTTAGTGAACAAAGTGGTAGGGGGCGGGAAAGTTTTACCATTTTATCAAATGAGGAAAAACACGTAAAGAAATACGACATTAGAGCCCGGTGGGTGACCATTCAATTCAGGGATATTGGGCGATCGGATAACTTCACCACTTATGTGTCAGACAGAACTTAAGAATATCACATTTTGATTTATTGTTCTCAAACTAAAGTTTTTAATGATTTAAAAAGCAAGTTCGGTTTGCAAATAAACGGTTGCACTTGAAACATTTGACTTTATCTGCTCTTGCACCACTGCAAATAGTTGTATGATTACACCCTGTACATCTTATCTTACAGAGGTTACAACTTAAGGGACCTGACGCTGCCTACAGTAGTAACTACATGAAAATGCATCAGTCAGCGAAAGAATTACATTATAGTGGTTATCACCATAAATTAAATCAATATTTTTGCGAGGGTGCTCCGGAGTGGATGGAGGTCCCGCAAACGAAACCTTAGTTCCCTTCCTATCTGAAAATACAGTCACGGCGAAGCCGTCCAAGTGCTGTTGAAATAAACGGGCGGACTCAAATCCTCCACAATTTTCCAAAGGTCCACACCTCCATTGTCCATTGCGAGATGCAACCATTTGACCTACAACAGAATAAGTCGTATTGCGTTACAGGGATGAAAATGTATGACCCGTAAACAATATTTAATTTGAAACTAACAGCCTTTCATTTAAACTGTCAAGTAAACCCAATTTAAGTTTGCAAAATCACTACCATTGACGTATTTTAACGTTATATAATTTGACAAAGCTATGTTAAAGTGATGGCTAGTGGTGTGTTTGAAGTAGACGGAAGAGGAATGTCCTGAGTTACAATATTGTCAAACACGTCGGGTTCTAGAATCTCTGAAAGGTATGACAGATCGCCAGGAAGGTCAATGTCAGAGAAAAGGTCAGAGAGAAGGGTTTGGGTGAGGCCCGAGAGATCGTCAAGGTCCATAAAAAGTTCCGATTCGTCCATTTTGAATATTGTATCGATTAACTTTTAACTAAATATATTTACAATCCGGAATAAATAGAGAACTATTTAGAAGTCTTTGATGGCTTTAGTTAAAGCATTAACCTATTTAAATGTCCAGAACAGGTCACTATGTTTATTTTAAACTAAACACTTTACAACTAATAATCACTCATATATAACTAGAATTTGTCCCTAGTAAAAGTAACTTAATCACTACGAAGAAACCACTCTTGATGTTAGGCACTTTATCTCAGCTCGGCAACAACGCGAAAGTTCCGTGTGCGGATTTGAGAGCGAACTGAAGATACGAAATGTTGTCCCGCATTTAAGTAAGCGGTCAGGGATGATTCACATCCTACATATCAATGAACTGCTACGTCACAACCCGTGTTGTTCCCTGAGTCAGCTACCCCCGTTGGCTCAATTGGTACAGAGGTTGTTTATTGTTAATATAGGGGATTAACGAACTGATGACAAATCTCTGGTCATTTACCCTGCTACTCATCTGTTATGAAGAGTAATGTTTAACACACAAAATAACTTATATTCAAGTCATAAACATTGTGAAAACGTGCAGCCTCATTTTTGATATTGTACATTTAAAATATAGTTTAATCATCGGCTGTTTCTTGTGTAATTAAATTTATCACTTGTATATTTACTGTTTTACATAAATTGAAAATTAAAATATAAAAACAACAATGTATATTTTACATTGTTTTATACCTCATCGCTCGTTGAAATCATTTTAAGGCTTAATACATTTAAACTAATAAACTAGTTGCAACACTAGTGTTTAGAACAAATTTAATAATTTTTCAATACATTTATTTTAAAACTAATCATGAATAGTTGTTTGGGAAGGTTAATAACAAATGATTTTGCTTATAATATTTAATATACTTGTTATACACTATATACAATACATTATAAAAATACGTTTACATACATATCAGTAGAATAAAAAATGAGCCGTTTCCTTTTCAAAGGCCGATCACTGGCATATCCCTCGTCGTCATCATCTTCACCTTGAACGTAGAATCTATCGTCAAAGCCATTAAACATGACACCCAAAACGATCCTCGTTGTCTATCTGTGAGACAAGGATGCTGAAGCCCCCGTCGAAGGGTTTATCAACGAAGATTCGCCAACCAGCAATGTGAATCACAAGTTCAACTTTTGTGTTCACTGTTTAAATTCATCACAATAATTTTAACTTTATCCGTACCGTTCACTAATAGGCGGATTACCAACATGTCCCTTTTCACATAATGTTTCACAACTTCCAAGTGATTTACGGCACCACCAATTTTCTCCTCAGACACCGTGAATGTTTTATCATGGTGAATGCACTTAGTACCATTTAATGGCATCGTAAACTTAAACGTACGCATCACAACTGGAAGACTGGCACTGACTAGCTCTAGACAGACTGATACTGGTGTGAAGTGAAACGCTTATCTAAAATAATCACAAATATCTCCATTCACAAACTCCAGCAGCATTAAGCCCACAATCCTGCCACGTAAATCAAAATTCAAATTTCCCGTCCTGAGTTCATACTTTATAAAATACAAAAACCCCCTCCAAATCATCCTCATGGGTGCCGCCATCTTGTTAGTAAGCAAATCATATATACCTCAATGTATGTCAAATCAAAATTCAAATTTTCCGCCCTCACTTCATACTATATAAAACGCAAAAACTCCCGCCAAAACAACTCTATGGGCGCTGCCATCTTGTTACGTAAACACATCCATATGTCATCCAATGAATATGAAATCAAAATTCAAATCTCCCGCCCTTACTTCATGCTATATAAAATGCAACAACTCCCGCCAAAACAACTCTATGGGCGCCGCCATCTTGTTTTGTTTAACTTAAATTTAAACTTCCCGCCAGACGGAAATGACAGTGACGTCACACACCCCTGGTGACGTCACATCCTCCGACCGGCTTATCAAGGTCATTGACCTTTGACCCGGCGGCATCCTTTGATCGGCGAACAGACGCCACAGACTACTAATGGAAGTCCGCTAATTGCTTATCATGAAGACCGATGAGCAATTTGTAGTAAGAGATTTGAAGAAATTATAATAAAAAAATAAATGGTCTCACAATACTACAAAATAAATTTACACTTACATACAATACGGTAAATATACAAATGGGAATGACGGAAATTATAATGGCAAGAACATTTCATAATATAACATAACAAAATGTTCACTATAAATTCAAAATGTACAAGCTCAAAATACAGAAAGCTCAAAATCGTCTAAAGGCCTTCTCTATTGATGTCTAATTTTGGTAATAAAATTTAGAATAAAATAATTCCGATATCCCAGAAAGGAGTTGTGTTTTATTTTGCCACAAATGATTTTTTAAATGTTGCAATACATTGTATTAAACAAACTGATCGTCGTTATTACCAATGTAATATATTATAGTAAATATTATTTATTAAATTGGTGTCTATGTAAAGTAACTGCTGAACATTTTGAGAAAAAAAATCACAGTATGTTGCCTTGTAGTTAGTTTATCGTAGTAGTGACAATAATATCAATATTACAAAATTTAGCTTATTTTATAAATCATTCTTAACATGAGTCAACCCATCTTAATTCATTTGTTTAAACAATTCATAAAATTCCTCGCATTCCAAATAACTAGGGCTGGTTATTCTGATTTTCTGATGCGGAAGTACTTGTGAGTTACATATTACATTTTGAAATCGTAATATAATAAAATAATTACCTTAATTTTGCTAAAGGCAAAAACAAATAATGTTTTACATTTATACAGACTAGTAAAGAACAGTAAATCACACACAACTTTTGCAGTAAAATTATTCTAATTAACTACTCACACAGTAGTTTAATTCTTCATACTCTTCTAACTGTTAAACCAACTCATAATAGGCCTTCATCAGTTGTACATGCACGTGGTATTTCAATTGTTGATGTTCCAGATGATTTTTTCAAACAAGGAAGATAATTTAGAAGATACTACAGTAATGCCAACTTAAAAAAGGTATAGTTTTTCATCCCTATAACATATAACAAAATATCAGTATATAAAATACCAGTATAATATTTCAAGTACTTATAATGCATGTACATTAACAGCTGTATGACAAAAGTGCAAATTGAAACATGAAATTAATAAATTTTCACGGCGGAATGATTGGTTCTAAATTGGTTTATTTCACTAAAGTAAAAAAGGTTCTGATACTTAAATTTAAACGCGTAGCTATTAGTAATGTATAGCAATTTTTATAATATTTGTAGTGTTTTACATCTGGAACTACAGTGACATTTGTAAGGTAAAGAAATACAATCTAAAGGTGGTTTTGTTTATGGCGTAATAATAGCTTTGGCTTTTAAATTTCAGAATATGTATATTTTATTAAAGTAATAATGGTTCACGTATAATAAATACATTTTATTCTATTCTCTTTTAAAGTCCACATATTGTAATACAAACCCGTACTTATTAAAGATAGGCCTAACAGTTTTGTAAGAAGCCGTAGTCTAACGTTGGCATTGGCGCTACTGATGCCGGCCCGCGTCACCACATCGCACCGAGCGTCGCCATCCACCCGCATACGGTTTTTTTTACTTCTGCGGCTCTTATATTTACATATATAGTTTTAATCCCCTTATGTTATGCATCATTGTGAAGCTTATAGTTTTTTCTATCTTTTATATGTGTTTTTCAGGTAAAATGCATGGTTTAGGAGATATATAGTGAGTTAAAGAAATATACGCCATGTCATTTTTACATATTTCATTAAATAAATAGAAAAAAACAGGCCATAAACAGAAAATATTGCCAGAACGCTTTAATTTTAAAGTAAAATTATCCATGCGTACAACAAAAAATATTTGGCAATAAATAATAACCGAGATATGACTAATTTATTAAAAACGTGTAACCGCCATCTTTGAATGGCCGGCATATTGTTAAACTCCGGTTTCAAAGTTTATAATATGGATTTTTTTCATCCTTTGGTAGATATAATTCAGCTGTATAAGTTTCAGGCGGGCAAGAAAATCATACCTTTTGGGTCGTATCACTTCGAGTAATAGCGGAAAGAATCAGGTCCGGAGAAGTGGGGATCTTCTAAACAGCTCAATGTTCTCGTCATACAAATTAAAGTTAATGGATACGATTACAATTAATTCAATTATTATCTATAATATATAGATTTGCTAGTGTACAATTCTGAATTAAAAACTGTGAACAGCAAGAAAAACATATACATATGTCTGGAATAATAAAATATCTTTCCATTTTCTTAGTTTTCGTCCGAACTTACTCGTGTAAGTTTCCAGGGTCCAAGACCTGAGGTTTTATGTGGGCGTCTGTCTTAATTTTCATTTCTTTTCTTGTTTTAGGGTCCTCGGTAGAAATCAATTGTTTATTTGGTTTAAGTCGATGAATAAGACTCATTTTATTTTCATTAACATCAATGTCAAAACTTTTGTGCAACCGCTTTAGCACTTTGTGAGGGCCAGAATAGTTTTGATGTATTGAACCGAATATCTCTTGCCGTAAAAACCATGAGAACAGTTGAAGAGTTCATTATGAACCAAGATTTAACAGATCCGTGTTGAGATGTTTGGTCTGGTTTCAATTTGTTCACAATTGTTCAGAGGTTGAATAAACAAAAACTATGCCTGATTCATGCTTTTAGTTATTGTAAAACAAAGCACAGGAAGATAGAGGAACCAAACCATTCCAGCAGCCAAACAATGCAAATCATTTTTTATAGCTGTCTGCTGAAAGAACGAAAGGTGAGACTTCCGTCCATAATATTTGTTGTATGACATGAAACTATAATGATATATTCTTCGTTATATATTGTCTTTCGAGTAGTCTATTTGATTTTGAATGATAAGATGAAGTGCTGGTAACTTGTAATCCAAAATATTGTCCTAAAGATTGAAAAAGCTGACTTTCAAACTACCTTCCTTGGTCCTTAGTTAATTGTGAAGGTATGCCAAAACGAGAAAACCAGTTGGGTATAAAACCAGAATACGCAGTTGCGTATATCAGATGTTTTTCCAAGTCACATATTAATTGACTTAATTGCTCATCAAGGACGTCTGTAAGAGGTGTTGCACTGTAATGCACTGTATTGCATTGGGTATTTCCCTGAATCTTCGTATTTTGATATTCAGAACATATTTGAGTCCAAAAATAACAACCGTTGTAAATTCAGCTATACAGTTTATTATCTGGTTTGACGAGGCGAAATTTTGTCACATATTAATTGAATACGGGTATTAGAGGTTTAACAATTGAAAACTGTGAAGTTGTGACATCAAAGGATTAAAATTGATTACTTGTATAATCAGAAAATTAAGACAACACACGTGTATTTGTCTAAATACTGTTAAAAGACAAACGACCCTAAAATTGTAGTAGGTCCCTTTAACCCTTTCAGTGCTATGGCCCGATATATCGAGACAATTGCTTTGTTTTTGTCAATTTTTGCGCGCGGTATCGTTTTTTCTCATACTGAATTATAAAATCAGACTTGGGGCAATACCGTACAATGTAACATAACACTTTTGTAAAATGGCTGTATTGATTTAAATCGTTATAATCCATATATCTAACCTAGAACGTGTAGGAAATCATTAAATGTTTTCCAAAATGATATTATTCCAAATTTAATTACAGTTCATTAAATAAAGAAAAAGCATAATTTATTTGAGAGCACTGTATTGCCCCACATTCTCCCATAGTAGAAACGTATATTATAACTAGCTGTACGCTCATTCGTCCCGTGTGAAGGTGGAAGAAGATTGAATTTTTAAAGACATATTTCAATATACATTTTACGTGTATAGCTTTGTTAAATTCACGTATTTTAACCAAACACTTCTACAATGGGTCAACAGATATTTAGACCATAATACAACATATCAAAATAATTATAACTTTTTCTATGTTGTAAACTGACAAATAAAGCTCACAAATGTGCGAATGTATTTGCACATGTATTTACATACACTCTGTACATTAAGTGTAAATTGCAAGGATAAAATAAATTATTTGAAAGTAAATAAATTAAGATACATCAAATTAATTTTACAGATAAAATACAGGGTGTCTTGGAACTTTTTGGAACATTTCATAGAAAAATTGATCCTTAGGTCGAGACAAAACCTATTTCACAGTATAAACATGGGTCTCCGGTGACTAGTTTTCCGTCTGCCGGTCTGTATGTGTTTATTACTTGATACGTTATATCTTAGGAACATCTATATATATCAACTTCAAACTTGTTACTTGTATTACATATCATAAGACCCATTTTGGTATGAAATATCAAGTTTCTACTTTGTACCATTTCAAAATGAAGTTCTTTTTTGTTTTCAAACCTAAATATCTTAAAAACCATCAAATTTATGAAAAAAAACTGTAAGAACCAATATGGTTGTGACATTTTGTCCTAAAATTAAAGATATGAAGATATTAACGTTGTGATTTTTATAAGTTAAAACATGATTTTTTGTAATTTCTGCGCTGAAACATCATCTTTTATCTTTGAAAAATCACAACAACTCAGTTATTAATTATTCTACAGTTAATATCTTCATATCATTACTTTTAGGACAAAATGCCACAACATTTTCGATTCTTACAGTTTTTTCATAAATTTTATGGTTTTTAAGATATTTAGCTTTGAAAAAATGGCCGCCATTTTAAAATGGTACAAAGTAGAAACTTGATATTTCATACCAAAATGGGTCTTATTAGATGTAATACATGAACCAAGTTTGAAGATGATATCTATAGATGATCCTAAGATATCATTTTAGCAAAAAAATTACGTATTAAGCAAAAAAACACATACAGACCGACAGACGGAAAACTAGTCACCGGAGACCCATGTTTATATTGTGAAATATGTTTGTCTCGACCTAACGAACAATTTGTTATGAAATGTTCCAGAGAGTTCGGGGACACCCTGTATACACAGTGAAAATTCAAATGATTTTAGTAATGGACTAAGTCGATTGCTTAGGTTCTTTGACTCGTTCACACTTGACCCCCGCAGCGGCAAGTCCCAATATTTGCCCTCACATTTCCCACGTATTCCGCAATTCACGTATGTGTGGGTTGCTAAACTGCATCCGAGATTGTTTGGCCAGCTAAAGACTTCTGTTCTCTTGTTTACGTAAGTGGGGATACAATAGACCTCTCACTCTGATTTCCGTACATATGCCATAAGAGGAGCATTGTGGAGGAATTTGATGATACAGCCGCTATTAAAGAAAACCTAAGATAGTGAAGCATTTTTGTCTGGAGAGCAAAGTGATGTGTCAAGATATAATAATGAAAGTTTTGTGTTTTATTTTTTATAGTTTAACATTAAACATTCCCTAATATTGAGCCTTTTATGTACACTTAAGAACATTAATAATAAGGAATATAAGAGAAAGGAATTACCTTTTGGTAAAGTTGATGTTAAAAATCAACAATGCGCAGTTTAAATATTGAACATAGATGCGTCATTGCCTTGAATGAGCAAAAAACCTTTGCTCATTGATGGCAAGTATACAATCAAATTTTGCAATTACTCAATTATTGGGAAAAACATTTAACATGATAAATACAGGTTTTACCGGTAAAATATCCTTTTTGTAGAAGTTCCGTGATGGTAAATACAACAAATGCAGGTGGTGCTAGGGTTTATTTGTGTTGTGTTATTATAGAGAACTATTGTACCGACATTAAACATAATATTATTTTTGCAAGGTTGTATAAGCTTACTATTCTTGATACGCAATTGCAAACACTCACAGTAACATAATATTTATTTCAGGTCGACCCGACACTTTGGTGTAGGCCTACTTGACATTTCCACGATTTAACTTAAGTTGTTGTGCAACCAAGCCAAACAAAAAAACGCTTTAACATTAGTCACGAGCGTAAAACATAGATGTTTAGTTGCAATAGAGTAATTTAGCAAGACCGTTAATTCAAGTAAAATTAAATTTCGAATTTGTTTCTGACTTACATTTCCCAGCAAGCGTTTCTCCAATGATAATGAAACATTGAAACCATTTCAAAATAACTCAATAAAAACCAACGCCGAGCGAACCAATGGGAAACATTACCGGGGGGGGAAACGCAGGGCACGATTACACACATGGGGTCCTCTGTCACCGCGCATGAGCCTAGTGATCATGCGGCGCGGCGGTGGCGGCAGTGGCGCTGTATGTGATTATGATAGTTGTGTTTTGCAACCCCGGGTGTACACATACGGTGACGTTGGGACATATGTCGTGTTCGGGGATGAGTGATTTCTAACGGAATGTTTTCCGAGCGGTATGTTGTATAGTTCTATTGGAGGCTTTATAACTTCGAACAGAGTGGCTAAACTAAGGATCTGCAAACTTTGGACCAAAATACCAAGTTTTATCTTCTACCGGTTAAATCACCGTTGTTTAAAGTGTTTCAATAAAAATACCTGAAATCCGTTAGTTTATTAAAACTCTTAAGAGTAATAATAGGTTTAATGTTTTCCCAATATAGATGGTACAAAGATGGTGAAAATCTAACAATTAATAAATTTAATTTGTTTTACAAAAGTGTGACTCCTTTTCCTAGGATTCTTATATTGCTAGGACATTGTTATTTTCCTTACATGCATGATTCTAAAAGTGAAAGTATTTTCCACCCACAAACCCAAAATCCCAGCAGTTCGGCCCTCACCGGAAGGCAGTCATCGCTGCGCTCATCCCACGTAAATTATACGCCAGGAACAACAAAGACTTACGCACTTCTGAGTGTGGTAACGCGCAGTCCGCTCCTGATCTTATCTGCCGGTTTGGTTACTTGGACGGGAACCTCCAGCCTCCACCGGGACTCTCGGGTATTTGCTCTTTGGTCCTGTACTTGTGTTGGATGTTGTTCGGGTTTTTCAGCACCGTTATAATTTTTGCGTTTTTACAGCGAGCATTTAAAATCCAGTTTCTAAGATCGTTATTTTCTCAGAATGTATCTATATATCCAGTTCTGAAAGAGCAATTAGTTTTTAACTTATTACTAATTTGGTGGATTGACCGACTCACGCCTACGCACGGGCCTTGACCTTGTAGGCTTATTTGTAATTGTTATTTTTCTTATTACTTGTGTTTTTTTTGTTTAAATACTATTTTACTTAATTATAAACATGTGACGTTTTGATCAAAATTGTATTTTTTTAAATAAATTATGTAATAAGCTAGAAACAAAATTAAATTTAGTTCATTCAATTCATTCACTTGGTATATTGACTGGTAATATGAAATGGCTGTAATTAGGTTAATAATAACTTGGCTGTATATTGACCCAATTAACTCGAGAAAAATAATGTTCTGTAATTGATGTCAGCCAGAAATTATTAAAAACTGTCCCAATAAAAATCATTGTGACTGTCAAATTACTGATTTGATTACATGCGATGAGTTAAGCGTTTGATTGGTTTGTGTACTTATACGTGTTCATACTTGCATTTTCCTCTGCATGTAAGCAATACATCCACATGACCTTAAACAAAAGATTAGGGGCAATATAGTAACCCCATAATTAATTAATAGCCTAATGCCAAATTGCAGTTGGATACATTTTTAAATCATCGAACATTTTTCTGCAGACCGAATCGGTGAACCTAGCTGATTATTATGATAGCGCTCTGTTTTCTCTTGGCGATTAATATTTATTATATTTTAAACAACAACAACAACAACAACAGTCCTCTCTCCCAACCAGTCACTTAACCTTAGATAACCAACAACAAAATGATAATCAGAATAATCATAACATTATATTTATCTATTAAAGTTTAAACCAAGTAAATTGAATAAATCATATCATAAAATTATTGCGATGATTTTTATGAAAACACAAGTCATTTTAAGATTAAATTAACCACAAATAAGCATTGAAACCCTCTTTAATTCTTAGGACCATGAATTAGGAATATTTCAACATCCTGACAGTTCAGTTTAGGGCCTCTGCCTTCTACCAACGAGCCGTTAAACTACTCCTAGATACTCCTCGCTGATTGAAATCAAATATTTAAGTGTATTAATTTTACAGTATATCTGTGGTATTTAAAAACTTGCTGCTACCTGGGACACGACGCCTCTGTGTTCGATTACACACGCACTTTCACATAAACCTAAAATATCAGATTCCATGTCTTGTTGAACAACCTCTGTGACGCAACTTACCAAAATAAAGTGTTGTTTATTCGTTGGTTCCTTCATACCTGTTCCAGACATGATATATTACATGACATGATTATTAGAGGGTATAAATAACATTGTGCTAAGAACTCTGCCTTGTGACACTCCAGACACATTTTGTTTTTGGTATTATTCTACATATTGAACGTATAAGAATGACTTCTTAGCCAGTGTGAAAATGTGTAATTGTGGTAGTTATGTATTTAGACAAATGTTAATTGTTTCCCAGACCGTAAAGTTGTAACTGTGCCATTTTAATTCAAATTATCGGTGTAATGTTTATAGTATAATTTAATGTTTAATTCAATATTTTAATAGATATTGATTCACTATTGAACATACTGATGTCATCATGTTATCATATTTAAGAAGGACTAGTGCATTTTATTGGAGTTTGGATTGTCAGTTATCAATAACAACCTTTTATTTACGTCTTACAAACCTAATTTAATTGTTTTGAAAACGATATGTTCTTGGACGTAAAGCCGTGCAGATTTTGTTGAGTAAAACCGTTTCTAATTCAAATGTAGTTACATAAAAACCCATGATTTCCGATGGCGCAGCCGGGAAGGCGCCGAATATGGCATAAATTGCCGAAATACGTAATCGCCAAGAATTTGAAATAAATATTATTAGACGTAATAGGCGCCACGGTACACAACATACAATCACATAATACGGCGTTTGATGAACGAAAGGTTTCCATTGGCACACATAATTCATGGGTCACAAAGAACAGTTTAAGAAGGGGACCCACCTGAAATTTCGATGTGGGCTCAATATGGCGCCTGTTTTCCAAAATGGCGAAACGAAATCTGAAAAAGAAGGCATATTTATGTTCTTGGTGTTGTTTCGTAGGACTTTGGGCTGCTAAACACGATAAAGGGTATTAGAACAGTTAATTTTAATTTTGTATCTCTTAAACTGAAATACCTTACGAAACCAATGGTATAAAAAAAATTAACTTTTAATTGTTTTTAAGGGTATAAAAAAAGGATTAACTGGTTTTGTAAAATGACCACCGTATCGAACCTACATCGAAAATGTAGGTGGGTATCCATCTTTTAATATTTTTAAAATTTGTGTCCACCTATACAGGTAGTTGTTTTAACCTGTAATAAAAATACCCCCCGTCGCAGCAAACCTGCGTACTCAGCGAATTTCCAATGCATTGATATGTTTCTCACTAGTACATAAAGCCACTCACCAAGTTTGACAAAAATACATTCATAAATAAGTGATTTATTACATTTTATTTATTCCCCATAAGAATAACATTAGGACTGAGTACGCAGGTTTGCTGCAACGAGGAAGATAAGAAATGAGTTTTTATGCAATTATCAATGTAACTGAACCAGGTGAAGCTACTTACCATGTTTTATTAATTTATGTTCATAATTAAGGGAGATATAAAACTTTACTTATTCTCCATAAGAATAACATTAGGGCTGAGTATGCAGGTTAGCTGCTACGGGGACAATCAACAAAACCTTTATTTTTTGTGCAATTATCAATATACCAGTACAACATGAAGCCACATACCAAATTTCATCAATATACATTCATAAATAATCAAGATATCAAATTTTATTTATTCTCCATAAGGATAACATTGGACAACGTACTGTGTTTAGCACTTTGAATATCTCTGCAACGGTTTGACGTAGAATCACAATTTAAACACCAAAATGATTGTTTTGTGGAGCTGAAGTGATTGGTAAAAGAAAATGTGAAGTTTAAAGTAAAATTAACTGAGGAAAAGCCAAAAACCTTTTTCCCATAAGAGTAACATGGGAGATTTTATGAGCATGTTTTTTTGATTTTTTCCGCAACCACTTAACCTAGGATAATAATTCAAAATACCATATTATTTGTTTTTTTTAAGCTCTATAACATGGTCTAAACCTAAATTAAGTGTTTTAAAAATTTTAGGGTAAAAAATGCAAAAAACTGATTTTTGGACAATTTAAAACCCCCATAAACCCCCCTTCCCATAGTCCGATTTTTCTGGTTTTCGAACTTAAAGTCATAAATGTCAGTTTACACATTTGAGCCAAATTTCATCGAAATCGGACGTTTTTTACTCAAGTTATCGCATTCACGGACACATATATAGATATATATATATATAGATATATATATATATAGATATATATATATATATATATATATAGATATATATATATATAGATATATATATACATATATATAAATTTGAACGAATAGTGTTTTGGACATCTGGGGACCTCAAAACAAAAAGTTATCATGGTCTCGGGCTTAAGTCTTACCATGAGACCTACGGTAATAGCTTCTTCCCTATAGGGGAAATTCGCTAAAATCATCGAAAAACTTATTTTAGAAATGATAACAACAAATTACTCAAGTCCCTTTTGCAGTGGCTTGTATAGAATTGACTTTTCGTGAATGGCATGGTTGCCATTTACCACTTAGCATCCGGTGTCTTCGCCACAATCTGGAAGATTGGAGAATCGTTATAATTCTTCTCTTCGTTGGGGCTTTCGCGAAGTGAGCTTCCTTTTTTCATCTAATGTGTTGGTATGGATGGTCTTCTATAAATTCAGTAACAGTGTAGTAGGGTCTGGCTGGCTATGAAGGATTTTTTGGGATGTAGTTTTGTCAGAAATTGATTTCAGTGATTCAGGCAATAGGTTGAAAAAGTATAAGCCAGAGTACAATGGTGTATTACTCAATTTTTGAAGTCTGTGCTGTGGTAGGTTTATGTTATTTCTGTTTCGTGTATTGCATGAGTGATGGTCTTGTCTGAAAGTGTTCCAAGGGGTTAATTCTATTGTTCTTATTTTTTTCTTCCGTAGGATCAGTATTCGTTCTGTATTTTGTGTTAACGTTGATCCCCATTCGATCGAGATGAGTTGATTTTCTCCGTCTTAAAATTGCTTCTAGATATACCTACGTTGACCATACCAGTAAAGTTACAAGTAAACTGTATTCATCTTTGTTTGCAAAAAGGGTTCATCTTTGTCTTTTTTCACCTCTACCAAAGTATTACTTGCAGCTTACTATGGTTGTGTCTTTCCTCATTTAGTTTATGCTGTACCCATATGGGGCTGAGAAAGCTCAAATACGAAATGTTTCTGTCTCCAGAAAAAGATTAACCGTGTCATATTTCGACTTGACAGACTGCAATCCTGTAAATAAAAATTTCGGAAAAACTAAATATTAACTTTTACTACATTATACATTCTGGAATCATTAATGTTTTTTTATATAAAAATAAACTCATATTTGTTTCTCCTAAATCTATTGCTTACATTTTTACCCCGTAATGAACTGCTCTTTCCAAAGCACAGAACAAATTTTGTGAAGAAAAAAATTCTTACACCTGTCTCAAGTTCCATAATGAATTGCCAGATTGTCTCAAAGTGGAACTTTCTCCCAAACAGTTCATAAAACGCCTGAACATGACGTTAATAAGGCAATACATTAGTATTATCAAGTATACATTAGATGTAGGCAAACATTAGTTGTTTTATGTTTATGATTTTTAGATTCACCTTTTTTGTTTTATATATTGTACAGTGACGCAAGCCAATGCTCTTGTAAGTTTTATCAATAAAATTAACGTAGGTGAAACCAAATACCAAGTTTCACCAATATTCATTCATAAATAAGCTATATATAATATTTTAATTATTCTCCATAAGTATAACATGGGGGCTAAATACGCAGGTTTGCTGCTACAGGAACAATTGGCAATAAAATATTTTTTTTTGCAAATATTAATAGACCACAACGAGATGAAGCGATATACAGTACCAAGTTTTGTCAGGATAAGTTTATAAATAAGCGAGATATGCAATTTTTATTATTCTCCACAAGATTAACATTGGACAACGTACTGTGTTTAGCACTTTCAATAACTCGGTAACAAATTGACGTAAAGCAATGATCAAAACACCAAATTATTATTATTTTTTTAAGATTAACACAATAGTGAATTCAAAAATTTTACTAATACTGAAATATCTCTCTAATTTAATATCTTTCAAATTGTTGTCCGCCATTTTGTAAAATGGCCGCCATATCGAACCTATATCGAAAATTGGGGTGGGTATCTATCTTAAATACTTCTTTAGGGTCCAAGGAAGATGTGTGCCAAAGGAAACCTTTTGTTCATTAAACGCCGCATAATGTTGGCTACCGAGCCCACTACAAGTAAACATTTAATTTGTTACTATACGAATACGTTTACTGTTTATGCCTCAATATACTTCTATGTATTTAAAGAAACGGCTTAGCTACAGTGTTCTTTTGAAAGAAGAAAATATTCTTTAAGAAAGCGCAGCTTTCTTAGTGATGTATATATTTTACTTGAAGGGCGAAGCTTGCCACTGTAACAAATGTATTTCAAGGTCGTGATAATATACAATATTAATCACCTCGGCTTAATATTCTACTTATCAACCGTATTCCTCCAAATTGATGATATTCCAATGCAGTTGAGGGCAGGGTGGTTGTATAACCACTCCACAGAGATGCACTTTCCCCATACGCGGTCCTACAGAAGGGTCTGCTAATCACTCGCATTGTCCCATAGTTGCTCAAGGATCTCTAGCTCTAACTAGACCATTTACATCCTTAGTATTTGTGAAGGGATGACCGATGTGCAGTTGCAGTTGCATCCACTGGCGGCGTAGGAGGTCCATTTAGTTGATCTGGTTTTTATTTGTTTCAAAAGAGCACCGTGGAGAGGTGAATTGATTACAAAAATGTATGTATTAAATTTGCTTGGATGGGAAAATAAAACTGCGTAATCAACTTTTTAATATGGCTATGTTTTAGTGGGGCAGTTAAACTCCCATTTTGTATACATCCAAAGTTAGGCTTTAAAAACATAATTCATTTTCGACAAGACCTCGAAGAGACAAGTTATTCCCTGAACTATAATTTGATGAAAATGTTTTGCTCCATAATATAAGTTGATTTATACATATGTATAAGCACATAAATAAATTATTAATTTCAGATTTTGTTACGTTTTTAAACCTCGTCTAACTGTATGGGATTAAATGTAATTTGTGAATCAGTCAACAAATAATTACACTAGTTTCGAATAGGTTCAATGAATGACTAACGCCTGCATCTCACATTCGGAACCAATTTCACGATCGGACTGGTCTTACTGAGTTAATTTATTAGTTTCTCAGCACTATACAAAATAAAAATAATTTCGGAACGGTTCCCTAAAAAGCCCTACCTTATCGGGTTAGGTGGCGGAAATAACTCTACAGACCTGTTAAAACATCTCTCCATGTTTAAATGCAATGCGAAGAATGTTAACAATCATTATAGGGAGGCATTTATTTAGTTTCCAATTTGTATTTAATTATTGACACGTATATTTTTCGTAGCTTCATCATGGAAGCTTGCGTCGCATACGTATATGTACTCTGTTGCCTGTAGCCCATAACTTCATCAAATTCATCTGCAACGCCTCCCAATTTTGCCGGGTTTATAGCAAACTGACAAACTGGGTGGATATTTTATAAACGTCCACTTTCACGGTTATAAGAAATTGTATTGGTACTCTTTGCAACTCCTGGTTCAATTGCAGCTGAGCGAATCCCCTAGTTCAATTCCCCTGGTTCACGTAGTTAGTTAATATCATCTCCTTATTCAGTACCTGTACAATCATCGCTCTACACGGTCTCCTATGGAAGTGAAGTTTACCGTTTATAGTGTCCTTTAATATCGATCCCAGACTATTAATTCCGAAAGTAGAAAGTTTGTAAACTTTTACTCTAAGGAATTCCAGTAAATCAAAATTTAAAAGTGAGTTCACAAGTTAGTTAATAAATAACAGTTAATAAGATAATTGTAATTAATAAGCATATAAGTTTAGTTTTATTTTAGCAAAATAGATGTTTTTCCCTAATTTCCTTATACAAGTGTTTCGAAGATATGTATTGCTAATTGTTTTCTCTGGTTGGTCGCTATTGAGGGTTTTATTATTTGTTTTTGGTTCAAAAAATATGTTTTGAGTGAAGAAGCGGTAAAAGTAGAACCTGCGTGTCGCCCAACCAAGTGCTCCCGGCGCCGACGCTCTGAGCGCTACGTTACGAAACTATCTGCGCTCTCCTTGCAGTTGTCCAACACAACAAAGTGCAAGGGGATTGCGGAGGATCGGTTCGTAACATACCACTCGGAGCTGGGAGCGCCGGCGCCGCGGTACACGCAGGCTGGGGTTAAGGCGGTCCCACACTTCTCGCAAACAGGCCTGAACATTCGGCCGAACACTCTCCCAAACGTTCACTGAACATTCCGTCCCGTATGCTCCCGTATGTATTAAAAAGTTCGTGCAGCTCCCATACTTCTCGCGAATACTCCGAACATTCAGAGTTCGGCCGAATGTTCGGGCCTGTTCGCGAGAAGTGTGGGACCGCCTTTAGCCGCTGACGATGAAGGTAATTCATTTAGAAAACAATTGTAATTGTGAAACTATCCACTCCTTCGCACATCATTACAAAGCCTTTCCATTTTTACATGTTATTTCAAATTTCAAATTCGTATAAAGGATCGGGCATGCTATATGCTGAAAAACGTCGAATCATCATAGTGGAATCAACCTTACATTTATTTTCATGGAGACACCAAAGTCATCACTAGTAAAAGTATAAATTAAATAAACTGCTGTTAACAAAATGTTTATAAATCGTTAAAATGAAGCAAAAATATCGCCATTCGTAACAAGAAAATCACGCATCACATCACCAATCCAGCGGCATTGCAAGACATCCGGGGAACCCTCGCAACTCGTTTGCCCAATGCGATTTGTACCCTGGGAATCAGTAATGTCTTAATTTGAGACAATCCTGGCTCTCACATGGCAACCATCACAAGCGATTAAGGGCAACAAGTAAAATTACGAAAATATCTTATTTTCGCACTCTGAAAAACAATTATCCTATCCTATTCCTATGCTCTAATATGAGTAAGGTTTGCTTGCTTGCTTGCAACACGGTTCCCAAAAACACCTCCAACGATTTCCTTCAAATGTTTGAAATAACTTATTTCTGGGATAAAAATAAGTCCTAGACAGGCCTCATCCCCAGAAAAAATCAAATAATGTAAAAAAACTAAAATGAAAAGTCAAAAAATTAACATTGGGCTTATGGAGTTTCAAATCAAAACAAAAGAATTGGAACAGCTGTCCATAATCAACTAGTCTAAGTAATACTCATGTTGAATATGATTATTAACATGTGGTTTCCTGAGAGCAGAGATTAAAAGATTTGAGTGAAGATTACATAAATAGAGTAGTAAAATAAATCAAAGGGACATTGAGCTATAAATAACAAATGGAGTGACCTTAAAAATGTAGAAAAGAGGCAAATGAGATATACAAATCTGATTATCAGTAATGGGGAAGTGGTGAAGTATTACTCCAAGTCATCTAAACAAACTGACTGGCCTTCCCCCGAGCAAAGCTCGGCCCCCAGGTACTATTTGTTATCTGTAAATGTTTCAACAGTAAATATGGAAGTGTAAAATATTGTACTGATATTTATTCCAAAGTGAGAGAATACAAATTTCAGAAGAATCAGGTAATTTTGACTAAATATACGTCCATTCCAATGTATTCAAAAAATGTAACCTAAATAAATAAATACAGTCTTTAAATGATAGTAAATGTAATTGAAATGCAATATTTTACAAGCTTGCAATGCTACCGTCTAAATAATCTGTTTCGTTAATATAGAACAAATATAATCCCTTTGGCAACGACTGAGGTACTAAACTAACATCGTTTTACGGAGATCAAAAATTGAAGGCGTGGGTTTATACATTTCTTAGGCGTTACAAAAAATACTAACAAAATTACGACGTCATAACAGAATGACAAAGCTAAATATTTCACTTAGAATATTGCCGTAGACTTACCTTTTACATTATTAATTAAATGATAAACTGCACAGCAGATTAACCGCTGCCTCGCGTTTACCGATGATCCATTGTTGCCTTTCTCGCAGGCTATTACATCATTGCATCGATGTACCTGATCAATTGTGCCAAGTTATAGAAAAGGGCACGATTGAACAAATTTATAGAGCAAGTAGTTTTTGAGACATTTCTTCGTCAAAGAATTTCAATTAACGTTGTAGATGATGCAACGAATTTTCATCACCAGAGTACAAGTCTTTAAATTTATCGTGCGTGTTTTAATTACTCCATAGCTGATTGCAATGCCCCTGGCAAGTTTTAAAATAGTATTAAATAATTTCAAATTGTTTTTGTTCTGCTAATCTGGGTTGCGATTTGTGAACTCTAGAGTCCGTTGAACTTATAGTCCGCTTTGAAAATATCAAAGGTCCGGGGTTAGGCATCTGGTTAGCCCAACAGTTGGCGTCTTTGACGTCGGTTCAAGAGGTCACAGGTTCAAATCCCGCAGTATCCAATAAAAGTTGAAGGTTTTCGACAGCTTTCCATTTAACCCTTTCAGTGCTACGGGTTTTTTTCATATTAGTTCTGAAAAGTGATACAATTTGAACATCTTTTGTCCGATAAATGTTAGAGAGCTTGAGGCGGAGAGTATTGAATAAGAATAAAAATCTATAAAATGTTTAAATTTTAACCCAAAAGGTCTATAAAATATCGGATCTTGATCATATGGGGAATCGAATGCAATCATCAGCGCTTCAAAGAACACCTGATTCAGAAAAAATATACACATTTAAATCCACAATATCGATAATTTCCTATATATATAGATCCTAAATACTTTTGGAAGCACCATGTGAGCTGATAAACCTAGCTCGTAGTACTGCAAGGGTTAAGGATATTTGTTGTGCTCTCTTAACGAAAATGCCGCTGGTGTTGAAATACGAAAAAACATTGTTTTATTCGAAAGAGTAACGCACGTAGGTTTGTTCTTTCGTTTAATAGGTCACGGGTTCGATTCCCAGGGTGACACAAGTATGAGTTACATACCAAAGTGTTACATAACAGTTACGTAGCACCATGAAACAATCTGGCTTTAGACTTTTTTTCGAATAAGATTATGTGTGGGTCAGCTTCCTAAATTATTCGCATAAAGCTTTGTGCATCGCATCAAGCAAACCTCTCGTTAGAGAGGGAATAATTTCCTAGAACTAGAGAAAAGCGTGACAGATACCGTAATATTGTCTGATGGGCCGTCGCGTCGTGTCATCAGGTGCAAAAGGCTGCCTGCTTATTACGGAAGATAAACTTGAAAGTTTCAAACTTCACGCGGAAAGTTCATAATTTGCTCGTAAATGTATCTAACATAACTTTTAACATGTTTATAACATATCATATACATTTTAAAGAATGGAAAGTAAATGTAAATATTTCCTTAAATCCATAAAATTTGTTTAAAAAACAAACTCGATTCGACGAACAACTATACCAAATTGTTTCTATCTTGTATAGATGAATTATACAATTTCTGATTTCAACCAATTATACCCATTTTATGAAGTATCGCGATTTTAAGTGATTTGACTGTATACTTAAAGGTGACCAGATCTGTAGAAGCCTAAAGCGGGACATAGTTTAATTAGGTCTAACTGGAAATACCGTGGTGTGTGTGTGTGTGTGTGGGGGGGGGAGGGTACGGAATACCCCCCTACAACAATGGGGGATACGGAATACCCCCCTACAAAAATGGGGGGTTCCGGTGGCCCTCCCTGGAGAAAATTAGATACTGGTAACGAAATAATTGTGAGTTTTGTGCAATTTTTGCCCAGATATTACTTAGTATTGTATCAACAGGTTTTGTAATCATATTCATACAATCATTATACAATACAGAACCATCACTATGATATGCAAAACTTCACTAATAAAAGAAATTACCGACCAAAATTGCTGATAATTGTCAGATGAGTGAATAGCTTTCATTAACTTGAATCTTAATTAAAACTCATCTTAAATTCACGTTACTTTTTAGCAACAACATGCATTTCTTTGTTTCTAGGTAGATTGCGCATCCTGTTTTGAGAAGCAAAAATAGTAAATAGTTAAATAAATAGTAAACAAAACAATGTCAGTATGTAGTTAGATGTAATCCTTACAACAGCTGTCTATTTAATTGGATTTAACTAAGAAAAAACAAATGTGACATAAACCCAATGAAACTCTCATCCATATAAATAACATGGGGACTTGGAAGTCCCATGGGGCAGAGATCTGAGGCATAAATCAAAAATTGAAAGCCAGTTTGCACATCTGCACCTAGACGCGCATTTTAGTATATAATATGTGGGGGTAAATCTTTAAACAAAAAACCTTATTGTTTACAAAGTTTGTATGTACCGTATTAATAATATAGATAGATAGATGACTTGTTCTCCGTCATTAAATTGTTCATGGCATTGAAAACTCTTCACTGGTGCATAGGTACCAGGCATATAGAGTGCACTAGCTCAGTTAAAAGCTTAAAAACTGTTAGGACCCGGTACTTTTGTTTTGCTTCAGTGTTTGAACGATTCAACACAATGCTGGTCGACGGGAGTCTTGTATTCGACATATTAAAAAATAGGCCTATATTGGTTTTTATGAATCAATGAGTATTTTAATGTCAAACTGCTAAAGCGGGACATTTATTAGGCTGTCCCCACAGGAATCGTGGGGACGTCGGGACATACCTCGCTAAAACAGGACTGTCCCGCCGAAATCAGGACGTCTGGTCACCTTATATACTTAACTACTTCTCCACGTCCTTCAAAATTATCTATTATCGGCTAAGGAAATGTTTGTGGTACCGATATCTCGGAGATGCGGCATCGTAGAATTATGAAAGTTGGCACACTTATTTAGTACTATTAGGATATGTGTCGAATATAAATATTTTTGTGTTTGGGTGTGTAGGGCTATAACCTTTTGGCTGTCAAATTTTACTGCGTTATTCAAATAAATATGTGGCACAACAGCAAGAACAGATAATTCACAAATAAAAAATACTGGTGGGTGCCCATCGAAATTCGACGGCTACAATATTAAGGTTGAGTAACCTCACGGCACACTGTAATCACTAACAATGATACCTGCAGTTTTTAATACATACCTACTGAAAATGTTAAAAATTATGAAAATGGAATTTTCTATGTGGTAAAATAAAGTTTAAAGTCACAAAACTAAAAATGAACACTTAAAAAGGTTACTTTTAAAAAGTTGCATTTGATATTTACTAGAGACGAAAATAAATCAAAATCAGCTGTATAATGAAAATCCCAGAGTCAGGATTATAATCAGCTGCTTGTTGTAAACAAAACAAACTATAAATCCCACCAAAACGGTTTGTAGGCATTTACACTTTATCATTTAACAAACTTAATGGAAGAAAATGATAAATTTGACAATTTTGGGGAGCATCGGAATGTTTCAGCTTCAAATTGGTATAAATTCCATGACTATACTTTGCCTGGTTTTCTCAAACTAAGGCCGAGTTCCTGGTAATAATTCTCCCCTATGAATAATATGGAGGAATTGCAGGACTTAATACTTTGTATCATTTAACGAACTTAAAGTGAGAAAATGATAAATCTGACAGTTTTGGGGAGTATCGGAATGTTTCAGCTTCAAATTGGTATAAATTCCATGACGATACTTTGTAAACTAAGGCCGACTTCCTGGTGAAAATTCTCCCCTATGAACAACATGGAGGAATCGCATGACTTAATATCATTTGTATAACTGTGTATCATTTAACGGACTTTAAGAGAGGCAATGATAAAAGTGACAATTTTGGGGAGTATCGGAATGAGTAACATGGGTAAATTTGAGGACTTAATACTTTATATCTTTTAACCAACATAAAGTGAGAAAATTATAAATCTAACAATTTTGGGGAGTGTCGGAATGTTTCAGCTTCCAATTGGATCAAACTCCATGACCACACGTTGCCTGGTTCTCTAACAGTAGGGTATATTGGACAGTCCGACTCCAGGAGGGACAGGAGGGACGCCCCCCCCCCCCGAGGTCTCGTCTGTGACACTTTGCGAATTTTTTTTTTGCGAACTTTTTTGCGAACTTTTTTGCAAACTTTTTTTGCGAATTTTTTTTTTTTGCGATTTTTTTTTTTTGCGAATTTTTTTTTTTGCGAATTTTTTTTTTTTTGCGAATTTTTTTTTTGCGAATTTTTTTTTTGCGAATTTTTTTTTTTTTGCGAATTTTTTTTTTTGCGAATTTTTGTTGTTGCGAATACTAACCTAACCTAACCTAACCTAACCTAACGTAACGTAACCTAACCTAACCTAACCTAAGGTAACCTAACCTAACCTAACCTAACGTAACCTAACCTAACCTAACCTAACCTAACCTAACCTCGGATCAGATTTCTGATTGCAGATTCTTGTTCGTCTAGTCGAGCCGAGTCATTTGAGTACCCACATCGTACACTTTGGATGATGTTTACAAAAAAGGGGCCCGCACCACACTTTTGACCTTTTTTTTTTTTGCATTTTTGGAATCTCCTCGTCAAGCCGAGTATTCTCAGTACCCACATGACATACTTTGGATAATTAATACAAGAGTTGAACAGGGTAACGCTACAACCAACAGAGCTAGCCCATCAGCGCTTGCGGTCAATTGAACTAACAGTGAATGCAAATTTTAAGGAGAATATAATTGCAATGCTTTGAACATATACTGCAAAGGGGGGTGTATCGATACACCCCCCTTCAAGTACTCTGCACCGAGGCAGCTGTTCGCACAACCGACTGACGCGTCCAGTCTACTGTCTGGGAATGCGGATGTTGTAATTTGATACCTCGACTGGAGGGTGCAGGTGTTCACACAAAAAACCGACAAGTTGAGACCTGTCTGGGAATGCGGATGCTGTAATTTGATACCTCGACTGGAGGGTGCAGGTGTTCACACAAAAAACCGACAAGTCGAGACCTGTCTGGGAATGCGGATGCTGTAATTTGATACCCCGACGGGAGGGCGACGCGACCCTTCCAGGAACCCATTATAGTCCGCCCGTATCGAATTCCGAGCAATAAATCACCAGTTGTCAAACACCCACAGTATCATTCTTGTTTTAGGCTTCAACAATTCCTGACGTATGGGGGAGCGAAAATCTCCCCCTAACCCATTATGTGTTAGGGGGAGCGAAAATCTCCCCCTAGTAATTAAATCAACAGAACACCAGTTGTCACGGTCTCATTCTTGTTCTAGTCTTCAACAATTCCTGACGTATGGGGGAGCGAAAATCTCCCCCCTAAGCCATTATGTGTTAGGGGGAGCAAAAATCTCCCCCTAAGCGGTGCGCGGGTCGCGACACGCCACAGTCTCTTGATAGACTTCTTCGAAGACGGACGTCTACATTAATTCGATAACAATGTCGTTTATTCATCAGAAATCGTGTGAATGTGTGAAGACTGAACTGGACTTGTTTTCGTTACCGCCTACGCAGACCAGCATCGAGAGCGGTAAATGGGTTCAATACAAACCGATCTCATCGCTGACGGACGATTCGCCAATAGAGTTTGTAATACCCGGTCACGGTGACGAGTACACGGACCTGACACAAACGTTATTACACGTGAAAGCCGCTATTGTGAAACAGGACGACACTAAAGCGGACGGTGGGCAACCTGCTAAAGAGGTGGGCCCGGTGAACAATTGGCTCCACTCGATATTCAGTCAAGTGGATCTCTATCTCAATCATAAACTGGTGTCACCACAAAACAACACGTACGCTTACCGTGCCTACTTGGAAAACCTATTGAACTACGGATGTAGTGCGAAGAATTCGCACCTGACTAGCGAGCTGTTTTTTGAAGATTCGGCCGGACTAATGGACGATTGTGACGAATTGAACGAGGGATTGAAAAAGCGTCGCGATCACACGAAAGAAAGCGATGTTTGCGATATGGTCGGTCGATTGCACATCGATCTGTGCAATCAGAACAAATTCATGTTGAACGGTGTCGAGATGCGATTGCAACTTAACAGATCCAGAAACTCGTTTTGTATAATGTCCAAAACGCTAACTACCTACAAGGTGACAATTAAAGAGATTAGTCTTTTCGTACGTCGATGTAAGATCAATCCGAGCGTATTGTTGGCGCACAGAAAAACTCTCGAGACCGGCACGGCCAAGTATCCGATCACGCGTGTAGAAGTGAAATCCTTCACACTACCCTCCGGCATAATGAGTAAAGCTTTAGACAGCGCATTTCTCGGTCAGTTACCGAAACGTGTGATAATTGGACTGGTCAGTAATCTTGCGTTCAACGGAGATTTCAAGAAGAATCCCTACAACTTTCAACACTACGATATGAATTATCTCGCATTGTACGTGGACGGTGAACAAGTACCGGCCAAACCGTTACAGCCCGTTTACACATTGAACAGTGAGACATATATACTCTCTTATTACACATTGGTCACTGGCACCGGAATCCAGTTCTCCGACGCAGGTAATGAGATCAAGAGAGGTGACTATCCGTACGGTAATTGTCTTATGGCGTTCGACTTGACACCGGACATGTCCGCGGCTGAGTCGAGTCACTGGAATCTCCTGCGCAACGGTAATCTACGTATCGAAATCGGATTCTCCAAAGCGTTGTCCGAGACCGTCAACTGTATAGTGTACGCCGAACTGGACAACGTCATCGAGATCGATCGTCACCGTAACGTAACAGTTGACTTCAGCGGGTGAATAAAAGCGAACGCCAAACAGAAATATTGTCTGACAGCGAGTGCATACAGTTTACTTCAAGGATGAGCAGACGCAACACCAGTCAGTAGTACGGTTGAAGTCACACGGTAAGGACGTGAACATGGACGCTTACGCTTCTGCGGACGACTATATCAAATCGTTTATTCAGGAGATTGAGGTTATGAACAATAATGCTAGTGATCAGACGTTGGCATCACCTCAGTCGTCATTTGTAAAACCGACAACTGCCTGCAAGAGACGAAGGAGACCAACTCCCATCGAAGTGGAAACCAAGAAACCAGGATGGGTGCCAAAACCAACAGATGATTCTCCCATAGTGTCATGGATGGACGATGGGAATACTTTCGCAGTTCAAAACCCAGGAAACAAAGGACAAATTTTATTGAAAATGGAAATGTACGATGGTACAGATATGGTGTTCATGTGCGGTTTATTTTTGGACAAAGATGGTGAAATGCACCAAAGTGTTAAACAAGTAGTTGATAAAGTGGAAAACATGTGGATCTATAAATCAACAGGAGTACCGAAAATTACAGGCTTAACTCAAACTGTTACACAACGCAGTGCAGTTTCGCAGCCACCGCCTAAGAAGCGAGCTGTGAGGAAGAAACAACGAGTGGCGTCGGCATTCAACTAGAGCATCCGCATTCCCAGACAGGTCTCGACGAGTCGGTTTTTTGTGTGAACACCTGCGCCCGACCCTTCGGACCACCCACGTAGAAGAAAATGGCGGCGAGGGTTTATAAGGCGGGGCCCCGCCCGATTGAACATCATTCGCCACCAGACCACCACCTCACATAGACCTACTCCAACTACTACTACTAGAGATGTCGAGCAGCAGCACTTTCAAGCTAGAGTTTCCGGGCGTGAACGGCACTGCAGCAACCGCGGACCTTAGAGCTACCCTCAACAACTGCAAGTCTGACTCTCCGCTCTACACCAGGATAGCCGATCTCCGAGAGGAATGCGGCTATCTCATCACTGCGATGGAGCGAGCCACTACACCCTTTGGCGAGACAATCATCGTGATCCTGGAGGGGCAGGTCGGGGATGACTTCTTTCTGCGAGTCTACCTGCCTAGGCGCTTCAACGAGGTCCTGAGCAACACCGACATCGAGCGCTACAACAGCGGGTTTGGAGAACGCCTTCGCTTGGTGAAGCGCAGCCCTAGGGGTTCCAATAGCAGATTCACACCGTTGGAGTTTATGTAAAGCAAGACTTGAAGATTTTGTTAATACCTTTGTAAATTAGTTTTCGTAGTCAATACTTATAGTCACGTTCAGAACATAACCACTGTGTTATTTATTTCACTTAACCCCAAAAATGTCCTTTGGTAGTAAGTTTAAGAGTGTGAGTATGGTAACTGTGAGGTGTTTAGTAGCTCAGTAGTAATCATGGGCTTGATGTGGAAACATCCGTTCTCAGCCATTGTGGCGGGACCTTCGGGTTGTGGCAAGTCACAGTTTGTGTCAAAAATTATAAAACACATTACAGAAATGTGTGACACACCATTTACCAGTATAAACTGGCATTATGGTAGTGGTGGTGGTGGTGGTGGTGGTGATCCGAAAAATGACACCATTAACCACGTAGAAGGTCTACCAAACTTGGAGGATTTTTCTGGTAACGAGCCGATACTTGTGATTATAGACGATATGATGCGTGAGGCCGACAACCGTGTGGTGGATCTTTTCACAAAAGGTTGCCATCATCGCAACATTAGTGTGTTTTTCATTACACAAAATTTGTTTCATCAAGGACGCGGGCAGAGGGACATCTCACTGAATGCGCATTACATTGTGTGTTTTAAGAATCCTAGAGATAGAGTTCAGATTAGGTACTTGGCCAGACAAATATATCCAGACAGCCCGAAATTCATCGAGGAGGCGTACGCTGACGCTACGAGGAATCCACACGGCTACCTACTGATAGACTTGAAACAATCAACAGACGAGAATATGCGAATACGAAGTTGCATATTTCCAGACGATTCTACCAACTATGTGTACTTGCCAAAGAAAAGGTAATTTCGCCATCAGTAGTAATCATGTCGTGCTTGCGGAAGGACGCAGCTCTGCTTACGGCTTTCATACACGCAACACCCAAGGAGCGGAAGGCACTGTTAAAGGTGTGTGACAAGAGCCGCATTCGCTCAGTGTGTGAGTGCGCATACAACGTGTTGCGAGGTAACGTTCCTCTGGCGAAGAAGAGTAAAAGTCAGTTAAGCAAACACAAGGCGACGCTACGTCGATTGGTGAAACGCGGCGAAGGCTGGTCAAAGAAACGAAAGTATCTCATACAAAAAGGCGGTGGAATCTTTATACCATTACTTTTGAGCGCAGTACTACAAGCAGCACTGAGTAGATAAAAATGGCTGGCATCAACAATCAGTTCTATTTGACACTGCCCAGCAACAGTTCGATGCAGTATTATCCGAAAAATACAGTTGCAAATTATATAACACATTTGCCGAGAGCTATTCAACTGGACGCTGGCGACTGGGAAATTGCACTTGTGGAAGCGCACTATCCAATGACATTTCTATCTGTCGGTAATGACGAAACAATTGACATTTGCATACAACCGCAAGAGGAAGCAAAAGTGAACATAGAAGCGTTGGCGCGGGTTATGGACAGCACTGCCGATGTAACACCGGTAGTGTCTGCTACTCCAAAACAAAACCACAGAATTAAATTGAAGACTGGTGATTACGCAAATATTCAAGAATTGTGTGATCATATCAATTCACAAGAACTAGCGATTACTTTTGGTGTAAAGTTCACCGTTGAAAACTCATACAACAAATTCATTGAAGTATCGATGGGAACTGATGTTGGAAAAATTACATTAAGTCCAACGTTAGCGCTTCAATTGGGGTTCGATCCGAATGAATTGACGCTGGAAGGTGATGCAGTTAACAAAAGCATCCGTTCGCCCAACATTCGTCTTGGCTTACCGTCACACATGTACGTGTATTGTGATTTAGTCGAGCCGCAGATGGTCGGCGATACAGTCGCACCGTTATTGAAAATTGTCAATATATCCACGTCTACTTATGTATACGGATTGCATAAATCAACATCATTCATCGATCCGCACTATGTGCCTGTTATGAATAGATCTTTTGACAGTGTGGAAATTGACTTAAGAGATAACATTGGTAATCATTTGCCATTCCACTTTGGAACGTCGTGCGTGAAGTTACACTTTAGAAAAGTAGCTAGCCATTAGCACAGAAATGGAACATGCGAAGAAGATGGTAGTTGTGCCGCAAGAGTTGATTGATCGACTGCAATCAAATGCTACGGATAACAGACCGACTAATCTATCCAGTGAAAACAGCCTCGACGCGGAGATGCAACAAATATTGAATAACAAACGTATGGACGATAGTGAAAAGTGGAAATTGTACAAACAAGCGTTACATCGCTTCTTGCATATTGCAGAGAATAGACGCCAACCGATTAGCATACCAATCGTGGAGACGGGTGGGATTGAACATAGTCAACGATCGCACCCCACTGCGGAAGGTGGTCCAGTGGAAGAGATTGTGGAAACGTTTTCCAAAACTTACAGATCTGATGCCCGCAATCTTTTACGTTTCATGAAACGTGACGGCAGCTTAATCAGTTGGGACAGTGGCTATTCAGTGTACATCAACGGTGTAAAAATCCCAGACTCAAATCTAGTGGATATCTTAAATTGCATAGTAAAGGTGCGTATGCGTGATTACATACCGCCAGGATGGCGGGAAGTGCTCAACGCATTGAAAGCGATGAACGTGCCAAAGGACTATATGAATAATCTAAGAGCACTAAAGGAAATAAATGCCGAATATCGATCATCATTCACAGGAGGAGAAGGATCAGACGATGACGTGGAAGACACATCAACTGAATCAATACTGAGAACACCGCTAGTAAATCGGCTTCGATCGGCAAGAGGAAAACGTGTAACATCTACACCGACAGGGCAGTTTGATCTTCTAACTAGAAACAAGCCGTCGTCAAATTTGGACAAGTGGGAAACGTACACAGGATAGGTTTTCAGTATTATGGAGCGTTTGTATTACAATCCCATCGAACCTTCGTCGTATGGCGGTGTAGCTCCTTTAGCGCGAGCTGCAAAACCAGTTTCAAAACGCAAAGTGATTGAATGGTTACAAACACAGGACACTTACACATTGCACAAACCGGCACGCAAGCGTTTCCCGCGCAATCCTTACATAGTGTATGGTCCATTTGAATTGTGGCAAGCGGACTTGAACGATATGCGTGGTCTTAGTAAACACAACGACGGCGTCAACTACCTACTGACTGTAATAGACGTGTTTAGCAAACACCTGTATGTGCGAACGTTGAGGCGGAAAGAAGGAGCTGAAGTGGCCAACGCTTTCGAGGAGATATTTGCCGAAGCGACCGACACACCTCGCTGTTTACAAACTGACAAAGGTACTGAATTCACCGGTGCCAAGACGAAAAGGTTATTCAAACAATACGGAATCATCTATGTCACTACACAAAACCCAGATGTTAAAGCGGCCGTAGTGGAACGCGTGAATCGCACTTTGAAAACACGCATGTGGCGATATTTGACTTACAAAAACACATATCGTTACGTAGATGCGTTGGACAAACTGGTTAGTGCATACAACAACAGCGCTCACAAGAGTCTAGGCAACAGAATACGACCAGTCGATGTGACTGTTGACAATAAGCGAATATTGCATCAGGTATGGCGTCGCATGTTCGGTAAGATACCGCGTCGTGTTAAGGCAAAACTGACAGTTGGCACCACAGTGCGCATATCTAAGGAGAAGGGTACATTCGCAACAGGTTACGAGACTAATTGGAGTAAAGAAGTGTTTGTGGTGCGTCGTGTAAACACATTGATGCCTCTGCCAATGTACACTTTGTCGGATCTCAACGGTGAACAAGTGACTGGTCAGTTTTACGAATACGAATTACAAAAAGTGACAATATACAACGACCATCTGTTCAAGATTGCTGAAATACTAGACGCTAAGGGTCGTGGTCGCAGTAAGCGTTATTTCGTCAATCTTGAACAGATGGTCGTTGTATATTGTCACTTTTTGTAATTCGTATTCGTAAAACTGACCAGTCACTTGTTCACCGTTGAGATCCGACAAAGTGTACATTGGCAGAGGCATCAATGTGTTTACACGACGCACCACAAACACTTCTTTACTCCAATTAGTCTCGTAACCTTTTGCGAATGTACCCTTCTCCTTAGATATGCGCACTGTGGTGCCAACTGTCAGTTTTGCCTTAACACGACGCGGTATCTTACCGAACATGCGACGCCATACCTGATGCAATATTCGCTTATTGTCAACAGTCACATCGACTGGTCGTATTCTGTTGCCTAGACTCTTGTGAGCGCTGTTGTTGTATGCACTAACCAGTTTGTCCAACGCATCTACGTAACGATATGTGTTTTTGTAAGTCAAATATCGCCACATGCGTGTTTTCAAAGTGCGATTCACGCGTTCCACTACGGCCGCTTTAACATCTGGGTTTTGTGTAGTGACATAGATGATTCCGTATTGTTTGAATAACCTTTTCGTCTTGGCACCGGTGAATTCAGTACCTTTGTCAGTTTGTAAACAGCGAGGTGTGTCGGTCGCTTCGGCAAATATCTCCTCGAAAGCGTTGGCCACTTCAGCTCCTTCTTTCCGCCTCAACGTTCGCACATACAGGTGTTTGCTAAACACGTCTATTACAGTCAGTAGGTAGTTGACGCCGTCGTTGTGTTTACTAAGACCACGCATATCGTTCAAGTCCGCTTGCCACAATTCAAATGGACCATACACTATGTAAGGATTGCGCGGGAAACGCTTGCGTGCCGGTTTGTGCAATGTGTAAGTGTCCTGTGTTTGTAACCATTCAATCACTTTGCGTTTTGAAACTGGTTTTGCAGCTCGCGCTAAAGGAGCTACACCGCCATACGACGAAGGTTCGATGGGATTGTAATACAAACGCTCCATAATACTGAAAACCTATCCTGTGTACGTTTCCCACTTGTCCAAATTTGACGACGGCTTGTTTCTAGTTAGAAGATCAAACTGCCCTGTCGGTGTAGATGTTACACGTTTTCCTCTTGCCGATCGAAGCCGATTTACTAGCGGTGTTCTCAGTATTGATTCAGTTGATGTGTCTTCCACGTCATCGTCTGATCCTTCTCCTCCTGTGAATGATGATCGATATTCGGCATTTATTTCCTTTAGTGCTCTTAGATTATTCATATAGTCCTTTGGCACGTTCATCGCTTTCAATGCGTTGAGCACTTCCCGCCATCCTGGCGGTATGTAATCACGCATACGCACCTTTACTATGCAATTTAAGATATCCACTAGATTTGAGTCTGGGATTTTTACACCGTTGATGTACACTGAATAGCCACTGTCCCAACTGATTAAGCTGCCGTCACGTTTCATGAAACGTAAAAGATTGCGGGCATCAGATCTGTAAGTTTTGGAAAACGTTTCCACAATCTCTTCCACTGGACCACCTTCCGCAGTGGGGTGCGATCGTTGACTATGTTCAATCCCACCCGTCTCCACGATTGGTATGCTAATCGGTTGGCGTCTATTCTCTGCAATATGCAAGAAGCGATGTAACGCTTGTTTGTACAATTTCCACTTTTCACTATCGTCCATACGTTTGTTATTCAATATTTGTTGCATCTCCGCGTCGAGGCTGTTTTCACTGGATAGATTAGTCGGTCTGTTATCCGTAGCATTTGATTGCAGTCGATCAATCAACTCTTGCGGCACAACTACCATCTTCTTCGCATGTTCCATTTCTGTGCTAATGGCTAGCTACTTTTCTAAAGTGTAACTTCACGCACGACGTTCCAAAGTGGAATGGCAAATGATTACCAATGTTATCTCTTAAGTCAATTTCCACACTGTCAAAAGATCTATTCATAACAGGCACATAGTGCGGATCGATGAATGATGTTGATTTATGCAATCCGTATACATAAGTAGACGTGGATATATTGACAATTTTCAATAACGGTGCGACTGTATCGCCGACCATCTGCGGCTCGACTAAATCACAATACACGTACATGTGTGACGGTAAGCCAAGACGAATGTTGGGCGAACGGATGCTTTTGTTAACTGCATCACCTTCCAGCGTCAATTCATTCGGATCGAACCCCAATTGAAGCGCTAACGTTGGACTTAATGTAATTTTTCCAACATCAGTTCCCATCGATACTTCAATGAATTTGTTGTATGAGTTTTCAACGGTGAACTTTACACCAAAAGTAATCGCTAGTTCTTGTGAATTGATATGATCACACAATTCTTGAATATTTGCGTAATCACCAGTCTTCAATTTAATTCTGTGGTTTTGTTTTGGAGTAGCAGACACTACCGGTGTTACATCGGCAGTGCTGTCCATAACCCGCGCCAACGCTTCTATGTTCACTTTTGCTTCCTCTTGCGGTTGTATGCAAATGTCAATTGTTTCGTCATTACCGACAGATAGAAATGTCATTGGATAGTGCGCTTCCACAAGTGCAATTTCCCAGTCGCCAGCGTCCAGTTGAATAGCTCTCGGCAAATGTGTTATATAATTTGCAACTGTATTTTTCGGATAATACTGCATCGAACTGTTGCTGGGCAGTGTCAAATAGAACTGATTGTTGATGCCAGCCATTTTTATCTACTCAGTGCTGCTTGTAGTACTGCGCTCAAAAGTAATGGTATAAAGATTCCACCGCCTTTTTGTATGAGATACTTTCGTTTCTTTGACCAGCCTTCGCCGCGTTTCACCAATCGACGTAGCGTCGCCTTGTGTTTGCTTAACTGACTTTTACTCTTCTTCGCCAGAGGAACGTTACCTCGCAACACGTTGTATGCGCACTCACACACTGAGCGAATGCGGCTCTTGTCACACACCTTTAACAGTGCCTTCCGCTCCTTGGGTGTTGCGTGTATGAAAGCCGTAAGCAGAGCTGCGTCCTTCCGCAAGCACGACATGATTACTACTGATGGCGAAATTACCTTTTCTTTGGCAAGTACACATAGTTGGTAGAATCGTCTGGAAATATGCAACTTCGTATTCGCATATTCTCGTCTGTTGATTGTTTCAAGTCTATCAGTAGGTAGCCGTGTGGATTCCTCGTAGCGTCAGCGTACGCCTCCTCGATGAATTTCGGGCTGTCTGGATATATTTGTCTGGCCAAGTACCTAATCTGAACTCTATCTCTAGGATTCTTAAAACACACAATGTAATGCGCATTCAGTGAGATGTCCCTCTGCCCGCGTCCTTGATGAAACAAATTTTGTGTAATGAAAAACACACTAATGTTGCGATGATGGCAACCTTTTGTGAAAAGATCCACCACACGGTTGTCGGCCTCACGCATCATATCGTCTATAATCACAAGTATCGGCTCGTTACCAGAAAAATCCTCCAAGTTTGGTAGACCTTCTACGTGGTTAATGGTGTCATTTTTCGGATCACCACCACCACCACCACCACCACTACCATAATGCCAGTTTATACTGGTAAATGGTGTGTCACACATTTCTGTAATGTGTTTTATAAACTTTGACACAAACTGTGACTTGCCACAACCCGAAGGTCCCGCCACAATGGCTGAGAACGGATGTTTCCACATCAAGCCCATGATTACTACTGAGCTACTAAACACCTCACAGTTACCATACTCACACTCTTAAACTTACTACCAAAGGACATTTTTGGGGTTAAGTGAAATAAATAACACAGTGGTTATGTTCTGAACGTGACTATAAGTATTGACTACGAAAACTAATTTACAAAGGTATTAACAAAATCTTCAAGTCTTGCTTTACATAAACTCC
This sequence comes from Allygus modestus, assembly GCA_963675035.1. Classification (NCBI taxonomy): domain Eukaryota; kingdom Metazoa; phylum Arthropoda; class Insecta; order Hemiptera; family Cicadellidae; genus Allygus; species Allygus modestus. The sequence continues at coordinate 37,715,574 of OY776114.1, forward strand.
AACGGTGTGAATCTGCTATTGGAACCCCTAGGGCTGCGCTTCACCAAGCGAAGGCGTTCTCCAAACCCGCTGTTGTAGCGCTCGATGTCGGTGTTGCTCAGGACCTCGTTGAAGCGCCTAGGCAGGTAGACTCGCAGAAAGAAGTCATCCCCGACCTGCCCCTCCAGGATCACGATGATTGTCTCGCCAAAGGGTGTAGTGGCTCGCTCCATCGCAGTGATGAGATAGCCGCATTCCTCTCGGAGATCGGCTATCCTGGTGTAGAGCGGAGAGTCAGACTTGCAGTTGTTGAGGGTAGCTCTAAGGTCCGCGGTTGCTGCAGTGCCGTTCACGCCCGGAAACTCTAGCTTGAAAGTGCTGCTGCTCGACATCTCTAGTAGTAGTAGTTGGAGTAGGTCTATGTGAGGTGGTGGTCTGGTGGCGAATGATGTTCAATCGGGCGGGGCCCCGCCTTATAAACCCTCGCCGCCATTTTCTTCTACGTGGGTGGTCCGAAGGGTCGGGCGCAGGTGTTCACACAAAAAACCGACTCGTCGAGACCTGTCTGGGAATGCGGATGCTCTAGTTGAATGCCGACGCCACTCGTTGTTTCTTCCTCACAGCTCGCTTCTTAGGCGGTGGCTGCGAAACTGCACTGCGTTGTGTAACAGTTTGAGTTAAGCCTGTAATTTTCGGTACTCCTGTTGATTTATAGATCCACATGTTTTCCACTTTATCAACTACTTGTTTAACACTTTGGTGCATTTCACCATCTTTGTCCAAAAATAAACCGCACATGAACACCATATCTGTACCATCGTACATTTCCATTTTCAATAAAATTTGTCCTTTGTTTCCTGGGTTTTGAACTGCGAAAGTATTCCCATCGTCCATCCATGACACTATGGGAGAATCATCTGTTGGTTTTGGCACCCATCCTGGTTTCTTGGTTTCCACTTCGATGGGAGTTGGTCTCCTTCGTCTCTTGCAGGCAGTTGTCGGTTTTACAAATGACGACTGAGGTGATGCCAACGTCTGATCACTAGCATTATTGTTCATAACCTCAATCTCCTGAATAAACGATTTGATATAGTCGTCCGCAGAAGCGTAAGCGTCCATGTTCACGTCCTTACCGTGTGACTTCAACCGTACTACTGACTGGTGTTGCGTCTGCTCACCCTTGAAGTAAACTGTATGCACTCGCTGTCAGACAATATTTCTGTTTGGCGTTCGCTTTTATTCACCCGCTGAAGTCAACTGTTACGTTACGGTGACGATCGATCTCGATGACGTTGTCCAGTTCGGCGTACACTATACAGTTGACGGTCTCGGACAACGCTTTGGAGAATCCGATTTCGATACGTAGATTACCGTTGCGCAGGAGATTCCAGTGACTCGACTCAGCCGCGGACATGTCCGGTGTCAAGTCGAACGCCATAAGACAATTACCGTACGGATAGTCACCTCTCTTGATCTCATTACCTGCGTCGGAGAACTGGATTCCGGTGCCAGTGACCAATGTGTAATAAGAGAGTATATATGTCTCACTGTTCAATGTGTAAACGGGCTGTAACGGTTTGGCCGGTACTTGTTCACCGTCCACGTACAATGCGAGATAATTCATATCGTAGTGTTGAAAGTTGTAGGGATTCTTCTTGAAATCTCCGTTGAACGCAAGATTACTGACCAGTCCAATTATCACACGTTTCGGTAACTGACCGAGAAATGCGCTGTCTAAAGCTTTACTCATTATGCCGGAGGGTAGTGTGAAGGATTTCACTTCTACACGCGTGATCGGATACTTGGCCGTGCCGGTCTCGAGAGTTTTGCTGTGCGCCAACAATACGCTCGGATTGATCTTACATCGACGTACGAAAAGACTAATCTCTTTAATTGTCACCTTGTAGGTAGTTAGCGTTTTGGACATTATACAAAACGAGTTTCTGGATCTGTTAAGTTGCAATCGCATCTCGACACCGTTCAACATGAATTTGTTCTGATTGCACAGATCGATGTGCAATCGACCGACCATATCGCAAACATCGCTTTCTTTCGTGTGATCGCGACGCTTTTTCAATCCCTCGTTCAATTCGTCACAATCGTCCATTAGTCCGGCCGAATCTTCAAAAAACAGCTCGCTAGTCAGGTGCGAATTCTTCGCACTACATCCGTAGTTCAATAGGTTTTCCAAGTAGGCACGGTAAGCGTACGTGTTGTTTTGTGGTGACACCAGTTTATGATTGAGATAGAGATCCACTTGACTGAATATCGAGTGGAGCCAATTGTTCACCGGGCCCACCTCTTTAGCAGGTTGCCCACCGTCCGCTTTAGTGTCGTCCTGTTTCACAATAGCGGCTTTCACGTGTAATAACGTTTGTGTCAGGTCCGTGTACTCGTCACCGTGACCGGGTATTACAAACTCTATTGGCGAATCGTCCGTCAGCGATGAGATCGGTTTGTATTGAACCCATTTACCGCTCTCGATGCTGGTCTGCGTAGGCGGTAACGAAAACAAGTCCAGTTCAGTCTTCACACATTCACACGATTTCTGATGAATAAACGACATTGTTATCGAATTAATGTAGACGTCCGTCTTCGAAGAAGTCTATCAAGAGACTGTGGCGTGTCGCGACCCGCGCACCGCTTAGGGGGAGATTTTTGCTCCCCCTAACACATAATGGCTTAGGGGGGAGATTTTCGCTCCCCCATACGTCAGGAATTGTTGAAGAATAGAACAAGAATGAGACCGTGACAACTGGTGTTCTGTTGATTTAATTACTAGGGGGAGATTTTCGCTCCCCCTAACACATAATGGGTTAGGGGGAGATTTTCGCTCCCCCATACGTCAGGAATTGTTGAAGCCTAAAACAAGAATGATACTGTGGGTGTTTGACAACTGGTGATTTATTGCTCGGAATTCGATACGGGCGGACTATAATGGGTTCCTGGAAGGGTCGCGTCGCCCTCCCGTCGGGGTATCAAATTACAGCATCCGCATTCCCAGACAGGTCTCGACTTGTCGGTTTTTTGTGTGAACACCTGCACCCTCCAGTCGAGGTATCAAATTACAGCATCCGCATTCCCAGACAGGTCTCAACTTGTCGGTTTTTTGTGTGAACACCTGCACCCTCCAGTCGAGGTATCAAATTACAACATCCGCATTCCCAGACAGTAGACTGGACGCGTCAGTCGGTTGTGCGAACAGCTGCCTCGGTGCAGAGTACTTGAAGGGGGGTGTATCGATACACCCCCCTTTGCAGTATATGTTCAAAGCATTGCAATTATATTCTCCTTAAAATTTGCATTCACTGTTAGTTCAATTGACCGCAAGCGCTGATGGGCTAGCTCTGTTGGTTGTAGCGTTACCCTGTTCAACTCTTGTATTAATTATCCAAAGTATGTCATGTGGGTACTGAGAATACTCGGCTTGACGAGGAGATTCCAAAAATGCAAAAAAAAAAAAGGTCAAAAGTGTGGTGCGGGCCCCTTTTTTGTAAACATCATCCAAAGTGTACGATGTGGGTACTCAAATGACTCGGCTCGACTAGACGAACAAGAATCTGCAATCAGAAATCTGATCCGAGGTTAGGTTAGGTTAGGTTAGGTTAGGTTAGGTTAGGTTAGGTTACGTTAGGTTAGGTTAGGTTAGGTTACCTTAGGTTAGGTTAGGTTAGGTTACGTTACGTTAGGTTAGGTTAGGTTAGGTTAGGTTAGTATTCGCAACAACAAAAATTCGCAAAAAAAAAATTCGCAAAAAAAAAAAATTCGCAAAAAAAAAATTCGCAAAAAAAAAATTCGCAAAAAAAAAAAAATTCGCAAAAAAAAAAATTCGCAAAAAAAAAAAATTCGCAAAAAAAAAAAATTCGCAAAAAAAGTTTGCAAAAAAGTTCGCAAAAAAGTTCGCAAAAAAAAAAATTCGCAAAGTGTCACAGACGAGACCTCGGGGGGGGGCGTCCCTCCTGTCCCTCCTGGAGTCGGACTGTCCAATATACCCTACTTCTAACACTAAGGCCGGGTTCCTCAAAATCCTAGATAAAAATTCTCAAATAAGAATAACATGGAGAAATTTTAGGTCTTTATACGGTGTGTCATTTAACGAACTTAAAGTGAGAAAATGATAAATCTGACAACTTTTGGGAAGTATCGGAATGCTTTAGCTTTAAATTGGTATAAATTCCATGACTACACGTTGTCTGGTTTTCTCAACTAAGGCCGAGTTCATGGTAATCGTTAAGCTAAATTACCAAAGAACACATTTAACAATACCCCCGTCACAGCAAACCTGCGTACTCAGCGAATTTCCAATGCATAATATATATGTCTTAATACCACATAAATCCGTATACCAAGTTTCATAAAAATATATTCACATATAAGCGATATATACAATTTTAATTATTCTCCATAAGAATACCATTGGTGAAGAGTACGTAGGTTTGCTGAAACAAGGAACACAAACGATTTTTTTTTGCAAATATAAATAGAATTTAACTAGGCGAGTTATCCACATACCAATTTTCATCAATATTCAATCATAAAAAAGCGCTGTATAACATTTTAATTATTCTCCATAAGAAAAACATGGGGGCTGAGTAAGCAGGTTTGCTGCAACAAGGAACAAAAAAATGGGTTTTTATGCACATATCAATATAACTCAACAAGCTGAAGCCACATATCAAGTTTTATTAATTTATGCTCATAATTAAGGGAGTCATTATATTTTACTTATTCTCCATAAGAATAACATGGGGCTGAGTACGCAGGTTTGCTACTAACGGGATAATCAACAAAAAATCATTTTTTTTACAAATATCAATATACCAGAACTACGTAAAGCCACATACCAAGTTTCATCAATATACATTCATAAATAATCGAGATATCAAATTTTATTTATTCTCCATAAGGATAACATTGGACAACGTACTGTGTTTAGCACTTTGAATATCTCTGCAACGGTTGGACGTAGAACAACACTTAAAACACCAAAATGATTGTTTTGTACAGCTGAACTGATTGGTATCAGCAAATGTCAAGTTTTCAGTAATATTTTCTGTGGAAAATCCAAAAACCTTTTTCCCATAAGATTAACATGGACACTTTTATGGACGCGTTTTTTTACTTTTCTCTACAACCACTAAACCTAGGTTAATGATTTAAAATACTAAATTTTTTTAAGCTCTATAAAATGGTTATAACCAAAATCGAGTGTTTTTTTTTTAATTTTAGGGGGAAAAATTCAAAAAACTGATTTTTGGAAAATTTAAAACCCCCATAAAACCCCCTTCCCATAGTCCGATCAACCTGGTTTTCGATCTTAAAGTCATAAATGTTACTCTACACATTTGTGCCAAATTTCATCAAAATCGGGCGTTTCTTTCAAAAGTTATCGCGGTAACGGACACACACACACACACACACACACACACACACACACACACACACACACACACACACATAACATATACATATATATAAATTTGAACTAATAGTGTTTTTGGCATCTGGGGACCTCAAAACAAAAAGTTATCATGGTCCCGGGCCTAGGTCTTACCATGAGACCTACGGTAATAGCTTCTTCCCTATAGGGGAAATTCGCTAAAACTATAGCTAATTGTAGTAACGTAAACTGATTTGATAAGAAATTGAAATTTCTGTAATATTCTTTTACTCAGCATGGAAGGTGAATTTGCTTTATTCTTCATACTTATCCAATTGTCTTCACACTGGGTGATTTCGGCACTCATTCGCCTTACCTGGACAAGGAGCGTGGTCGTATTAATTAAAAAACAACCTCGTGCAGTGAACCTCCTTGATCTAAAAAATCTTAATATAAATATTAAATTAGCATTGGAGATTACATTATAATGAATCCGCTAAACATTCTTGAAAGTTGTATGTAAATTCCCATAATCATAGATAGTCTCATGGTAAATTTTTGTGTTATTATTTGAACCTACCATATATGTTTCAAACTAATTCACATCGGTTAAATATATTCAAATCCATTTTTATTAGCTGCTGGACTATGTTCAAGACTAAAATAGGTTTCTTACCTCCGCCAATAGTCAAAAATGTTTGATGTATATGTTATGCCAACATGTTTCGTTGCATGTTGCACTTGCAAACATTTTGGTCTATTGACGGAGGTAAGAAACCTATTTTAGGGTTAAATATACTTCAGAATGCATATGCCATGTTCATAATATAACTATGAACATAATATTTATGTAAATACATTAGATACATTTTGCAAGTCTTAAAAACATGCCTCTAGGGAGTTGATCCTATCTCTATGATGCCGGTAGTTACCCTTGATGCACACCACACTGTTTGGGCAGAGGCTGACTCCAATGACGATTTTATTCACAACATTAACACTCGCACCTCCGCTCACATTAGCTTCCGCTTTGTTCCCTTTCCCACCGTGAGACTGAGGAAATGAAGCGTTGTGTTTATGTTTTACACTCTACGCTTAGCCCCTGTTACGTAAATCTACAGGCACGTGCAAAGTTTAGATAGTCATAAACAGTGTCTGCGGGTTGGCATTTAACGGTTTAATGCAACACGCTGTGGCTAGGCAGTGATACACGTATTCTAACTCGCATGAGTCGGGTTTACATGCAGATGAGGTTCCAGTTGTAAGTGTCATTGGAGGCGTGGCGTAAAGGAATCCACGAGTAATCCAAAAGTGAAGGTTGAACAATCCTCCGGAATATTACAAGGGACCTAAACACTTTGAGCCAATACTGTTTGATATTTATCTTCAAACAAACAAATAGGTTACAAACCGTTACCAATGTCAGGCGAAATTTTCTAAACCAATTACCAAATGAAAAATAAATAAATTATTTTTGCTAGTCAGCAAATTTAGATTAGCCATCGTGTTTTGCTAATCTACTCCCCGCTTGATTCATTTCAAGAATTATTTTGCCAAACGGGCCTCTTGCCCATCCATTAACGACATTGTCGTTTTATGATTAAAGAGTTGACCAAAACGTGATATTTTTGTCATCCTGGGAAGTTATATGATCAAGAAAATTAATTTAAATTAATTATCCGATGACAGTGTAAATATATAATGACACTGGTTTTGCAGTATCTTTCCCCATAAATCGCCCAATTGTTTGCCTTGTTTTACCCACTTTCCCAGACTATATATCTGAAGATTGAGCCCTGAAGGTTAAGACGAGCTTGCAATGGTCTTCATTCCAAAATTAGGCCGTGGCCAAATATATACGTCTATAACAATACATGGCTATATGCCCATGTAGGCTCGTTTCCAAATACAGATAACAACAAACTAATTATTATTAGTGAATTTCCTATGGAAAAGTGAACTATTAGCATGACCCGCACGGTGAAACTTAAGCCCGGGACCACCATAGAAGTTCCTAACATGACCCCCTGAACACGTTTTGGGGTGTCGTTCAAAATTATATGTATGTGTGTGTGTGTGTGTGTGTGTGTGTGTGTGTGTGTGTGTGTGTGTGTGTGTGTGTGTGTGTGTATGCACTCTAGCGGTCGCATTTTTTGTCCGATTTACTTCAAATTTGGTAGGGACGTTCCTTTCTATAATCAGTTGGACAAGTTCGTTGGGCAAAACAATCGGAAAACTCTAAACCCCTTTTTTGGGGATTATTCTTTCAAATTTTGAGTTTTTGGGCCCAAAAAGGGTCAGAAAAGCCCCGGACGTACAATTAATGCATGTATTAAGATGGGAATTAGTTGAGCGAAAGTTTTAAGCCCTCTCTCGTCATTCTAGCATAAATATTTACCGAGTTATTAAAGAAAATGTATATCGGCTAAACACAGTACGTTGTCTTATGGGGTTTACATTAGAAAAGCATGTTATTCATTATTTGGTGTATTTGTTTCATCCCCAGCAACCTCGCGCCTACTTTTAAGCCTGTAAGGACCTTCTCCTAACCTTATAATGCGCAAAATTGTATTCCTTACATTGCAGGTAAACTAAACCAGGAGCATCAGAACAGCAAAAAAATCAATGTTTTCAGATTTCAATAAAATTGGCATAAATGTTTGTTTTTACACTGGGTTTGAGTTTTAAAAGTTTTTTTATATGGAAATTCACTTCCCTCACGTCAGCGTGCTGCGTGCGATCTCGTATTTCAATTAATATAATATGTTTGTTTAACACTGTTGTTATTGATATTGTGATGACATTTTGTTTTTTTATAATTGTATATTAGTATATTGTACATGTTTACATCTCTTTGGGAAGTAAATAACTTATTTCATTTCATTTTACAGAAACACTCATAGAGGTATCACTGAAGACAGTCATTAACTCCTCTCACCAAACTACGCCTCACTTGCACTGGAAGAATGCAGAACCGCATTTGCTACGCAGCCCTTTGCCCTGAAATACAAAACCTGCAGGAAACAGCGGAAGGCCGGAAACTATAGGACTTTGTAACCGGTCCTGATGGTCGTGAATAGCCGAGCATCAGACAACCGGTTACAGGTACGGGGTCGTGAGCTTCACGATTGCCTCTTTCATTGTTGAACTCTTGACATCCCTCATTGTGAGTTAAATCTCCGACTCCGTCCCTATAAGTGGGGTCCCCACGAACCATCCTTTACAAACGAAATCAAAAGTCTTCCCTTTCTCCTAATCGTTGCACTCCTTTCTCCAGTCCCGCCCTTTTCTAAAGATAAAGAGTCCGACTAGCATGTCTCCAGATGCTCGGTAGGTGGATCAGAAACGCGACCTTGTTTTTGCAGAGGCCGGAGGCTGAGGGGCATCCCGGTGCGTAAGCCTCGTGTTCATTGACCGAGCAATACCAAAATTAAATAATTCTTCATTGATCAAGAACGTATTTCAATTGAAACGATTCCACTCTGTTCATATTTGTAGTGTGTTAGGCAAGTATGCAGCGCTCACATGAGCTACTCCGCTGTGTATTTAAGGATAAGTATATGTATTATTAAGGAGATCGCACGCAGCACGGTGACAAGAGGAAAGTAAATTTCCGCATTAAGACAGTAGGGATAAATGGAGTGTTCTGGCTCAGGAGGAGCCAGGAGGAGCGCCCCCCCCCCCCGAGGAGCCCCCCCCCCCTAATTAGTATGCAATTTTTTTTAATTACCCTAATTAATATGCAAATTTTTAATTATCCTAATTAATATGCAAATTTTTTAATTACCCTAATTAATATGCAAATTTTTTTTTTATTTCAGGAGGAGCCCCCCCCCCCGGTACATCAATCAGGAGGAGCCCCCCCCCCCGAGGCCTCGTCTGTGACACTTTTGTCTAGAGGCCCGCACCAACACTTAGAAGAAAATCTCCTCTAAGATTTCCTTCTAATCCCTAACATGAAAAGCTTTTGTGACCTTGAAAAAGGCCGATTATGATGGTGGGATCAGGTGGAGGTTAAGGTGTTGGGAAACATTTATTTTTTATTTATGAAAAACTTTGTTATTTCATCTGGGTGGAGTTCATCCGTTCGACGATTCCACCACATTTCGACAAGCATCATGTACTTCTGCTCATGTTCAATGGTGTAGATGTGCTCCTCTTCAATAGGGTAGAAATTCATCTTGTAGTCCATGTCCCGCTGCCAATATTCCCATTCCAAGTCGTCCAGCGGGCAATGGTTCCACATGCTGTTGATTCCCCGTTGTTTGGAGTACAGAGCGTCGTCAAGATCTTGGGTAGTTGAATACATTTTTGGCTCATGAACGTGCTTGAACTTTTTGTCATTGCGCCATAGCCTCTTCTTATGGAAATGCTTCAAGGTGCAATCATCGTCGTCTTTTCGGTTGTAGAATTCATCACCTTCAAAGTAATCATCTTCATCGTCAAACGGCCTCTTCTTATTATTGCTATTCATCGACGTTTCCGCCGCAACACATACATCCTCCAACTCGACGTCTGTGATGTCACATTCCCACTCGATGTTGGCCATGATCTCTTCGTAGCTGTTGACGCTTCGAAACTCAAGACTAAACTAAACTTTGCTGCTAGGGCCGCGCCGTGCGTGGTGGGCTGTTGATCGCAGGTGTTCAAACAAAAAACCCGGCGAGTCGAGACCGGTCTGGGATGCAGCTGCGCCCGACCCTTCCAGGAACCCATTATAGTCCACCCGTATCGAATTACATTAGAGGAGGGTTGCTTTTACCCCTGACAGTGGATGTGATTTATTGCCGAGGCGGCAAACGTCGACAAAGGACCCAGCACCCTGAAAGCTTTTAACGAGCGGAAATTCCCTGAGGCCTGTCTGGGAAGCAGCTGCACCCGACCCTTCTAGGAACCCATAATTATAGACCACCCGCGTCGAACTCCGAGCAATAAATCACCAGTTGTCAAACACCCCTACTCTCATTCTTGTTCTAGTCTTCAACAATTCCTGAAGTATGGGGGAGCGAAAATCTCCCCCCTAGTAATTAATTAAACAGAACACCAGGCGGACGAGAAATTGGAGCGCGTACTGAGCGGTGGTGGTTATAAGAAGCGGGTCGCGACACGCCACAGTCTCTCGATAGACTTCTTCGAAGACGGACGTCTACCGGACGTATGCAAAGACAAAGGAGAACTATAAAGAGGGCAAGTAGGTGGAAAGTTTAAACGAAGAGCCATTAAAAAGAGGATAAGGACCAACAGAAGGATAACATCGTTAGACAAACGTCGTAGAACTGTAACGAAACGACGTAGGAGAACAAGGGATATTTTCAATTAATTCGATAACAATGTCGTTTATTCATCAGAAATCGTGTGAATGTGTGAAGACTGAACTGGACTTGTTTTCGTTACCACCTACGCAGAGCAGTATTGAGAGCGGTAAATGGGTTCAATACAAACCGGTCTCATCGCTGACGGACGATTCGCCAATAGAGTTTGTAATACCCGGTCACGGTGACGAGTACACGGACCTGACACAAACGTTATTACACGTGAAAGCCGCTATTGTGAAACAGGACGACACTAAAGCGGACGGTGGGCAACCTGCTAAAGAGGTGGGCCCGGTGAACAATTGGCTCCACTCGATATTCAGTCAAGTGGATCTCTATCTCAATCATAAACTGGTGTCCCCACAAACTAACACGTACGCTTACCGTGCATACTTGGAAAACCTATTGAACTACGGATGTAGTGCGAAGAATTCGCACCTGACTAGCGAGCTGTTTTTTGAAGATTCGGCCGGACTAATGGACGATTGTGACGAATTGAACGAGGGATTGAAAAAGCGTCGCGATCACACGAAAGAAAGCGATGTTTGCGATATGGTCGGTCGATTGCACATCGATCTGTGCAATCAGAACAAATTCATGTTGAACGGTGTCGAGATGCGATTGCAACTTAACAGATCCAGAAACTCGTTTTGTATAATGTCCAAAACGCTAACTACCTACAAGGTGACAATTAAAGAGATTAGTCTTTTCGTACGTCGATGTAAGATCAATCCGAGCGTATTGTTGGCGCACAGCAAAACTCTCGAGACCGGCACGGCCAAGTATCCGATCACGCGTGTAGAAGTGAAATCGTTCACACTACCCTCCGGCATAATGAGTAAGGCTTTAGACAGTGCATTTCTCGGCCAGCTACCGAAACGTGTGATAATTGGACTGGTCAGTAATCTTGCGTTCAACGGAGATTTCAAGAAGAATCCTTACAACTTTCAACACTACGATATGAATTATCTCGCATTGTACGTGGACGGTGAACAAGTACCGGCCAAACCGTTACAGCCCGTTTACACATTGAATAGTGAGACATATATACTCTCTTATTACACATTGGTCACCGGCACCGGAATCCAGTTCTCCGACGCAGGTAATGAGATCAAGAGAGGTGACTATCCGTACGGTAATTGTCTTATGGCGTTCGACTTGACACCGGACATGTCCGCGGCTGAGTCGAGTCACTGGAATCTCCTGCGCAACGGTAATCTACGTATCGAAATTGGATTCTCCAAAGCGTTGCCCGAGACCATCAACTGTATAGTGTACGCCGAACTGGACAACGTCATCGAGATCGATCGTCACCGTAACGTAACAGTTGACTTCAGCGGGTGAATAAAAGCGATCGCCAAACAGAAATATTGTCTGACAGCGAGTGCGTACAGTTTACTTCAAGGGTGAGCAGACGCACCGCCAGTCAGTAGTACGGTTGAAGTCACACGGTAAGGACGTGAACATGGACGCTTACGCTTCTGCGGACGACTATATCAAATCGTTTATTCAGGAGATTGAGGTTATGAACAATAATGCTAGTGATCAGACATTGGCATCACCTCAGACGTCATTTGTAAAACCGACCACTGCCTGCAAGAGACGAAGGAGGGCAACTCCCATCGAAGTGGAAACCAAGAAACCAGGATGGGTGCCGAAACCAACAGATGATTGTCCCATAGTGTCATGGATGGACGATGGGAATACTTTTGCTGTTCAAAACCCGGGAAACAAAGGACAAATGTTATTGAAAATGGAAATGTACGATGGTACAGATATGGTGTTCATGTGTGGTTTATTTTTGGACAAAGATGGTGAAATGCACCAAAGTGTTAAACAAGTAGTTGATAAAGTGGAAAACATGTGGATCGATAAATCAACAGGAGTACCGAAAATTACAGGCTTAACTCAAACTGTTACACAACGCAGTGCAGTTTCGCAGCCAACGTCGAAGAAGCGAGCTGTGAGGAAGAAACAACGAGTGGCGCAAGCATTCAATTAGAGCAGCTGCATCCCAGACCGGTCTCGACGCGTCGGTCTTTTGTGTGAACACCTGCGCCCGACCCTTCGGACCCCCCACTTAGAAGAAAATGGCGGCGAGGGTTTATAAGGCGGAGCCCCGCCCGATTGAGCATCATTCGCCACCAGACCGCCACCTCACATAGACCTACTCCAACTACTACTAGAGATGTCGAACAGCAGCAGCACTTTCAAGCCAGAGTTTTCGATTTTGAACGGCACTGCAACAACCGCGGACCTGAGAGCTACCCTCAACAACTGCAAGTCCGACTCTCCGCTCTACACCAGGATAGCCGATCTCCGAGAGGAATGCGGCTATCTCATCACTGCGATGGAGCGAGCCACCACACCCTTTGGCGAGACGATCATCGTGATCCTGGAGGGGCAGGTCGGGGACGACTTCTTTCTGCGAGTCTACCTGCCTAGGCGCTTCAACGAGGCCCTGAGCAACACCGACATCGAGCGCTACAACGGCGGATTTGGAGAACGCCTTCGCTTGGTGAAGCGCAGCCCGAGGGGTTCCAATAGCAGATTCACACCGTTGGAGTTTATGTAAAGCAAGACTTGAAGATTACGTTAATACCTTTGTAAATTAGTTTTCGTAGTCAATACTTATAGTCACGTTCAGAACATAACCACTGTGTTATTTATTTCACTTAACCCCAAAAATGTCCTTTAGTAGTAAGTTTAAGAGTGTGAGTATGGTAACTGTGAGGTGTTTAGCTCAGTAGTAATCATGGGCTTGATGTGGAAACATCCGTTCTCAGCCATTGTGGCGGGACCTTCGGGTTGTGGCAAGTCACAGTTTGTGTCAAAGTTTATAAAGCACATTACAGAAATGTGTGACACACCATTTACCAGTATAAACTGGCATTATGGTAGTGGTGGTGGCGGCGGTGGTAACTCGAAAAATGTCACCATTAACCACATAGAAGGTCTACCGAACTTGGAGGATTTTTCTGGTAACGAGCCGATACTTGTGATTATAGACGATATGATGCGTGAGGCCGACAACCGTGTGGTGGATCTTTTCACAAAAGGTTGCCATCATCGCAACATTAGTGTGTTTTTCATTACACAAAATTTGTTTCATCAAGGACGCGGGCAGAGGGACATCTCATTGAATGCGCATTACATTGTGTGTTTTAAGAATCCTAGAGATAGAGTTCAGATTAGGTACTTGGCCAGACAAATATATCCAGACAGCCCGAAATTCATCGAGGAGGCGTACGCTGACGCTACGAGGAATCCACACGGCTACCTACTGATAGACTTGAAACAATCAACAGACGAGAATATGCGAATACGAAGTTGCATATTTCCAGACGATTCTACCAACTATGTGTACTTGCCAAAGAAAAGGTAATTTCGCCATCAGTAGTAATCATGTCGTGCTTGCGGAAGGACGCAGCTCTGCTTACGGCTTTCATACACGCAACACCCAAGGAGCGGAAGGCACTGTTAAAGGTGTGTGACAAGAGCCGCATTCGCTCAGTGTGTGAGTGCGCATACAACGTGTTGCGCGGTAACGTTCCTCTGGCGAAGAAGAGTAAAAGTCAGTTAAGCAAACACAAGGCGACGCTACGTCGATTGGTGAAACGCGGCGAAGGCTGGTCAAAGAAACGAAAGTATCTCATACAAAAAGGCGGTGGAATCTTTATACCATTACTTTTGAGCGCAGTACTACAAGCAGCATTGAGTAGATAAAAATGACTGGCATCAACAATCAGTTCTATTTGACGCTGCCCAGCAACAGTTCGATGCAGTATTATCCGAAAAATACAGTTGCAAATTACATAACACATTTGCCGAGAGCTATTCAACTGGACGCTGGCGACTGGGAAATTGCACTTGTGGAAGCGCACTATCCAATGACATTTCTATCAGTCGGTAATGACGAAACAATTGGCATTTGCATACAACCGCAAGAGGAAGCAAAAGTGAACATAGAAGCGTTGGCGCGGGTTATGGACAGCACTGCCGATGTAACGCCAGTAGTGTCGGCTACTCCAAAACAAAACCACAGAATTAAATTGAAGACTGGTGATTACGCAAATATTCAAGAATTGTGTGATCATATCAATTCGCAAGAACTAGCGATTACTTTTGGTGTAAAGTTCACCGTTGAAAACTCATACAACAAATTCATTGAAGTATCGATGGGAACTGATGTTGTAAAAATTACATTAAGTCCAACGTTAGCGCTTCAATTGGGGTTCGATCCGAATGAATTGACGCTGGAAGGTGATGCAGTTAACAAAAGCATCCGTTCGCCCAACATTCGTCTTGGCTTACCGTCACACATGTACGTGTATTGTGATTTAGTCGAGCCGCAGATGGTCGGCGATACAGTCGCACCGTTATTGAAAATTGTCAATATATCCACGTCTACTTATGTATACGGTTTGCATAAATCAACATCATTCATCGATCCGCACTATGTGCCTGTTATGAATAGATCTTTTGACAGTGTGGAAATTGACTTAAGAGATAACATTGGTAATCATTTGCCATTCCACTTTGGAACGTCGTGCATGAAGTTACACTTTAGAAAAGTAGCTAGTCATTAGTGAAAAAAATGGAACATGCAAAGAAGATGGTAGTTGTGCCACAAGGGTTGATTGATCGACTGCAATCAAATGCTACGGATAACAGACCGACTAATCTATCCAGTGAAAACAGCCTCGACGCGGAGATGCAACAAATATTGAATAACAAACGCATGGACGATAGTGAAAAGTGGAAATTGTACAAACAAGCGTTACATCGCTTCTTGCATATTGCAGAGAATAGACGTCAACCGATTAGCATACCAATCGTGGAGACGGGTGGGAATGAGCATAGTCGACGATCGCACCCCGCTGCGGAAGGCGGTCCAGTGGAAGAGATTGTGGAAACGTTTTCCAAAACTTACAGATCTGATGCCCGCAATCTTTTACGTTTCATGAAACGTGATGGCAGCTTAATCAGTTGGGACAGTGGCTATTCAGTGTACATCAACGGTGTAAAAATCCCAGACTCAAATCTAGTGGATATCTTAAATTGCATAGTAAAGGTGCGTATGCGTGATTACACACCGCCAGGATGGCGGGAAGTGCTCAACGCATTGAAAGCGATGAACGTGCCAAAGGACTATATGAATAATCTAAGAGCGCTTAAGGAAATAAATGCCGAATATCGATCATCATTCACAGGAGGAGAAGGATCAGACGATGAAGTGGACACATCAACTGAATCAATACTGAGAACACCGCTAGTAAATCGGCTTCGATCGGCAAGAGGAAAACGTGTAACATCTACACCGGCGCGACCGACAGAGCAGTTTGATTTATCAAATAGAAACAAGCCGTCGTCAAATTTGGACAATTGGGAACCGTACACAGGATAGGTTTTCAGTATTATGGAGCGTTTGTATTACAATCCCATCGAACCTTCGTCGTATGGCGGTGTAGCTCCTTTAACGCGAGCTGCAAAACCAGTTTCAAAACGCAAAGTGATTGAATGGTTACAAACACAGGACACTTACACATTGCACAAACCGGCACGCAAGCGTTTCCCGCGCAATCCTTACATAGTGTTTGGTCCATTTGAATTGTGGCAAGCGGACTTGAACGATATGCGTGGTCTTAGTAAACACAACGACGGTGTCAACTACCTACTGACTGTAATAGACGTGTTTAGCAAACACCTGTATGTGCGAACGTTGAGGCGGAAAGAAGGAGCTGAAGTGGCCAACGCTTTCGAGGAGATATTTGCCGAAGCGACCGACACACCTCGCTGTTTACAAACCGACAAAGGTACTGAATTCACCGGTGCCAAGACGAAAAAATTATTCAAACAATACGGAATCATCTATGTCACTACACAAAACCCAGATGTTAAAGCGGCCGTAGTGGAACGCGTGAATCGCACTTTGAAAACACGCATGTGGCGATATTTGACTTACAAAAACACATATCGTTATGTAGATGTGTTGGACAAACTGGTTAGTGCATACAACAACAGCGCTCACAGGAGTCTAGGCAATAGAATACGACCAGCCGATGTGACTGTCGACAATAAGCGAATATTGCATCAGGTATGGCGTCGCATGTTTGGTAAGATACCGCGTCGTGTTAAGCCAAAACTGAAAGTTGGCACCACAGTGCGCATATCTAAGGAGAAGGGCACATTCGCAAAAGGTTACGAGACTAATTGGAGTAAAGAAGTGTTTGTGGTGCGTCGTGTAAACACATTGATGCCTCTACCAATGTACACTTTGTCGGATCTCAAAGGTGAACAAGTGACTGGTCAGTTTTACGAATACGAATTACAAAAAGTGACAATATACAACGACCATCTGTTCAAGATTGCTGAAATATTAGACGCTAAGGGTCGCGGTCGCAGTAAGCGTTATTTCGTCAAGTGGGAAGGTTACGGAGACGAGTTCAATTCTTGGGTAAGAGCGCAAGATTTGCAAAATGCCTAATAGCAACCAGTTCTATTTGACATTGCCCAGCAACAGCTCAAAGGATTATTTTCCAAAAAACACAGTGTCCAAGTACACTACACATCTGCCGAGACAAATTCGATTAGAAGGCGATGGCGAGTGGGAGATGGCTTTGGTCGAAGCGCATTATCCATGTTCCTTTATGACTGTGGACGAGGAATCGTGTATTTGGCTCGACTATAAACTCGTTCTGCCGAGTATTCCCGTCACACTCAGTGTCGAGCACATTATGCTAAAGATGAATCCCGGCTATTACAAGAACATAACCGATTTATTGAAAATGATCAATAAAGCGAAGGATGTCACCCAGTACTTGTACTTTGAGTATGACAAAGAGCAGGACAGAGTCAAGATCACGACAATGGTGGACGGTATAAGCAAAGTACATTTCACCGAAGCGCTGTCTCTCCAGTTGGGTTTCGATCCTTACGAGAACGTTTTGTCAAATGACCTCACAGCGATATGGCCACCTAATCTGACTATGGGACTGCCGACACACTTGTACGTGTATTGTGATCTGATTGAACCGCAGCTGATTGGGGACACTACAGCGCCGCTTTTGAAAATTATCAACATTGACAGAGAGAACTACACACACGGCGCGCATAAGACTGTGCATTTCATCAGTCCTCATTATGCGCCAGTTATGAAAGGAACATTTGAAACGATCGATATTGACCTAAGGGATCACGCTAGTAAAAAAGCGTCATTCCTCTTTGGGACGTCGTACGTGAAGCTTCATTTCAAAAGAGGAGCTCAGCAATGATGAATACAAACGATCCCTACTTGGCGTACTATCGCCGCCAACAATTGCAGCAGACCGGCGGCAGTATCGAGAGGGTATTTCGCGGTGCACCCTACCAGCGAGGACATGGAATTGGCAGTTTCCTAGGCGGTATGTTCCGCACCATCACACCGCTACTCAAGTCGGGAGCCTCTGCTGTGGCCAAAGAGGCGTTGAAATCCGGTGTTGGATTCTTGGGCGACATGGCCATGCACCAGCGGGACCCCAAAGAAGCCGCTAGAGATCATTTCAGCCAGTTTACAGACTCGCTAAAACGCAGGGCGGACGGCAAACTTCAACGTGTGCTAAGTGGTGGCGGCGGCGGCGGCTCTCGCGCGAAACACCGTCGCGTAACGCGAAAGAATACCGCGAAACACCGGCGCGCTACTCCTGCGCGAAAGACGAACGCGATACTCTCGCGTAAGAGATACGCGAAGCGCGCCATGTCCGGCGGCCGTCGTGTCACACCTCAGTCTTTGGCGAAACTCCTTCGAGGAAGGTCGTCGTCATCCAAGAAGGGCAAGAAGAGAAGGACAGTTAGAAAGAAGAAGAAGACGAGGAAGACGAGGAAAGCAGTGAGGAGAACGTCTATACGCGATATATTCAATTAACACACACGCTAGCAATGTCGTTTCTACATCAAAAGTCGTGTGAATGCGTCAAGACGGAATTGGACTTATTCTCCCTACCACCGACGCAGACCAGTATCGAGAGCGGCAAATGGATTCAGTACAAACCAATCTCCACACTGACTGATGATTCGCCCATCGAGTTTGTTGTGCCCGGCAACGGCGAAGAATACACCGATCTTTCGCAAACAATGTTGGAAGTTACAGCGTCTATTGTCAAGTCGACAGGAGCGGCAATCGCAGATGTCGAAGAATCGAATAAAATTGGCCCAGTCAACAATTGGCTGCATACGTTATTCAGTCAAGTCGATATGAGTATGAATCAGAAACTGGTCACACCACAAAACAACACTTATGCATATCGAGCGTATATTGAAACATTGATGAATTACGGCTATGATGCTAGGAAATCACATTTAACATGTGGACTGTGGAACGCGGACGACGCCGGCTATATGGACAATACTCTGGACGATAACGATGGACTAAAGGCGAGACGAAAAATGACAAATAAAAGTCGTGAAATCGATATGCTCGGTCGCCTACATGTGGACATGTGTAATCAGAACAAGTTCCTGTTGAACGGTGTGGAACTGCGTTTTAAACTGATCCGGTCAAAAGATTCCTTCTCCATTATGGCGGATGATGGTGACTACAAGGTGCACATTGTTGATGCGAATCTCTGGATACGAAGGTGTAAAGTTAGCCCCACGGTACTGTTGGCGCACAGCAAGACGCTTCAGACCGGCACAGCTAAATACCCAATCACCAGAGTGGAATTGAAAACATTCACACTGCCGTTTGGAGTGAGGAGCAAAACTTTGGACAATGTCTTTCTAGGTCAAGTGCCGAAAAGAATTATTGTCGGACTGGTCACCAACGCCGCTTATAATGGCGATTTAAAATACCCCCCGTCGCAGCAAACCTGCGTACTCAGCGAATTTCCAATGCATTGATATGTTTCTCACTAGTGCATAAAGCCACTCACCAATTTTGACAAAAATACAATTATAAATAAGTGATTTATTACATTTTATTTATTCCCCATAAGAATAACATTAGGACTGAGTACGCAGGTTTGCTGCAACGAGGAAGATAAGAAATTAGTTTTTATGCAATTATCAATATAACTGAACCAGGTGAAGCTACTTACCATGTTTTATTAATTTATGTTCATAATTAAGGGAGATATAAAACTTTACTTATTCTCCATAAGAATAACATTAGGGCTGAGTATGCAGGTTAGCTGCTACGGGGACAATCAACAAAACATTTATTTTTTGTGCAATTATCAATATACCAGTACAACATGAAGCCACATACCAAATTTCATCAATATACATTCATAAATAATCAAGATATCAAATTTTATTTATTCTCCATAAGGATAACATTGGACAACGTACTGTGTTTAGCACTTTGAATATCTCTGCAACGGTTTGACGTAGAATCACAATTTAAACACCAAAATGATTGTTTTGTGGAGCTGAAGTGATTGGTAAAAGAAAATGTGAAGTTTAAAGTAAAATTAACTGAGGAAAAGCCAAAAACCTTTTTCCCATAAGATTAACATGGGAGATTTTATGAGCATGTTTTTTGGATTTTTTCCGCAACCACTTAACCTAGGTTAATAATTCAAAATACCATATTATTTGTTTTTTTAAGCTCTATAACATGGTCTAAACCAAAATTAAGTGTTTTAAAAATTTTAGGGTAAAAAATGCAAAAAACTGATTTTTGGAAAATTTAAAACCCCCATAAACCCCCCTTCCAATGGTCCGATTTTTCTGGTTTTCGAACTTAAAGTCATAAATGTCAGTTTACACATTTGAGCCAAATTTCATCGAAATCGGACGTTTTTTACTCAAGTTATCGCATTCACGGACACATATATAGATATATATATATATATAGATATATATATATATATATAGATATATATATATAGATATATATATATACATATATATAAATTTGAACGAATAGTGTTTTGGACATCTGGGGACATCAAAACAAAAAGTTATCATGGTCTCGGGCTTAAGTCTTACCATGAGACCTACGGTAATAGCTTCTTCCCTTATAGGGGAAATTCGCTAAAAGAATCCATTTAACTTTCAAAATTTCAAAACCAACTACTTCTCGCTGTACGTGGACGGTGAACAAGTGCCGTCCAAACCGCTACAACCACACTACGAAACCGGCAAGGGAAAATACGTGATGGCGTATCACAGTCTGTTTTCAGGCTCCGGCATACACTTTAGCGATGCTGGTAATCTCATAAATAGAGACGATTACGACGATGGATACTGTCTGATGGCATTCGATCTAACACCTGATATGTCAGCAAGCGACACAACTCATTGGAACCTAGTGCGCAACGGCAGTGTGCGTATGGAGATTGCTTTCGACACTGGGCTCACAGAGACTGTCAACTGTCTGGTATACGCAGAGTTTGACAACGTCATAGAAATCGATCGTCATCGCAACGTGTCTGCGGACTTTGGCGGTTAGATCGTCGGCGGCGGCGTCATCGTCCTCCTCAGTCATCAACCAACACTCGCACAAGATGGATCGTTTATGCAGAGCACAGCGTACAAATTTAGCATCTCCAATTATTGTGGATTTTCAATGTTTCAAGGACAACTCAAATGACTACATTCTGAAGGAAGTGTGCGTCTTGGAATTGGCCAGTGGAACACTGCTAATGCATCATATTGCCAAATCACCATTCAGCCGAGATTTCCTATCACAAGAGAAACTGCGTGAAAGCTATTGGCTCACAAAACACTGTCACGGATTGGAATGGGACCAAGGTGATATCTGGTATCATGTGCTAGAGGAAAAGTTACGTGCATGTATCGCCAAACGACCGATTGTCTATGTCAAAGGTGCTGAGAAAAAAGAGTTTGTACGATACAATTTCATCACGGATCACTGTGCTACTAATGTCATCGATATCAACGATATTGGCTGCGGATCACTATCGTCAATCAACAGTCTACTATCAACAAACGCAGTGCGATGTCGCCACCACAGAACAGCTCACACACGATGCGCTCTAACCAATTGTATCACATTGCGCGGTTGGTTACATCTAAGTACAAATATCGATGACGCTGATGATAACGCTGACGATGGTGAGAGTGATACCAGTTCCTGCTTTTGTTTTGCTACTAGTACTACTCCTACTACCGACTGTGGCGTCGACACAGTAGAATGAATACCTTAGAGATACAAAAGTGTATGGCTGAACTGCCCGTACAGAATGTTGGTGTCTACGCTGCGGATCAATTGCCCCATTATATTTCACCATCTACGGCTATGATTGTGAACACTGATCCACACAATGAAGACGGCACTCACTGGGTCGCTTTCTACCTTAACAAAGGAGGAGGAATAATTGAATTCTTTGACAGCTACGGTCAACCGCCACATCTTCAATTCTACCAAGGATTCCTGAGACGCAACGCTCGTCGCTACCTGTACAACGAGCATCGCATTCAAAGTGACAACACTCTGGTCTGCGGTCAATACTGCCTTGTGTTCCTGTACTGCCGCACCCACTACGGTATGAAGATGACGGACTTTGTGCAGCTCTTTGAACACTCATCTACTGGCCACAACGACGCACTGATCAGAAGACTCTTTGCACAAATGTATACCAATTGAATTTTGCATTTTTTTTTTCTCAATAAACTAGTTGTGTACTCAGAATAAAAAGAAACATTCTTATTATTTCCCATCCTCGCATCCTTTAGTATTTACTTTTAGCAATTAGTCAGACACATATTGAATGAAAATTTTGAGAAAAATGAGGAATGTAATGCTTTGAACATATACTGCAAAGGGGGGTGTATCGATACACCCCCCTTCAATTACTCTAACCCAGGTAGGAAAGTCCTACTAATGCGTGTTTGTGAAAACACTAGGGCTGTCCCAATTTTGGACATACCTATCATACAATGATTCTAAAGTAACATTCATATCCTCACCTCCTTTAGCAATTACACTTTTAGCAAGTAGTCATACATTTGAATTGGTAGTTTACTTTTGTATCTTAAGACTATGTGAGGGGAGAACAAAAAATACGAATGTATATACAAACAATTTGGCTATTTATTTACACACCTTATATATATTTTACATCGAGTATGTGATCCTGAACATTTGAGATTGACTAGCAAAAATGAGACTCGACACAAACTAATGACTAGAACAAAAAGAAAAAAGGAGAACATTTCTAAGTTTTACGAGACTCGATACAAACTAATGACTAGATTTTTCAAAATAATTTACAAGTCAAGTCAGGGTCTTTGGCAATATGACACAACCACTCAACGCTCCTCATCCTCCGCCTCTTCATCGTCTTGAGGGATGTCTTCGGGCTGAGGTGGAACGTCAATGTGTCCCCACGGAAGTGTGTTGACTCCGTCCGGAAGGATGTAACGTTTGTCATCGTTACAGCTCAAGGATAGCTTGTCGACTTGGACTGTGAATACGCGGTGGTTTCGGGACTGGAACCTGGTGTTGATGGTTCTCTTCAACACGCCGTTGAAGAGGCATTCCCGATTGTCGTCAGAGGTTAAATTGTGTTTTACAACACCTCTAGCGACTCCCTTGGCGCGCTTCACTGTCATGACCTGCAACTCGTCATCTTCGGTCCTCTCCTCGAACTCGACAATGTCCATGAAATAAAGTTTCGAGCGAAGACCGAGGTACTCGAGCAGAGGAAGTCCGTTTGCTTCATCCTTGAACTTTCCGATGACTTTTGCGTTGACGGGGCTGTAGCAGGGATGGTTTCTGGGGTACGCACTGGTGTCAAATCATCCAGATGCTCCAACATGTCCTTATAAACATCTTCAGTCTGGACGTCGAACACGAAGCTGTCAGTGTCCATGTAGTCAACCTTCAGACGATCACCGTAGCGGTTCTTCATCTTCCGAAGGAAGTCGTACATGAGCCACTTGCTCAGATCGAGGACACACATTCCTACGTACAGCGGTTTGTCCAGGACGATATTGACTTTCGACATGTGGACAATGGCGACATCATCGTTGAAGTAGGTTCGGTCCAGGAAGTTTGACTTGGCCACGTACTTCCTGAACATCTCCGGCGTACACACCAGCTTAGAGTTCATTCGCTTGCGAACATTCTCGATCGTCTTGCCGAAGACCGCGTTGTTCATAAGCTTGAAAAAGTCTTGTTCAAACTTGGTCTTGGCCTTCTTCCTCAGTTCGGTGTTCATTAGGATGTAGCTCTCTAACCACCGAGACTGTCGGAACGAGATGACGCGATGCACGTTCGCAAGCTCCAGCCCGTTTTCCAGTGCCTGTTGCAAGATTCTGTAATGACAGATGTAGTTCTTCTTGTCATCCAGAGTCGTAACGAACTTCTTGAATTTCCCTCCTGGCGGACGTTTGGTCTCACAGCAGTAAGGGAGATCTTTGTGAAGGTCGTGCAGGTGGGCGGGGTAGTGAAGGTCAACTTCCAAGACGTAGCCCGTGGGTCCTTCGGGGTCCAACGCTGCAATATCCAGGGACGCGATCTCCTCGCGGCTGAGCCATTGGAAGTGTCCCTGTGGAAGACACTGGGACATGGCCCAACCGTAAAGGTTGTTGGCGTCCAAGTATAGCAGGTGATGCGTTGGCTCTTCAGGTCGTCGATCTTCAGGGCGACATCCATCATGGTTGGCCTTGGCGTGTCTGGTGATCGCCTGGGAAATACCTCCTCTGATGCCTTGCTCGAAGAAGAGGTACATGTCAAAGTCCTGTATCGTATCAAGCTCCACTCCACAGGTCCTTAACATGACATCCCAGGCGTATGACGGTAGGGTGTAGTAGTGCGCAGGGTCTAGTTCGTATTCAGCCATCGACGTGTCCCTAAAGCGTTCAAAGACGTCAGTCAACAGCGCAATGTCACAGCGCAGGTACTTCTCGGCGTAGTCCTTGAGGTTCCTACAACCGAAGGTTTCCCACACGTTGCGAGCATGCTCGTAGTCTGCATCCGTGATGTCCTCCAGGGTCAGGTCGTTGTGGAAATCTCGCTGCAGAGGCAGTTCCGTAGTATCTTCCAAAACGGCGTTCGACGTTACAAAGTTGTACGGGAACACGCCTTTCCTACGGACTAGATCGAAGAGGTGGTCTTCGGGGAATCTCTTCCTCGTCTCCAAGAGTTGAGCTGGTGGAAGTGCGGCTGCGAGGCTGGCGAGGCTCAAAGCCAGGAACCTGTAGGTGTCGAGGAACCTGACTCTGAATCCTGGCTGTCTTTTTCCACGCCCTGGCATCCCAACCGGTGCCGCTGCTTGGTCGAACAGGAACCGCTTCGTGAAAGCGATGTACCGCTCTTCCGTGTGAGCCAACACCTCAACATCACCGGGGTCGACCGCCAACTCCCGCACTATGAAGTGAGCGTGGTAGTTGGAGAGGTTGTGGAAGTAGCAGTTGACTACTCGCTGCTCCCTGTAGCGTAGGTTACATGATCTGTGCGCAGCGCCACGGAACTCGTAGGGCGGCGCGTGGTTGTGATCACGAACCTTTGGGTCTTCTCTTGAAAATGGCGATCCACAGAGGTAGCAATTCGCTGTCGAGTTGTACTGCATCGTTTCCGCTGGGGTCAGGACAGGGCGCAGATTTCTTGCTTCGTACAGAAAGTTCCACAATCGCTCAACATCAGTTTTCAACATCTCCATAAATGTCTTTGACGCATCATCCCCGAAGTAGACTCGAGGCTCAAACTCTTCAAGTCCGTACGAGTCGATGATCTGGTACGCAAAGGCATATGGGATGTGGATGTGGGTGGCTACTCCTCCGTGCGGCTCGTCGACTTGTTCATCCATCTCCGCGGTCGGCAGTATAGCACACTCAAAGTCCGCGTAGATGGTGAAACGCTCGCGTCGGGTGAACTCTGGATGGCTGAATTTGATTTCAGTCTTTCTCGGCGTATCCATGCGAATAGGGGCTGAAGCGGAGCAGTATCGCCTGTGCTTCTCCAGACGCTGAGCACCCGTCAGACCGAGCTTGTTCGGACGGTTGTCAAAGTGCGCGAAGCACCGCTTACAGATGAATATCCTGTCTACACGCGCTGTGAGTTGGGGACGGATCAGTCGGCCAAGGTCTTTGATGTAGGCGTAGTGACTATCACCGTCCGCTGTCACGTACAAAAGGTCGCAATGGTCTTCGCGCTCCTGCCTACAGATCTTCAAAGGAAAGACGGTGTCCTGATACTTTGGTTGTCCGTTAGGTTTCTGACCCACGCGCGTGTGATCAATACCATAGACGTTGATGCTGATGTTGTTTGTCCGCTCAAACGTCTTGATACTCTTCAGAGCAACGGGGAATTGAAGGCCGGTCCAATCGTATCGGGCGATGATATCGTCGGTGTACATTGCCGGTCTATCGGGGTTCTCTTGAACAAACTTGCTCAGGACAGCATACATAAAACACCGCTCATCGGTGTTCGATACGTTGACGACTGCTTTGGTGTTCTCCAGAGACGTAGGCAGTGGGAGCCAAGCTCGACCATCTTCACCTAGAGGAGTGTACTCGTTGATACCGACCTCCAAATCACGAACGCGAAGGTATGTCCACCCGGAGCCGATATGATCACACTCAGCCTTCTCTCTGATAAGCTTCGCAAAAGCTGTTGTGATGTACTGGTTCAGGTCCGAGGTCACCGTCAGCGGAGTCATCTTCGTCTTGAAGTTGCGCAGGCAGGTGTTGTTGTGCACATTTTTGAACTCACACTCCAGCTTCAAGTTGACCTTTATGCTGCGGTGTTTCGCCAAGGTGATCTCAAGCAACTCCGTAAGGCTCACAATCAACAACGCCATCACTTCTCCGATTGTGACGAGATTCTCCATCGGTCGCTGCAGACGGTAGGTTAGGAGGCGGTTGCGGAAACCCCGTTGAATGAGTGAGAATACGGGGCTTGACTGTCCTGCTCCAGTCATCTCAACATCATCGGGTTGTTGGTGTGTGCTCGTACCGGGTTGTGGCTCCGTGCTCGGACCTGGCTGGGGTTCATCCTGTTCCATGGCTGCTCGGTTCCGGATCAGGTCCTTCATGATCGGGCAAGAGATCCGCTCATGATGGTCCTTGTTGAACAGTTTGTTGAACTCCTGACCGCAGTATGCGCAAGGGAATTTCCGTTCTTGGCCATCACCGTGAAATTGATTGGTGTGGCGACGAAGGTTGTCTTCCCTCTTAAACTCGGCGCCGCATGTGACGCAAAGGAACCTGCGGACTCTGCTGTGGGTTGATTCCACATGTCGACGCAGGTTTCTTTCACGACGGAAACGACGACCGCATTCATGGCAGGTGTGGTGGCCAGGACCCGGACCTTCATCTGAAAATAAAAATAAAAACAAATTAGGATAAATGAAGATACAAATTCCCCTCTCTCTCGAGAATCACATTTCAAAGTTAAGTTTGTTAAATCAAAATAGCAATCATTAAACAGGGAAGAAGTAATCTTCTGTACTGTTTGTCTACATTGATGATCCTGGGTTCAAAGCAAAGGATGTAGCTGCAATAATGAGCTACGCCAACCCTAAAGAAGCCTTTTGTGTTAGGGGGAGCGAAAATCTCCCCCTAGTAATTAAATCAATAGTATATCAGTTGGCACGGTCTCATTCTTCTTCAGGAACCTAGTTAAATAGTTAAAAAAATAAGGTAAATAGTCACTAGGGGAAAAAAGTTATTTTAATGTGGATTCTCACCTTCAACGGAATGATGGTTGTCATCGGCAGTCGTCTGCGGAGCATCAATCGCCTCCCGGGGTGGAACGACGAGGTGATTCGCTCCCATATGCCGCTCTAAGGCCCCCTGGTCTGCGAATGTGGCTCGACAAAGCCGACATGCAGCTTATCCATCTGCAAACGCACAAAACGATTAGATTGAGAAATGTTTAACACCTGTCTTAGTTTAGTGTACTTGATGGGGGGTGTATCGATACACCCCCCTTCAAGTGCTCCAACCCAAAGCATTCACTGGTAGTTAACTTGTCCGCAGGCACTGATGGGCTAGCTCTGTTGGTTGTAGCGTTACCCTGCTCAACTCTTATATTAATTATCAAAAGTACGTCATGTGGGTACTCAAAATACTCGGCTTGAAGAGGGGATTCCGAAAATGCATTAAAAAAGAGGGTCAAGTTCAAGGTCATCATCAGGTTAGCCCAAAGTGGTTGATGTGGGTACTCAAAATACTCGGCTTGAAGAGGGGATTCCGAAAATGCATTAAAAAAAGAGGGTCAAGTTCAAGTTCAAGGTCATCATCAGGTTAGCCCAAAGTGGTCGATGTGGGTACTCAAAATACTCGGCTTGAAGAGGGGATTCCGAAAATGCATTAAAAAAAAGAGGGTCAAGTTCAAGTTCAAGGTCATCATCAGGTTAGCCCAAAGTGGTCGATGTGGGTACTCAAATGACTCGTCTTGACTAGACGAGCAAGAATCTGCAATCAGAATTCAGATCCGATCTATGGTAATCCAGACCCATTACCCCCCCCCCGAGGTCTCGTCTGTGACACTTTACCCCCCCCCCCCGAGGTCTCGTCTGTGACACTCCCCCCCCCCGAGGTTAGGGTCATACTTGGGGGGGGTATGAAGTATGTCATATGGGTACTCTGATGACTTGACTTGATGGTTCGAACAATAGCATAAGTTATTAAAATTATATAAATATAGTCATGTAATTTTATTTATTTTTTTACACAGCTCTATATTCGCACAGAATAACTAAAGCTGTTAAATAAAAAGAAGACTTTTATCACACTCCGGTTATATACTGCATAACATATTTCCTATATTACTAACATTTAAGTCTGATTAAAACAATAATGCAACACACAATGACGTACCTTGCTGGGGTGGGACGAATCCACCGTGGAATTCTGCGTAGTGCTTCATACTGTGTCTGCGCGGGAACGTGCAGCCGCAAATGACGCATTGGTGTGAGTCGTTCATCTTGAATATGGATTATAAAGTTTCGATAATCACAAACAATACGGCACAACACAACCGTTTTAAATAGTTCAAAGATGCTGGACGAATATCACAAATGAAATCAGCAACTAACAAAAATCACGTAGAACGGAGCAGGATCGGACTAACACGTCTACACGCACTGAACTCTCGAACTGAACTGACGGAGGGCTGGCGATGTGGGGTGACGCTCTCCAGTAATGGATTTCGGAGAAGGCCGGGGCAATAAATCTCAACCGCTGTCAGGGGTAAAAGCAACCCTCCTCTAATTGAATTCGATACGGGGGGACTATAATGGGTTCCTAGAAGGGTCGGGTGCAGCTGCTTCCCAGACCGGTCTCAACTCACCGGTCTTTTGTGCGAACATCTGCTGCGTCGACGTTTGTCGCCTAGACAACAAATCACGACAGCTGTCAGGGGTAAAAGCAACCCTCCTCTAATGTAATTCGATACGGGCGGACTATAATGGGTTCCTGGAAGGGTCGGGCGCAGCTGCATCCCGGACCGGTCTCGACTCACCGGTCTTTTGTTTGAACATCTGCGTCGACGTTTGTTGCCTCGACAACAAATCACAACAGCTGTCAGGGGTAAAATCATTGGACAGTCGGGGGGGGGGGGGGTAAAAGTGTCACAGACAAGACCTCCGGGGGGGGGTCCGTGGTCGGGGTGGGGATGGCTCCTCCTGATTGATGTACCGGGGGGGGGGCTCCTCCTGATTGATGTACCGGGGGGGGGGGCTCCTCCTGAAATAAAAAAAAATTTGCATATTAATTAGGGTAATTAAAAAATTTGCATATTAATTAGGGTAATTAAAAAAAAATTTGCATATTAATTAGGGGGGGGCTCCTCGGGGGGGGGCGCTCCTCCTGGCTCCTCCTGAGCCAGAACACTCCATTTATCCCTACTTAAGACCTTTAAAAAATCGAATAAAGGGTTAAAAAATCGAACACAGGTAACATTTTTTTGAAAAATTTAAAAATGTTATTTTTTTGGCTGTTCTGATGCTCCTGGTTATAATCAAATTGACTATTAGGATGACAATGTTGAACATTACCAGGTTAGGACGAGGTATAGTAAGGATAACAAGTTGGAATAAGCGGTATTGGGGGTGGTAAAACTACATCAAGATATGAAAAACAGCCTTTTCCAGTGTAAAATCCCCATAAGACAACGTACTGTGTAAATACAATTAACATTTTCTTTAATAACTCGGTAATTACTTGTGCTAGATTGATGAGAGAGGGCTTAACATGTTTGGCATATTACGTACAATAATTTAATAAACAATAATGTTACATTCGGGGCTTTTCTGACCCTTTTTGAGCCCAAAAACTCAAAATTTGAAAAATTAAAACCCTCCAAAAAGGGGGTTAGAGGCAAACCGCAAAACGTGTTTATAGGGGGTCACGCTAGGAACTTCTATGGTGGTCCCGGGCTTAAGTTTCACTGTGCGGGTCATGCTAATAGTTCACTTTTCCATAGGAAATTCACTAATAACTATTCAAACTGTTTTATTAAAGCGAAACAGATTGTTCATTTTGTAAGGGACAATGTAGTGAACCTGATGCATTCTTTCGAACTTCCAGTATGACAATTGTATAACCTGACAAACAATAAAGAAGCATCGTTCTTCTCGTGCTACTGCTACTTCTGGTGAGTAAGCGCCTATTCGAAAACACAGGTTGGTTTTCAAGCAGCCTCATACTACATAAAAAATGCGAGTCGCATGATTTGTTATACTAGTAGCACTACTGGTGTGTAACCCGCATTAGCCTCTGCCTTTGTTTACCCACTACTAGACTGATACCAGTGATCGCTAGCGGTATGATAGACGGGGCGAGTGGAAGCCTTTACAAATATTTGGGCACTCTTGATAAACTTGACACGTGAAATTAACAGCACAACTCTTGAAAACACCTTCACCAGAGCGCCAGAGCTGCGCCAGCCATGAGACGATGTATTTACTTTGCAGCTCCTCCACTTGAGCAGTGACGTAACGCCATTAGCCACGGTGCGCCTGCCTGTGCGCGCGCGTGAGTGTGAGGTAATTAGCCGTGTGTGCGAGTATGACCTCTGACCTCCTCCCTCCTGACCTCGACCCCCGCCCTGTCCCGTGGGACGTTTGTTTTTGAGACTTCCTCCGCCGCTGACATTTTATACCGGAAATACTTTGCTTGGGAGGTGTAAGATTGTCATAGTCTCTAGCATAATACTGAAGAAGTCATTGCCGTCAGGGATATTTTCCATTCATTCATCACATTCACTTTTAGGATTTCAGTTACAACATTCGAGTAGTTAACCGAATTGACAAATGATTACGCGAGTATAAACCGCGTTGACTTTTAGTAATGTGTAGATAACCCTGTATGTATACATTGCTTTTAATATGTATACACCGCCATTTAGTAGATCATTACACGCTGTGCTTAGTCAGAGTGCAAACAAAAATACCATTCAGAACATTCAACACCATCAACATTCAAAGAAACAAACTTAGAACAAATTATGGTACAAAGTCACATAGTAATTCAAATCTAACAACATAAAGATTACTCAGTCAGACGATCACAGTTGCACCGGGAAGATTATAGGAAACAAAAAACATTTGTTTGTGGTGCGTTCTGTGGAGAAACTGATGAACATTTACATGTTTGTATAAACCTGACCAAATACAATCATCTTCTACCGCAGATACATTTTGAAACATTCAAGGTCAATGTGGCGAATACCTGAGTGAATTTATAACATTTGTCTGAATTTTGACACATTAAGGAATTCTAACGAACAGTTTTAAATACATATGTTAGGGGTTTGTGTCGATAACACCTGCAAATTTGGGACGGCGGGTTTCTTACACGCATTCCAAAATTAATGTTTAAATACAGGAAGATAGACATTGAATAATTATAATAATTTTCTAACAAACAATAAACGCAGAGTTTTATGGCACATAAAGCGTGGAAATGTGCATTATTAATGAACAATCGATTTTAATTATTTAATTATCTTACGCTCACAACTAACCGACCTATTCTAACGATTTCTCTGGTATGTTATTTATTCTCCTAATAATCGCTTTTACAAATCTGTGAAAAATTTAACTTAATGACGAATTTGCCGAATAATTAACTGATGTCTATTAATATTTGTTGAAAGACATTAATTCTTCTCGATGCAAAAATATCCTGTAAGCTTAAATTTTAGGCTGCGGTCTTTGTATCGTACTTTGATATTTGTTCTAGTTGCACGCTGACTGGTTGTCCATCGCCCGTAATGTCATAACTCTTAACATGACTCACCAAGCCCCAACCGAGTCACAAAAACGTTGTATTTTCTGATTTCAGAACACGCTAATAGTCATCACGGCCCTGCCTACAAATTTAAATTTACATACATTCGTTTCCCCATCAATCGTACAAAGCTTTTTTAAACATTCTCCATTTTATATGAGATTAAAATTAGTTAACAATCTTCCGAACAAAATAAAACTATTGTGAAAATAAGGGAGCTATATTATAATTGCAACGTATTTTAAGCGGCCCATACACTAAACGTGCATTGCATGCCGTGCCATTTTTAGTGAATTTCCTTTGGAAAGTGAACTATTAGCATGACCCGCACGGCGAAACTTAAGCCCCGGACCATCATAGAAGCTCATAACGTGACCCCCTGAACACGTTTTGGGGGTCGTTCAAAATTATATATATATATATATATATATGTGTGTGTGTGTGTGTGTGTGTGTGTGTGTGTGTGTGTGTTTGCACTCTAGTATCATATATATATATGATGTGTCAATCGCATTTTTTGCCCGATTTACTTAAATCCGATTTAAGTAAATTTGGTAGAGACGTTCCTTTTTGTAATCAGTTGGACAAGTTCATTGGGCAACAATCGGAAAACTCTAAACCCCTTTGTTGCGGATTAATCTTTCAAATTTTGAAAAGCCCCGTATGTAAAGTTAATGCATGTAAAAAGATGGGAATTAGTGAGGCGAAAGTATCAAGCCCTCTCTTGTCATTCTAGCATAAATATTTACCGAGTTATTAAAGAAAATATGTATCGACCAAACACAGTACGTTGTTTTATGGGGGTTTTACACTAGAAAAGCCTGTTATTCCTTTGTTAGAGTACTTTTATCATCCCCAGCAACTCACACCTACTATCAAGCCTGTCTGGATCTTCTCCTAACATTATAATACGCAAAATTGTATTCCCAGCTTTGCAGGTAAATGAAACCAGGAGCATCAGAACAGCCAAAAAATCAATGTTTTCAGATTTCAATAAAAATTGGAATAAATGTATGTTTTTACACTTATTTTGATCTTTAAAAGTTGTTATTCACTTCCCTCACGTCAGCGTGCTGCGTGCGAACTCGTTTACACTGGCACGCTATGCACTGCACGGCACACTCGCTCCCCACAAACGAGAGATTCAGGATTCAGTTTAGTTGGCGACGACGTGCTAGTGGAACATTGGATGATATGTTATATTGTTTGTTAAGTTTGTATAGCACTATAGTGCTGGTAAAGTTGTGACTTTAGTGCAGAAACAAGCTCTGACCCAGTGATAGGTGCAATACATGAAGAGAGGAATAAAAAACGGAAGAGCAGGCGTTTGTGGACGAAAGATCGGTTGGAGCAAAAAAGTATTCTGGCATGAGATTACTGCGCGAGTTGCGAATGATAAACACAATCATCGTACTGAAAACATTGTTCTGGAATCAGGTGTTGTGTAAACACACGCTTTAATTATCAGCCCGCATTGATATAATGAAGATAACACTAACAAATAATAATATGTGATGAATTACTGTATGCCACTTTTTGTTAGGCTTACAAACGAAAAATAACTTTTACATTGTGGAAATTCAACTTCAATTCATCTACATGAAAACCGTCACCCACCTGATTCATCCTACACCACCACCGTGGGTACATAATCTGTAGATTGATGACTCACGACCCTCGGCTCCGCACGGCCTCTGTCTGGCTTTCACATGGCGTAGTGTGAGTGCGCGTGCTTTTTGCAGTATGTGTATATGTATTTAGTGTGTTTACCCAATTGGCATTTATTTAACGTTTGGTACGGAACTGTCTAAACCGTGCCTTGATTCGTAAGTTTAGAAAACATAATTATTTAACAGCCCATTGAAAAATGGCAGCTGGTCCAGTATCAAGCCGGGGCCTACGATAACTAACCTGCATACTTCCCCCTTCCACTAAAGTCAAGTGTCTCTGTGCGGCCGATCAGCAACCAATTATCACATTAGACAGCATTGTAAAAGAACGACCCTCCTCACTTATTTTGTATGTCCTCTAAATCAAATTATAAACTAATTTACAAGTCATTATAAATATTAATCTGGATAAAACAGCGAACAAAATGAATCCATTCAATTTCAAATTATTTCTAAGCACAAATTACGGGTTAAAGTGAAATATTTTACGCATTTGGAAACTTGTAATTTGTTTACACTTTTCAGAACGTTATAAAACTAAAATCAGCTGCTTTTATGGCTTCTGTTTTTTATGTTCAACGGATGGGGGTTGAAAAAAACTTTGAGGCCGACCTGTGCCTCTGGCCTTATTCTCTGGCTCACCATTATAATTAGTATGCTGCCGCGCGGTGCCGACCTCTTTGCTTTCCTCCCCCAACCTTAGCATAACATAAAATCCCATATAATTGTATATCAGTAGACTCGTAAGAGAGTGGCCTCTTTCTTTAATGCAAAGTGTTTGACAAACAGCTACTTAATTTTAAGATTAAAGATGGGTAAACATAAACCTGTGCCCATCACAATATTAGTTTAAAATATTGAAACCATCTCTGCACTACTAGGGGATTTTTTGATACCTCAATCGTCAAAATCTGTTCAGAAATGTCGTAGAAGTACTTCATTTTGTTCGCCGTTTTATCCAGATTAATATTTATAATGACTTGTAAATTAGTTTATAATTCGATTTAGAGGAAATAAAAAATAAGTGAGGAGGGTCGTTCTTTTACAATGCTGTCTAATGTGATAATTGGTTGCTGATCGGCCGCACAGAGACACTTGACTTTAGTGGAAGGGGGAAGTATGCAGGTTAGTTATCGTAGGCCCCGGCTTGATACTGGACCAGCTGCCATTTTTCAATGGGCTGTTAAATAATTATGTTTTCTAAACTTACGGAACAAGACAGGGTTTAGAAAGTTCCGTCCCAAAACGTTAAATAAATGCCAATTGGGTAAATACACATACACATACAGTATAAAGTGCGCTCACTCATACACTACGCCATGTGAAAGCCAGACAGAGGCCGTGCGGAGCCGAGGGTCGTGAGTCATCAATCTACAGATTATGTACCCACGGTGGTGGTGTGGGATGAATCAGGTGGGTGACGGTTTTCATGTAGATGAATTGGAGTTGAATTTCCACAATGTAAAAGCTATTTTTCGTTTGTCAGCCTAGCGTATCGTAAATAATTAAGGACATGTTTTTGTAAACCCGAAAAGTCTATTTTATGTTTAGAAAATTAGTAAAATTTTGGTATCACTTTATTTGTTTTTAAGGCAATTTAGAATGATTTGAAAAACTTATATATTTTGAGATTTATTTATTGAAGAGGTGGGAAATACTGGCGGTAGGTCAGGGTTTCGCAATGATTTTAAATGGGATTAACAGCTGCAAGTCGGCCGCAGAGAGTCACGTGACAAAAATCTATGCAGGCCCGTTAGTTATCGTAGGTCCCGATCGAACCCTGACAAAATGTTCCGGTTGTGCTCAGGATCGATTTGGCGAACCTCAGATTATGAGGCGAGTACTCGAGCACCACGCTATACGCTCCTCAGCGACCCCAGCCTGTGCTATGGTTATGTCATTCTGATACGGTCACGGTCCAGACGACGCTGGGGCAGCGACGACGCTGGGATGCGCTGGGGCAATAAGTCTTGACGGGAATGGCGGGGTTGAGCACTGATCTGGATCAGTCGCGTTTACGGTCAAGGTACTATCTACTGCATATATTGACGACTCAGAGAAAAAATTAAAAACGTACACTAAATATTGGGCATTCTTTTGTAAACGTAACGTCCAGGGGGCACTTTTCCAACTGGGACGGGGTTTTATTAAACGGAAATCATTCCACAGTTTTTAAGATTTGCTACTAAAATGTAAGAACAATGTTGCTCAGGGTAGTTTTAGATTGCTAAATAGGAGCTTTTATTTAATATGTTTAAAGCATGTAATTTATTTAAACGGTTTAAAAAATATGTTATGTATAAACGTAAAAAAGTTTATTATTACAACAACAACAAAAACGCTCTTTTAATTGAGACAAAGTTAGGACATTAAATTACTTTGTATACAACTCAACCTCAGTTTATAATACAGGAAATGAGCTAAAATTATATAACATATATTTAAAACAAATACATTGAAAATTAGAATACAGAACATGTTGTTCAAAAATATAAATACAATGGATTTTGATTAAAATTCATTTTTAAATTACATTTCCTAGACATTAAAATTAATTACAAAAGATATGCTGAATTTGATTCCAAGAATATGTATGGTAAAATATATTGTACAAATTAATAATATAATAATTTAGTCTATGCCTCTATGAGTCAACCGAGAAAAACCACTCCCAACGATGCCATAAAACGAGCACGACTATCCATGTAACGAAAATGAAAATAATTTGGTAATGAATTCTATAATCTTGATCCAGTACAAAAATAAATAAATGAGTTATTATAAAAACTTGATTTATGTGCAGGAATGTGAAGCAAAAATTCACCAAGGCGATTATTTCTCATGCTATCATTTCTAGTAAACATAAATTTACCATCCAAATAGCTGTTTATTTGTTAACATTTTGTAATAATTATTAGACTCTTTGGGTTTTAATTGTAATAATGCTTTATAATACCATAGATTAAACATACTCCTTAGGAGTATGCCTAAACTATGAAAATACTCAGTCATATGATTATGACATCTAAAATTTAAAATTAATCTGATATAGTGATTTTGGACACGTTGTAATTTACTTGAGGGTTCTAAAGTTAAATCGTCATATACAAAATCACAATAATCAAAGAATGGGAATATAAGATTTTTTACTAAATTAATTTTAATATCCAATGGTAAATATACTGTAAAGACAATTTCTAGATATGAATTCATTCAAACTTCACGTGTAATATCTTGGCCTTTGGGAACTGTTTTCAGTTCAAACAGTTGGAGTAGAGCGAGATTGCCATCTACTGATATGGCCCGCTGGTTATCTCAGTCACTCCGGCAGTGGAGTAAGCCACAGGCCAAGGTATTCCGCGTGATGTTTTTGTTTTTGTAAGTACTCGTTTCGTTATAAAATTAAAGATCCGTAAAATATTATACAATAAGAATACTTGATTACTATTATAACCATTCTTGTTTACTGACGAGGTTATGCACACTGTCTGCGCGATAATCCTGTTGTAAAAACGCCAAATATGATCCTCGGATTATGGCTGTTATAATATACCTGTCTCCGTTCATAATTCATGACGTGTGTTTAGTGAGGAGGATCGGCGAAATTTAAATGCGAGCGGAAAACTTACAGTTCTTAAGTTTCTTACATTTGTCTGCTCCCCCAACAATGGCTGCCATTACTTGATAGTCTTATGGGATCAGCAGTTATTCAATAGTCCTCCCCACGAAATTGTGATAAGAAAAGAAAATTACAAATCCTAAGAGGACGCCAGTCAATGAGCTCACGTACATAAAGCATTTATTCGTCCATTGTCAACCATTTACTCCACACCGATTTATTTGTTTATTTGGCTTTTCCTTTCATTTAACTGATTCTTACTTCCCCCCACCCTGGGCCTGTTCTTACTACATTATTTCTTCAGATTGATGACAATCATGCTATCATGGATACTTAAACCAAAATATACATGTGTGGTTTACGCACACATAAGGTAGCTTTAATTTTAGTATATTCGTAAATTTAAAATCAACTAAACTTAGGTATTTTCTTAAAATCTTACCATAAACAAACTAATTTCAACATGTGTAGCTACCAGTCCAAGGAGCTACTTCAGGTTATTTGTTTCGAAAACCAAGACTTTCGTGGTCTAAATGTCGATGCGCAACAAATGGCTTGTTGTGAAGCAGTAACCGTCAGAGTTGGGATCATCAGCCTGATGGATGACTGATGAGTCGTCTGATGACCGTTATCTGGGCGTTTCATCAGACTGTCAACCAACTGAACCGATATCTCTTCATCTCATGACGGGCTACTCAACGAATAAATCAGCGTTGCCGAGTGAAAATATATCGTTTAAAATTAGGGAAAGAAGCGTTGCAGAGGTCCACAGAATTACTGATCACGGCAACAGTCATTGCAGTAAGCTAGAACACCACACACTCCAAACGGCATTTTAAAGAGACAAGTAAATGGCCGTTTTCAGCAGATTAAAAATTACGTTTCTGATGTCTTAAGTTATTGTTGTTGTTTGAAAATTTAGTTTCTATATTTAAGAAGGGCACTGATTATATGAAAAAGTCAAAAACGCCAAGAGTTGATACATTTTCTTGTTTATGGTACCTTAAATTTGGTTCGAGGGTTGTGTGTGTCCTCTGTAATCCTGGGAACCCCATGGAAGTGGGAAACCCTTGCACTGAGTAGCGCGGGGGTGTATCTCGATTGGTGGAACGGCTAGGCCTGCTACGTCTGCCATCGTTGGTTCACCCACCCGTAACTTTGGAGTATTATGGACATTTATTCACATGGACCACCATAACACGTTATAGTTGTATGATGTTTTTAACAAGTGTGTAATACTTTTGTCCTTTGATTCCTTAAATAATCACTTAATAATTTAATTTGATGCCCCTTTTTATAGTGTGATTATCGAAAGAAAATGACTCGCGGCGACCGAGTTTATGTACAAACATTCTATTTTATAACCTCGTGGAAACGTAAAACACATGGTCAGAAATTTACAATAAACGTTATTTAAATAGTCAGTTTTTACCACTTGTTTCAAATTTGTTTTATCTTTCTCTGATTAATTTATAGACTATTGAT
This sequence comes from Allygus modestus, assembly GCA_963675035.1. Lineage (NCBI taxonomy): Eukaryota > Metazoa > Arthropoda > Insecta > Hemiptera > Cicadellidae > Allygus > Allygus modestus. Next base: position 37,754,205 of record OY776114.1, read on the forward strand.
AGTATTGACTCTGATTTCAGGATGTCGTGGGGGATGTTGGAAATTTGTAAATTTCCAAATATGTAAACAAGGGTGAAAATCAGGGTTGAAACTTGCTTTACAGTCTTTGGCATTCTGCTACTATTCAAAAGTGCTGAAGCATTCATGGCTTTATACGGTTTATGTTTATGTTGCACTGTCGAGTTTTGATACATTTAGAAATAAATTTATTAGGTTCCCTCGGATTTTAATGGAACCAAAAATAACATCTTATATTCAATTTGTGAATTTTGCTATTTTCACGAATAAATGCATTACATTGTAGGTTTCCTCGGCTTGTCATGGAGCCACGACACCAATCGTCCCGCAAGGTTTTGGGGTGCTTCCTTAAAAGAGACTGTACTTAAGTCTATTTCGACCCTTTCCATATGGGTGAACACTGACCGCGTTACCAATCGAGTTGCCCCCACAGCGCGGTAGGGGTAGACTAGAGCCTTGGCAGTATACAAATAATAACGAATATAAATACACCACTTTTATGTTTTAGTACAAAACCATCAACTTCGATGAAGTAATATTCACTCAAACCGAAGTGCGAGTATTTGGGAGATATTGGACCCATGGCCCATAGCAGTATTTATAGTCAGTGCGGAGGAAATAAATTAAGAATCCAGAGATAAAACGGTGTAAACTACTAATAGAGTGTAATTTTAATAACCCTGGATTCCTTAATAAATATCAACGTGACCAACCGGCCAATGGGTTCAAACTGCACCCCTGAAACTTAATTTAATTACAGTACACTATTTATTGAAATAATTGTACGCTTTGAAAGTAAATTATACATCTGTACTTAGTTTCTAAGTTGATAAGGAATAATTCTCTATTAATGATATTTAGACATTTAAAAAATTACAACAAACTTAAGGTAAAACGAGTTCGCACTCGACACGCTGACGTAAGGGAAGTGAATTTCCCTAACAACAAATATGTAACAAACTTTAAAAACTCAAAAGCAGTGTAAAAACATACATTTATTTCAATTTTTATTGAAATCTGAAAACATTGATGTTTTGGCTGTTCTGATGCTCCTGCAATGCTGGTTCATTGACCTGCAATGCTGGGAATACAATTTTGCACATTATAAGGTAAGTTTCACCGTGCGGGTCATGCTAATAGTTCACTTTCTATAGGAAATTCACTAATAACAGTATGGACAACAATCTACAACTATAGCGCCTTTAACTAGTAAACGCAACAAAGCTACTTATACGGTAACATGTTAGTTGCCCACTTATTCGCAGGAGTAGTTGACGAGTTTGCATTTTTTAAACTAAATATGTCATGGTATTTTGTTATACAGTATAAGAAAATACCATGACATATTTAGTTTAAAAGGTACAAACTCGTCAACTACTCCTGCAAATAAGTGGGCAACAAACATGTTACCTTACAGTATACAGTATAAGAAAATACCATGACATATTTTCATATTTAGTTTAAAAGACACAAACTCGTCAACTACTCCTGCAAATAAGTGGGCAACTCACATGTTACCTTACAAGTAGCTATGTTGCGTCTACTAGTTGAAGGCGTTTGTTTATATGTAGATTGTTGTCCATACTGTTATTAGTGAATTTCCTATGGAAAGTGAACTATTAGCATGACCCGCACGGTGAAACTTAAGCCCGGGACGACCATATAAGTTCCTAACGTGACCCCCTGAACACGTTTTGGGGGTTCGTTCAAAATTGTGTGTATATATATGTGCAGGCACTCTAGCGGTCGCATTTTTGTCCGATTTACTTAAAATTTGGTAGGGACGTTCCTTTCTATATTGTTGGACAAGTTCGTTGGACAAAACAATCGGTAAACTCTAAACCCCTTTTTTGGGGATTAATCTTTCATATTTCGAGTTTTTGGGCCCAAAAAGGGTCAGAAAAGCCCCTGATATGAAATTAACGAATGTAAAAAGATGAGAATTAGTGTGGCGAAACTTTTAAGCCCTCTCTCATCATTATAGTATATATATTTACTGATTTATTAAAGGAAATGTGTATTGACCAAACACAGTACGTTGTCTTATGGGGGTTTAACATTAGAAAAGCCTGTTAATTATTTGTTGGTGTACTTTTATCATCCCCAACAGCCTCACGCATACTTTAAAGCCTGACTGAACCTTCTCCTAACCTTATAATGTGCAATATTGTATTCCCAGCATTGCAGGTAAATAGAACCAGGAGTATCAGAACAGCCACAAAATCAATATTTTCAGATTTGAATAATACCCCCGTAGCAGCAAACCTGCATACTCAGCGAATTTCCAATGCATATTAATTTATCTTAATACACCATAAAGAGACATACCAAGTTTCATCAATATACATTCATAAATAAACGATTTATGACATTTTAATTATTCTCCATAAGAATAACATGGCGGATGAGTATGCAGGTTTGCTGAAATAAGGAACACTAAAAATGGGCTTTTATACAAATATCAATATAACTCAACTAGGTAAAGCCACATACCAAGTTCTATTAATTTATGTTCATAATTAAAGGAGATAACACGTTAATTATTCCCCTTAAGAATAACATGGGGCTGAGTATGCAGGTATGCTGCTACAGGGACTATTGGCCAAAAAATGGGTTTTTGTGCAAATATCAATATACCACAATGAAATGAAGCAATATACCAAGTTTCGTCAGGATAAGTTGATAAATAAGCGAGATATACAATTTTTCTTATCCTCCATAAGAATAACATTGGACAACGTACTGTGTTTAGCACTTTCAATATCTCAGTAACCAATTGACGTAGAGCAATGATTAAAACATCAAATTGTGCGTCTTTTTACGCCGATTCCAATGGGGAAAAATAAAATTTTACTTTTTCAAAAATTGTATGTAAAAAACCCAAAAAACCCATTTTTGGGGTACAAAACCCCCCAAAATACCCTTTCGGATAGGTCGATCTGTCTGGTTTTCGAACTTAAAGTCATAAATGCTGCTTTACACGTTTGTACCAAATTTCATCAAAATCGGACCTTTTTACGAGAGTTATCGCACCCACGGACACACACACACATATATATATATATATATATATATATATATATACAGTTTCGAACGAATGGTGTTTTTGGGGTCTGGGGACCTCAAAACGAAAAGTTATCATGGTCCCGGGCCTAGGTCTTACCATGCCGACTACGGTAATAGCTTCTTCCCTATAGGGGAAATTCGCTAAAAATTGGAATAATTGTATGTTTTTAACTGATTTTTAGTTTTTATAGTTTTTTATGTGGAAATTCACTTCCCTCACGTCAGCGTGCTGCGTGCGAACTCGTTTTACCCTAAGTTTGTTGTAATTTTTAAATCATTTTTAAGACCGCTGTGTTATTTCTGATGTTGATGTACGTTCTCAGGCTACAATATGTTAAGATAACGCAGTTAATTAACATAACAATATAATATAACAGTTGAAAAATATAAACAATGTTAAGTTATACCTTTTTACAAACATGAAACCTTTTAATAAAAGTAGATCCTATTACTTTGACAAATTTTGAATCACCATTATTAAATTTTTTATTAAGGGTGCGCCCTACCTGCCTTCCGCACGCTAAACAAAGGGTTTTGCATCTCCCACATTGTAGGCTCAATTGTTAACCAATTAAAAATTATTTGTTGTTATTTCAGTCACTAAATAAATGTTCATCTATGTATCATACGATTTAAAAATCGTGATTTTAATTCAAAATAAGTGGTAGGCCATTAGTAAAGTTGTCAAATTAAGCATTTTTCTAAAGCTTCCTAACGTAAGCAGAAAAATTATTTTGGAAAAAAGGAACCGTACAATACCTAGATTGGAATCTGAAAAGTGTGAAACTGCAAATAGTTTGGTAGAAATCTGTAAAATAACAGGTTGATTGAGGAGAACAAAAAGGTCTTCAAGCGTAAATATGCATGACCCTGCTTGGTGGTGGCACGGCGTTAAACAACAATGTGCGGATCATTCAATCTGGGGTAGGGCGCACCCAAATTAATTAAAACTATCTTATTTTAGCGAATTTCTCTATAGGGAAGAAGCTATTACCATAGGTCTCATGGTAAGACTTAAACCCAAGACCTGATAACTTTTTGTTTTGAGGTCCCCAGATGCCAAAAACACTATTCGTTCAAATATATGTGTGTCAGTGAATGCGATAACTTGAGTAAAAAACGTCCGATTTCAATGAAATTTGGCTCAAATGTGTAAAGTGACATTCATGACTAAGTTTGAAAACCAGAAAAATCGGACCATGGGAAATGGGGTTTATGGGGTTTCAAAATTTTCCAAAAATCAGTTTTTGCAATTTTCACCCTTAAATTTTTAAAACACACAATTTTTTCTTTTTACCATTTTATAGAGCTTAAATAAACAAATAATATAGTATTTTGAATCGTTAACCTAGGTTAAGTGGTTGTGGGGAAAATCAAAAAAAGTGTTAAAAAACTCCCATGTTTATCTTATGGGAAAATGGTTTTTAGCTTTTCCTCAATTAATTTTACTGTAAACTTCACATTTGCTTTTACCAATCAGTTTAGCTCTACAAAACAATAATTTTGGTGCTTAAATTGTGATTCTACGTCCAACCGTTGCCGAGATATTAAAAGTGCTAAACACGTTGTCTAATGTAAGTAAGTACGTTGTCTAATGTTATCCTTATGGACATAAGCGTAATTTCAGTATGTTGGTTGGAGGGGCAAAATCGGTTGTGATCGTGATTATTGTGACTTTTCATATATTACAATAATATTTCCAAATTATTGGGGGGGCAACTGCCCCCCCTTTCCCCCCCCTAAATTATGCCTATGCTTATGTAGAATATTTAAAATTTGATATCTCGATTATTTATGAACGTATTTGATGAAACTTGGTATGTGTTTTCACCTAGTACTGGTATATAGCTATTTTCACGACAAATTGATTTTTTGTTGATTATACCCTTAGCAGCAAACCTGCATACTCATCCCTAATGTTATTCTTATGGAGAATACGTAAAGTTTGATATCTCCCTTAATTATGAACATAAATGATTAAAACTTGTTATGTCGCTTCACCTGGTTGAGTTACATTGATAATTGAAAAAAAACACATTTTTATCTTCCTCGTTGCAGCAAACCTGCGTTCTCAGCCCTAATGTTATTCTTATGGAGAATAAATAAAATGCTATATATATCTCTTATTTATTTAGTATTTTTATTAAACTTGGTAAGTGGCTTTATGTGGTATTAAGAAATATATACACGCATTGGAAATTTACCGAGTACGCAGGTTTGCTGTGACGGGGGTATTAGTTCTTTTCTTTATATTTTATTCTTATTCTTTTGTCATTTAATGCATCAATTCATAAATTACTTAGTTCACAAAGAAGTCAGAATTTTTCTTCCCTATGTCTGACCTCATTTTTATATGTTATTTCTCAAAGGTATTTTTTTTGTCAGTAGGCCATAACCCTTAAATTACATCGACACTAATAATTGAGCCATCATTTTAAAGACGGCCTCTGCGGCTAAATGTGAGAAATAAGCAAACCAAACCCATAAAAGTGATAATTTAATGGGCGATTCTCACTTTTGTATTTGTCAATGTACTGGTGGCAACATTTTACAGCACAAGTTTAGCTAACTCAAAACAGATGTTTCAATGACCTCATAGGCGTGCGCACAGAGGTGCCACAGGTGCCATGGCACCTGCAAAGATTTCAGGAGGGGCGCTGCAGCGCCTCTTCTGATTTTGGAGTTGCCACGTTATTTATTTTACATTTGACAAAATCACTAGAACATACTATTGATGTTAACTAAAAATTAAAAAAATACGATATTCGTTGTGTGGAAATGTGAATGTTTTGCCGTTTTTGCAGTTGCGGAAGATGGAAGCAACATAGAAATTAGAATGTTTATGCGGCGCGTACTTCAGAATTGAGTATATAGGCCTAGCCGTGGCGCCGAGATCGATCGCGATCGTAGGCGTAACGCGTGATGCATCTCCTTTCATCTATTGAAAAGCGAAGTGCGACCACGAAGCTCTTATTTTATCTTGAGATTGCTTGTGGGTAGGAATTAGTGCGGACTTTAGCAATTTTTTTTTTTTTTTTCGTTCAGTTGAAACAAATTTAAATAATTAATACATTTTAGGATCACTTATTTTGATTTGTTTGCGTGACACTATAGCAAACATATAACTAGTGAAGAGAGGATTTGGTTGGCCGAACTGAAAATCCCTCCATTTTACACCCATCCGGTCGCAAAAATCCGCCAAGGCTGATTTATAAAAAAATCCCCATTTCTGAACCATCCTGAAAATCCGCTAATAACCCTACAAAGTTGATTAACATAAAAGTTACAAATTTTACCTACTAGCATCATTAAGAGCTGGTTAGTCAAAATATATTTATTATAGCTGACAAAATATATATGATTTTCGAACTGTATGTGCCATAATTTATAAAAACTACTTTAGCAATTCTACCATCATAAATGCGTCAACAATCGTGTATGCCTAAACTCTATGATCTACTGTTTAAACAACTGAACATAAAATGGTAAGAAATGTGATGAAGTAAAAACCGATAAAAACCGAGTAAATTCCGATATGTTGAGAAAACTTGCTTCATGAGCTAATAAGGCTTGCTATGTGTATTTGAGAAAGAACATGTTATGTTTTGACGTTTTGCTATTAAATTTAGGGCTCTTTCAACAATTTCTAACCGATTGAAGTTTAAAGCTTTCTCAAAAAATAGTTCATAATAGGCATAGTTCATAACATCTCTATTAATAGGAATTTGACATATCTGGCTTTGCCATCTCAATGAGAGGAACCTGGTGGTACTGATATCTCAATTTTGACAAAAAGTTGACATATCAAGTTTTGGCGTCCATCCACAGAAATCATAAAATCTAAGTTACACAGGTTCGATATGTTACAGTTACGTAGCTGGTAATAAATGGTTAATTATTAATGAAATAATTTGTTTTTGAGTAAAGAATGTGTTCTACCGCATTATATTAGGTGTTCGGCCGAGAACTCTCCACTTTGGCGCTCCGCAACAGAAGTGTCCTGTTTGTGCGCATATGATTGGCGTCTCGTAAAAGCTACAATTACAGAGATACATAAATTATAATTGCATATTCTGAAGCGTTTTGATATGCTCTTAACATTTTATTTTGGTACTTTTTCAATCCCATTACCAGAAAAGGTCGAAAATTTAAATTTAGTACTGATTTTTCGTTTAACGCTACTCTACCAGCAGGTGTTTATCGTTTTTAGCTAAGGGTTTTCTTGTATGTATTTAAACGTATGGAATTATAACTGTACCTTTAATTTTACCAAGCAGTTTAGTGCAAACCGCGTGTCTTCATCACCCTTAATGACGGAGATATGATGTATCAAATGATGCGAGGTAGAGTATTCAAGATGGCGACGTTCATTCCAAGATGGCGGCATGTTCCCCAGTTGGGATTTTTTGGGACTTTTGACATTTTGTTCCAGGATACTCAAAGAACATCTACAACAATTTTCAGCTTGATAAACCAAATTATGTTACTTTGGTTAAATGTTGTACAATATTCCTGTACTATCCCATCTATATGGCCCAGCTGTCCCACTTTTAGTGTTTGCCAGAGTTTGAAGTGGACGTAGTTTTCTCAGCTCACCAACAGATTGTGCTGCTATCAATTATTTATTTTAGTTATTTACCTTAACTTGTAAAATATCTCCACCCCGAAAGCCAGTGATAATCAACTTATGTTTGCTTCTGACGCACTGACTGTTGTATTAACCCCTCCTTGAGAGGATAATTAATAGTTGACAGCAGTATACTCTGTTGGTGCAAGATTAGTGAGAACTATGTCCTCTTTGAATCCTGGCAAACTTAAAACAAGGGACAGATTTTACAATAGCAATGAGAAGTCTACTTCAGTATATACATGCAAATATATTTCTAGTCATTTAACCTTCTAAAAATATGTGAGCGGGTGGAAATAACTAACACATCTGTTTAAGTTTTATGGCAATTTCAACGATACCTTATTAAGCTTAGTTTGGACAAAGAATAACGGAGAAATTAATTTCTTCCTTGATATACCTACAGTTTTCTCCATTTAAACAATGTTAAAACTATAACAAATATCATTTATAAAATTAATTTCTCCGTTATTCTTTATCCAAACTAAGCTTAGTAAGGTATCGTTGAAATCTCCATAAAATTTACTAAATTTTATGTATCTTGCAATGTTTTGGTAAAATTGACAGTTTTTGTGAAATTTGGCATTAAATATTTAAAATAGCCGCCATTTTGAAACGGTTAGAGTTTTTATTCAGGTTTTGCATAAAGAAAGCGGCTAATCAGATGAACATTTGTGCAAAATCTCAACGCTGTAGCTCAAACCGTTAAGGAGTTATGACTTTTTTTATAAAAAACACATACAGACAGACAGACGCTAAACGAAAGGAGATAGGACATATGTTTACATAAACTTTTTTGCTTATTTTGACCCAAGGAATCACTACGTAAATTTTGTCCCCACCTTTTTTGAATACCCTGTATATATAAAGTACAACAGTTGTGTGTGGTGGAATCTGTGGTTAACCTTTTAAACAATTTCAAATAAGTAATCAAATCAAATAACCTGTCAGTTTTCAAAATAAAATAACTTTATAAGAAACAAATTTCCAATTTATTAAAATAGGAAAAATACCCCCCTCGCAGCAAACCTGCAAACCCAGCGAATTTCCAATGAATTATAACATGACACATTAAGCCACTTAACAAGATTCTTAGGAAATATATTCACAAACATTCGATATTTAAAATATTAATTATTCTCCATAAGAATAACATTGGGGATGAGTACGCAGGTTTGCTGCAACAAGGAACACAAAATAACGGGTTTTTATGCAAATATCAATAGAACTCAGCTAAGTGAAGTCACATACCAAGTTTCATCCATATACATTCATAAATAAGCGATATATAACATTTTAATTATTTTCCATAAGAATAACATGGGGACCGAGTACCTAGGTTTGCAGCTACGGGAACCATAAGTGAAATTTGTTTTTGTGAAAACAACAATAAACCACAACCAGATGAAGCCATATACCAAATTTCGTCATTTTATGTTCATAAATAAGCGAGATATACAATTTTTCTTTTTCTCCATAAGAATAACATTAGACAACGTACTGTGTTTAGCACTTTCAATATCTCAGTAACCAATTGACGTAGAGCAATGATCAAGATACCAAATTGTTTGTTTTTTTATGCTAAATTCAATGGTGAAAAATAAAATTTGATTTAAATTAAAATTACATGTGAAAACCCCAAAAAAACATTTTTGGGGTACAAAACCCCCCCAAAACCCCCCTTTGGATGGTGCGATTCGTCTGGTTTTCGAACTCGTTCAAATAAATAGTACTTTACACGTTTGTACCAAATTTCATTAAGATCGGACCTTTTTTACGAGAGTTATCATGCTTACGGACATATATATATATATATATATATATATATATATGTCCGTAAGCATGATAACTCTCGTAAAAAAGGTCCGATCTTAATGAAATTGACAGACATACAATATATACAATAATAATAATAATAATAATTGTTATATATATACAGTAGATAGAACCTGGATAATTTGAACTTCTTTAATTCGAAATCTTCTTTAATTTGAATATTTCTCTTGGTCCCTAGCATTTTGTATTTAAACGTAGTTTTGAAGTCGTCTTTTATTTTGTAGTGGAAAGTGATTACAGTACAGTACGTGTAGTTTTCACGGTTAGTGAGTGTACTGTGTAATAGATTGTTTTTTTTATGGTTGCAGTTAAATACAGTACCATTCCAGGTGTCTTTATGTTTATTGTTCAATATTCTGTTGGGCAATACAGTATTCGATGTTTTTAATCTCTTTGGTTACAGTATTAGGTTTCCATTTTAATATTATGCTTTGGCATTTTCTACTGTAATAACGTACTGTACGAGTACGAGTTAAATTGGTAGTCTACAGCAGTTCAGATATTGCTGAACCCATTTTAAGATTAGTACACGTACATTAGTAAAATGTTACTGTATTTTACTTCGTACTGTAGTTTGTTAAAATAGATACTGTATTTATGTTTTAAGCTTATTTTAATCTTGTTAATAGGCGTTAATCAATGTATTTTTATTTAAAGAGTGTCAAATTATAAAGAGTTTTGATTGAAAATATGAAGTTTTATTGTTTTCGTCCTATTTATTAAAAACTTCTTTAATTCGAATTCTTGGATAATTCAAAGTTTTTGACTGGTCCCTTGAGGTTCGAATTATCCAAGTTTCACTGTAAATATATATACATCTATATATACATATATAAAAATTTGAACGAATGGTGTTTTTGGCATCTGGGGACCTCAAAATGAAAAGTTATCATGGTTTTGGGCTTAAGTCTTACCATGAGACCTACGGTAATAGCTTCTTCCCTATAGGGGAAATTCGCTAATATACTGCGTGGGAACAGTCCTCATATAACTGTCTTGTGAGCAGTCACTTCACCTCGCTGGTACCATAAATAACAAGTTCATTTCTATTCTAAACTGTTTTCAGTTGTGGAGCTAAAAAGTTCTCAATAATATCAATATACCAATTTCCCTATGCACAGGCTGTTGATGGACTCCCTAGGATTCTCGTAGTAACGACAAATAATTGTGTGTTTTTACGTTAACCTTATAGCTCAAAATGAGCTTCATCAGACATTATCAAACGTTGCAAAATGTTTTCATAATTAATAACGTGTAATAATTGTTCACAAAAAATAATATGTAATTCAGGATCAGCAGCATTTTTGTATACAACTGCTAACTTAAACTTTTAGGAATGAAATTCAAATCAAGAAATACAATTCATTGGGCACTTGTTTTGAAACTCCAAATGTGGCAAATTCTTTCCAGGTCGATCTTTTGGGCTTTACAGAACAAATTCAAGCACATTTTCAACTTTGTCTGGAGTACGTACAGATCTAGCTAGGCCTACCAGTTGGTTTCACTTTTAATGCAGATTCACTATTTCTGAAATTGTTCACCCACCTTGTAACAGTTTTCCTATAAGGAACAGCGCCATGGCGAGGAACATGGAAATTATTATGAAATAACCGTTGCATAGCAATCAGAAGACGTATCATTTTTCAAGAAAGCTACAATAATAAAAGCAAAGCCCGATGTTGGACTATCCAGTACTCCATGTTCACTGACATGCATCAGCAATGTTCTTAATTGTTGCAACAATCAACAGTTCAAACAATATAACAGCTGAGAAAAAGCTGTTAAAGTGTCAGGTTTTAATGGACCACCTATTATCTGTACATTACAGATACATGCTGTAATATCTGTAATGCTACATTAACATAATTAATATTATTTATCTTTAAAAAATATTTACTTCCTATTTTCAACAAAACTTTACCTATAGGTTAATTTTGCATTGGGAGTAATCAGAATATTTTTACCCAAGACTTTGAGGGTGGAACCCCCTCTTAAACCCCCAATATTTAGAATATGGCTTAATGCCTCCAATGAATGTATCTGGATGAAACTTTTGGATTAATCCTCCATAAATATAAAGGTGAATGATAACAAAATTGTTTCCCTCATTGTTAGAATCCCAAATGACCAATGCAAATTCACTCTCACTGGACAGAACAAAATACAAAATTGCATAGCAGTTCCACAAATCATGTAAACAGCGTTGAGCTAATACACCCTTATCTGATTAAAAGGAGTTAGCTTTGGGAGAAAATATGTGTCAAATTTATTCTAGTACGATTTATTTTAATTTTTGTACTGTAGGTAAATATCTTTAAAAATCTGACACATCAAAGCTTAAAATGTGTTATGACAGAAAATTGTAAAAGCACTAATGATAAAGTTAGATTTTGATACACATGTTTTATTTAGACTCAGCCACAACTCAATAAATCACTTTGATACCCATTTTCAGCAAACTCAACTGGAATTCCTTTATGTAACACATTACCGAGCTCATTGAACAATACCGAACACCCATAACGCTTCATTTCATCTCTTCAAAACTGAGCTCAAGAGGTGCTTAGTGAAGTAACGGAGAGAGTGGAAGACAATGCAGCTGCAGTGGACTAGTGCAATATGCATCAGGGAAAGTGAGAAACAAACCGACCAAATTGAAAGATCATGGGACCCTGAGGTAACGCATGACAAGTCTGTGTGTGTGTCCCAAGCTGGGGAAAGCCTCTGGAATTAGACACACCCGTGCTAATTACAGACCAACAATAACTGTTCTGCCTCATATTCAATTTTTTTTTATCTCGTATTATTCTCAAAAACACCTTAATGATAGAAATTTATAGTTCCATGGGTTTAAAAAGTAGTAAGAATCAACAAGCTAATGTTGTTATTTAAGAGTTTCCGATAAAAAATTGTTTTAAATCTGGATTCTACAGCTAAAAATACATCAGTAACAATTAAAAAAATATATGTTTGCCAACGGTACCCTATACTCGATTTTTACCCTTCCACGATGGAACCCACGTTAATAGCTTCTTTCCTACAAAGGAAATTCCCTAAAAGTACTATTTATAAATTGAATAGGTTATTGTCATAATCTAAAACATTATTGACTGTGAAAACAAAATTATTAAAATCCATAAATATCTAACTAAAAAAAGGTAGTTGGTATCAATTCTCTTACATTTTTCTTACATTTCTTAACATTACAAATAATCAGTAATGAAAACTCCTTTAATTCAAATTCATTGTTGGTGGTGGTGAGTTTCTGTTATTTAAAAAATTATTGCAATCTTTGGCGATCACTGAATGAGAAAAACAAAAATACCATGATGGCAAAGGTCTGCCTTTCAAACCGGTTTGCCTAATTCCAGTTTGTTGAATTTGTTTCATAAAGCCGCATCTCTTGAAAGATGCCCCTACGTTGGATACGTGCCCCCCCCCCCCCCCCCGCCAACCTTGGGCTCTGCTCCACTGGCAAAGTTGTCACATTATTCTTTACGTGAGATATTACTCAATTTTCATTGATCAAAAATTGTTGATAATTGTTTTAACACCAACCCCCATTGACCTTATACAATTTTGCATATTATTCTTATGGAAAAAATATATTTTCTTGAAGCGGACGAAAGGCACTTATCTATAGTAATACTTAAATCTATACTAACAAAGCAGGAGTATGTTTGTATCCAGGTGTTTTCTAAAGCTGCAAAACGCACATACCTTGTTTGCTTAATATAAGTGTGAACATATGTATAAACAATAGATAGATAGAGAGATATTTATTTGTTTACCTTTTTACTTTGACTTTCCTATTTTACTGTATTTTATTTCAGTTCCAGGTTTCGCTACATAGATAACCTAACAGCTGTTCTTGGCTTAATTAATTCTTCCATTTCGTGATCATGACAATAATTAATGGCTGTTTATACTACAAATAATAAAACTGGTTTACAATACAATGGATGGATTTATTAATGAAATTGACATTTCAGGTTACAAAATAGGGATTCACCAATTATGGCACATAAATATAGAGGATTAACTTTATTATAAGATAATTATTATTTGATACATGAAGTGCTCAGGGTTTACACAATGTTTATAGGATCTGCAGGGGGGGAACTCGTGCGGCAAGAATGACTGTCTGTTCTTGTCTTAGTAAAATATCTTTTATTTTAATTGAATGTTTAGTTATGATATGAATTTTGACACATTGTAAGTTTTGCCAATGAGGATCTCAGAAATCAAAAGTTTGTAATACACTGTTATTGGCTTCTTTCAGTCTTGAGGAAATAAATAGGCTAAGCCTTGAAACTTTAGTCTGTTGAAAATTTAATTAATAAAAGGTATAAGTCCAGAGAATTAATCTTGAGGTTGATGTGTTTGGTTTATTTTAAAATATTCCAAAATGCTAGAAATGATGTTAGACTTGAAAATTGGACATCAATTATATGTTGCTGCAATCTACAAGGTAAGTTGGAAGGGTCTCACCATAGTTTTATATTGTTCATCACTGGCATTTCTTCTTGGCCTTGCAAAATGGGATAAAACTTTGCCAGTGACTCTTCTTACATAATAAAAGAGTGGATGGTGTATTCCACTACACTTTTTATAGGGAAAAATGTTAATTTTGGGTAGATACCCACAAAAAGCTAACACTTGGCCATTATACTTTTGGAAACTCCATTCTTTTTTAAATTGTACCACATGGTTCTCAATAATGTTAGTCACTGCCATATGTTCCTGAAGTTCTTGTAGACACTGTCACTTGTTTTAAACACTTGTACTATATCAAATTAAATTTGGAATGAGATCAATTTTGAAAAATAAATAAAATTAAATAATTTGAAGCAGTTTACATGAATGAATTAGTGAGCCTTCTTATTACCTAGATAGGCCTATTATACATTAATGTGGGGTTTATTTATTATATGGTAAACTTAAATATATCAAATCTATGAAATGTTGCAATGATCCCCGCAGAAGTCGAAGCGAATGAAATGAAGCTGAGATTTCGAAACAACATGAATGGATTTGATGGTACACATAATATGAATATTTATGATAACATGAACACACATAACAATTGGATAACATTGAAAATACATGAAGGTTAACACATAACAAAATTATAACGTTGGATGAATGACAGTTGGGATTAAATAACATCAATTAAACATTAAACACAAATATGGAATATCATGACATAAGTTACAAAAAGGGTGAAATGTTCATGGGTTTCTCTGTCCATAGTGGGGTTGGTAGGGAGAATATCCACTTGACATTATTATTCCTTAACATTAATACATTTTTTTTTTTTTTTTTTTTTTAAACTAACTCACTGGAAGAAATATTATAATAATTGTTTATTCAAGGGGGGGGGAAGAAACTGTTATTCTGGTCCATATCCTAACGGTTTTGTCACTTGGGAGTCTTGGGGAGGAAAGAAGGGGAGGGAGACACATGCAATAGGGAGACACTTGTAAAGGGTTGTATAAACACAGTGGGAAAACACATACATTAAATGGGGAAAACACTTGATGGGGAAATTACATAACACTTTGAAATGACAACATAATGAATATTATATGCTAACATAACTATTTATAACATAACAAAGGGAAGGGAATTGGTGGGGTTCACGATGATGATGTATTCAGGTGTTCACAGGTCTGCTAATATACCTTTTCAATGCATTAATGTAGTATGTTCTGAATTGATGCTGTTACGTGTTCCGGGACCATCAGAGAATACATTCTGGTAACTTTAACAAATCGGTTAACTGCTTCCGTTGTTGTTGTTTTAGTAATTCATTGTTATTTAGTGATTGCTGAACGATATTATAAGAGATACTACAAGTTGTGGGATTATTGGTATCATAATTAGACTGATTAGTATGATTATTTATATGAGTATTATTGTTAATGTTATTTTGCCTGTGGCTTTCATCTCTTACGATGTAACATGATATACCTTCAATATACGCTTCTCCAAACTTCAAATTGATAACATTATTGTTTATTTTCAACATAATCTTTCATGTTCAAAGTTTATTTCCATCTCCCAGTAACTTAACAAATCAATCCCTATAATGAATGGTCTAACTAGGTTGGGAACCAATAAAACTTGTACATTAGTTTGTTGCTTCTCTATCTGTATGGGTAATAATATTATTTTCGCTATACGTTTCGATCGTTCACCTGTTGCAGTCTTAATGAATGTATTGGTTACGGGCAGTTCTTCAAATTTATTAAACTTATGTTTATTCTCTTCGAACCATTTTTCTGACATGCACGTGATGTTAGAGCCGGTATCAATTAACGCATTTACATATATATCGTTAATTTTTACTTTAAGTTCTGGACAGTTGAAATTTTGTTTATCAGTGGATTTATTATTTACATCAGATTCTTCTCTCATTAAAAATTCTCTGTCGCAGCAGATCGTACTTACAGTATACTCGTTATTTATGGGTTTATATATAATATTAGTATCATTAGTATTATTAGGCCTGTTATGTCCGATATGTTGTGTGGGCACTGAAGACATCATCAAACGGGAGGGGAGTGACAAATCCGTAAGACAGCCTTCGATTACTTCAGTGCTTACCCGTTTAAAGGTAGCGCTGTATCAGTGGGGTTGGGTGATGGGGGTTTTTGGTTGGGGTCAGTCCTCTCTAGGATTGTCGTACAGACATTATGCTGTTCACGTGACGGATATTTTCTCTCATTACTTGATGTTCCTGGTCGTGGGGATGGGAAATGGTAGTTGTGTATGTTGTTGTTGTTCGGGGGATTCTTGTCATGTTGTTGAGGTCGATAGTAGTGACTGTTGTTGTTGTTGTAGTTGTTGTTGTTTCTGTAACCGTTGTTGTAGGGGTGATACTGTGCACGGTTATCTCTAGGCTGGTAGGAGTGTGGGTTTATGTTGTGGTTTCGGTACTGGTTACCATGTTGATGTCCGTTGTTGTATTGGAAGTTGTTGTTGTTATTTGGTCTCTTGTCGTTCTGATTGTTTTGGTAATTCGGTTGACGTTGATTTTGGGGTGAAGTCGGTCGGTTGTTATGTGCTGAATAGTTGTGTCTGTCTCTCTTCTGTGTGTCCTTTAGGTCCTCTCTTTGTAGTAGTGACTCGAATTCATGAATAGTATTAGCGTTTTGGACTCTTCTTGCGTCTTGTACTATTTCACTGAAGTGTTCAGCGAGACAGGATACAATTTCATCGTCGCTTAATGGTGGTGTTAAAGATCTCAGTGTGATGACACGTTCTATAAAGTATTCGGAGCGTGACAGTTTACCATTCGTCCGGAATTTTTCTACCTCCAATTTTTGTCGTATTCCTCTCTGAACTGAACGATTCCAAAACTTAGCCAAAAATGCATTTTCAAACTCATTCCAATCTTTGATATCGTCTTTTATCAAAGAGAACCAACGCGACGCATGACCTTCGAAGCTGGCTTCGATTGTGTCAATCAGATTTTCTCTCAGATCAGTACAATTGTTTCTGTGACTATTCCGTTCGTGGTATTTTTTTAATTTAATCAAGTATTCTTGAGGATTGTATGCGCGTCCATAAAATTTGGGTATGGTTTGGTCGACAGCATGGCCATTGTTTCCGCAAACAACATTTATGGTTGAAGGGACGATAGTTGACTTTTGTACGATTTCGTTTTTCAGGAGTTTAATTTCCGTGTTTACAATTTCGTTTAGTTGGCTAAATTCGTTTTTGGTCTGCTCGATTTTGATTTGATTTTGTTGAATTAGTGGTAAAAACACGTCTTGAGTGGTTTTGGTGTGACGGTCAATGGTGTCGTCTATTCGTCGTAAAGTTTCATCTTTAAGTTCTCTGATCTGATTGTTTGTCACCTACGTCTTCGTTCATTTTAGTGATTAGTTCGGTACGGATTTGATTGTTAGTAGAATAGATTAGATTGTTAGTCTCGTTTCTTTGTCGTTCAAATTCGATTTCGAAATGTTCTTTTAAATCAGACGTTTGTTTGGTGATCTCAGCGGATAATTTGGTTTCAATTTCTTCGATTCTAATGGATTGTTCACTCTGTCTTTGTCGGATTTGGTTTATTTCGTCTTGAAATTTAACTTGAGCGCGGCCTAGATTATGTAATTCAGCATGAACAGCATTAAATTTCGTGTCAAGTTTAGCATCAGCAGCGTTTAGTTTAGCATCAGCGGCGTTTAGTTTATCGTCAACGGCGTTTAGTTTAGTGTCTATTTTGGTTTGGACTGTGTTTAGTTTAATGTCTAACTTAATGTCTAATTGTTGAAACATAATACTGATTTGGGACAACATGTCAGCGGGATTTATATTAATTGTCGACTGCGGGCTGAGTGGGTTTAGTGTAGTCGCAAGCGGTATATTCTGGGACTGTAATGATGACATCCATGTAGTGAGAGGTGGGGAGGGGTGGTTGCCAGGGAAACGGTGGTCGTCATGGAAACCGCGGGAGTGGGGGTTTCACCGGTTGTGCCAGGTGTCATGGCGTTCGTGGCAGGACTATCGTGTAAAGCGTCTGTACTGTTTACGTCGTCTGCGTCATTACTCAAGTCGAAACCAAGGAATGGCGTGTTTGTGTCGTCGTTGAAGTTAAATTGCGTGGGAATGTTTACTGTAGTAGTGTGTTCTTCGTGTAATGTCGTAATGTCAGAAGCAGTAAGTGTTTCGGACGTCTGTGATTCCGTAGATTCGTTACTTGGGGAACTCATAGTTGTTGTTGTTGGTGACTCGATTAAACGACGGGGTGGGTTGATATTAGGTCTTAAGTTATAATGTTTGGGCATAATCTTACTTCACTATAAAGTTTGTCAATTGTAGTAGGGGGGAATGGAGTATGGGAATAAATATTATCTTTACAATAATTCTTAGTAGCCTACTTGATTTTTCCTTATTATAAACAAATATGCCTACTTAAATTAACTGCTTCAAATTTAAGAACAGACACTCATTCAAGCCTTACGTTGGAAGCGCCAATTGCAAAACGCACATACCTTGTTTGCTTAATATAAGTGTGAACATATGTATAAACAATAGATAGATAGAGAGATATTTATTTGTTTACCTTTTTACTTTGACTTTCCTATTTTACTGTATTTTATTTCAGTTCCAGGTTTCGCTACATAGATAACCTAACAGCTGTTCTTGGCTTAATTAATTCTTCCATTTCGTGATCATGACAATAATTAATGGCTGTTTATACTACAAATAATAAAACTGGTTTACAATACAATGGATGGATTTATTAATGAAATTGACATTTCAGGTTACAAAATAGGGATTCACCAATTATGGCACATAAATATAGAGGATTAACTTTATTATAAGATAATTATTATTTGATACATGAAGTGCTCAGGGTTTACACAATGTTTATAGGATCTGCAGGGGGGGAACTCGTGCGGCAAGAATGACTGTCTGTTCTTGTCTTAGTAAAATATCTTTTATTTTAATTGAATGTTTAGTTATGATATGAATTTTGACACATTGTAAGTTTTGCCAATGAGGATCTCAGAAATCAAAAGTTTGTAATACACTGTTATTGGCTTCTTTCAGTCTTGAGGAAATAAATAGGCTAAGCCTTGAAACTTTAGTCTGTTGAAAATTTAATTAATAAAAGGTATAAGTCCAGAGAATTAATCTTGAGGTTGATGTGTTTGGTTTATTTTAAAATATTCCAAAATGCTAGAAATGATGTTAGACTTGAAAATTGGACATCAATTATATGTTGCTGCAATCTACAAGGTAAGTTGGAAGGGTCTCACCATAGTTTTATATTGTTCATCACTGGCATTTCTTCTTGGCCTTGCAAAATGGGATAAAACTTTGCCAGTGACTCTTCTTACATAATAAAAGAGTGGATGGTGTATTCCACTACACTTTTTATAGGGAAAAATGTTAATTTTGGGTAGATACCCACAAAAAGCTAACACTTGGCCATTATACTTTTGGAAACTCCATTCTTTTTTAAATTGTACCACATGGTTCTCAATAATGTTAGTCACTGCCATATGTTCCTGAAGTTCTTGTAGACACTGTCACTTGTTTTAAACACTTGTACTATATCAAATTAAATTTGGAATGAGATCAATTTTGAAAAATAAATAAAATTAAATAATTTGAAGCAGTTTACATGAATGAATTAGTGAGCCTTCTTATTACCTAGATAGGCCTATTATACATTAATGTGGGGTTTATTTATTATATGGTAAACTTAAATATATCAAATCTATGAAATGTTGCAAAGCATACGTCGTTATAAGGGACCAAACAATTTTGGCTACCCCAGAGCACAGGGATCCACCCCACTGTCTTCAAAGTTGCCATGTTATTCTTATGGAGAAAAGATGTTATTCTTGGAGCGACGAAAGGCGCTCAGCCTAGGTACTAGTAGAAAATAATTACCTAATCCAATCTTGCACGTTATAAAATTTTAATAACAGTTATCATGTTTTATTTTAATTTTTTAAACAACTTGTTGCTTTTAAGCTTCATCAATGCATTTTTCTGCTCAATAAAAACTTTGGTTTAAGGTATCATTGTTTTCTTTTATTCAATAAAACAAAAGTAAAACATTTGGAGCCCTTTACTATTGCATTGGTTACTAGTGCAGTTAAACAAAAACAAAAAATAATGTACACCATAACTGTACTTTTGAATAGAACCATTAATAACTGGACACAACTACTAGGAACTACAAATCTTGCAAAAACCATCTTGGAATTACAAATGAGTTTGCACGCAGCACGCTGACGTGAGGGAAGTGAATTTCCACAAACAAAACTTTTAAAACTTAAAACCAGTGTTAAAACATACATTTACTCCAAATTTATTGAAATCTGAAAACATCGATTTTTAAGCTGTTCTGATGCTCCTGCTTTCATTTACCTGCAATGCTAGGAATACAATTTTGCGCATTATAAGGTTAGGAGAAGGTCCAGTCAGGCTTGAAAGTAGGCGCAAGCTTGCTGGGGATGATACAAATACACCAATAAATAAATAACATGCTTTTCTAATGTAAAAACCCCTTAAGACAACGTACTGTGTTTAGCCGATATATATTTTCTTTAATAACTCGGTAAATATTTACGCTAGAGAGAGGGCTTAAAACTTTCGCTTCACTAATTCCCATCTTAATTTAAGCAATAATTTTACGACCGGGGCTTTTCTGATCCTTTTTGGGCCCAAAAATTTGAAATGTGAAAAAAGAATAAAAAAAAGGGAGTTAAGAGTTTTCCGATTGTTTTGCCCAACGAACTTGTCCAACTGATTATAGAAAGGAACAACTCTACCAAATTTGAAGTAAATCGGACAAAAAATGTGACTGCCAGAGTGCATACACTCTATATATAATTTTGAACAACCCCCCAAAACGTGTTCAGGGGGTCACATTAGGAACTTCTATGGTGGTCCTGGGCTTAAGTTTCACCGTGCGGGTCATGCTAATAGTTCACTTTTCCATAGGAAATTCACTAATGAGAGTGTAAACTTTGCAATCAGTCTGAGGAGACTGCTAATCACATCATACTAGACTGCAAGAGACTCGGGGCAAGGAGAAGGGTTTTGCTTGGCCGTAAGAAACCAGGTGATGAATGGGACATTAGTATTGGGGAAATTTCCTAGATCTTATGAATTCGTCCCTTCAACAACACATAACTGTACACTTATGAATAGAAACTTAAAACGAGTTCGCACGCAGCACGCTGACGTGAGGGAAGTGAATTTCCACAAAAAAACGTGTAAAACTCAAAATAAGGGTAAAAACATACATTTGCCCAATTTTTATTGAAATCTGAAAACATTGATTTTTTGCCTGTTCTGATACTCCTGGTTTAATTTACTTGCAAAGCTGGGAATACAATTTTGCGCATTATAAGGTTAGGAGAAGGTCTAGACAGGCTTTAAAGTAGGTGTGAGGTTGCTGGGGATGATAAAAGTACTCTAACAAAGGAGTAACAGGCTTTTCTAGTGTAAAACCCCCATAAGACAACGTACTATATTTAGTCGATATACATTTTCTTTAATAACTCGGTAAATATTTATGCTAGAATGACGAGAGAGGGCTTAAAACTTCCGCCTCACTAATTGCCATCTTTTTACAATCATTGATTTTACATCTGGGGCTTTTCTGACCCTTTTTGGGCCCAAAAACTCAAAATTTGAAAGATTAATCCCCAAAAAAAGGGGTTTAGAATTTTCCGATTGTTTTGTCCAACAAACTTGTTCAACTGATTACATAAAGGAACGTCCCTACCAAATTTGAAGTAAATCGGACAAAAAATGTGACCGCTAGAGTGCAAACACACATATATATATATATATAAAATTTTGAATGACCCCCCAAAAAGTGTTCAGGGGGTCACGTTAGGAACTTCTATGGTTGTCCCGGGCTTAAGTTTCACCGTGCGGGTCATGCTAATAGTTTACTTTCCAAAGGAAATTCACTAATAAAAATGTTTATATTCAAAATCTACAAGTTGGTAGCTTGTATAAAATGTTTAAATTTTGAGTATCAATCGTTTTAACTGTATCTTCCATATATTCTGAGAATCTTAACATTTGTTTAGATAAATGCAACAATGACAATGACATGGTAATTTGTCCCAAAGCTAGTAGTCTCTTACAACTAGAGGACTGATAAAAGCCCAAGTATGTAAACTTATTAATATATATAAAATCTTCATTTAATTCAAAAGGTACATAAGTGAATGAATAACTGGTTTAAGATTTATTTTGATTGCAAATATTGAAAAGCCCACATTTCCAATATTTAATGGAGATGTAAAATATGGACCTCGGGTTTGTGCTATTGTGTTTATCCAAACAGCCCTCTAAAATAAAAGGTAAGTTGATAGAGCATTACATTAGGCAATTTTGAAAAGTCTGGAGGTAAATAATTGATTTAATGAGGAGAGAAAATTTGTCTGCAGTTGGGCGGAGCGGAGGGTGTGAGTGCAGCAAATGTTCGATATTGATGAAAACACAAGGACAAAATTAAGCACATACAAGGATGATTGAGTTACAACTGGAATGTAATCTTTGGCAAACAATAGTTTAACAATACATATAGAGATAAAACAGAGATCATTTTCTTACAATGTACGTTAAATCTAAATTACAGGTTGCTTCAGATTAGGTTATTTATTTTGTATTATAAAGCAAATTCCAATAAAATGTATACACTGACTGATATATGTTTTGAAATACAAATAAAAAGTATTGAATAGGTTATGTTCAACATCACAGATTTGTTACATAGACTGACTGACACTGAAAATAGTAACTCTTTCAAAATAAAATTACAACAATATACCTTTGCTTGAATATCCTTTATTTAATAACAGGAATTGGTTACCTAACATATACTTTTCCTCACTCATAAGACAAATCCGACATCATTTGCTGACTGATAGCTAGAATTTGCAATTCTAATTTCAACTGTCACTCTTCAATGTTTAAAATTTTGACTAAATTTACATTTACGAATTAAGAGCTGTGAATCCAGTTGCCTTTGGAGTACTGTAATCATTTCATAACATTTAAAAAGGGGATTCTTCAAAGAGAAAAGTCGTAAAATCGCTCAAACCCCCCAGTATCTTTGTGAATGTTGGGATCAGCATTCATGTTGGAACATTATAACTACTGTTATCTCATAGTGTCTTTGGTAATGAACCCTTTGAAAAAAACCTCTAAAAAATTGGTAGATTTAATTTTCTATGGTAAAATTTGTTGTATATTATTATTATAAGATGTTTTAAGGCTGTATGGGATATAAGGCTATGTATTTACGTCAGAATCTTGGTCGGTTTTGATTTTCCCAGACAAAATCTTTCCCACACTCAGAACAGGTGCTCTCCTTTCCTAATCAGTTTTGAAATTTGTTTTCATTAAGGAAACGCATGATTACTTGTTGATACACAATGTATTGCGATATGTAGACCACAAATAGTAGCAAATAAATAAATAGGGTGGTCACAAGTCCAGTTGTGAACGGGATGGTCCCGTTATTTTTAGTCCTGTAGTTTCCGAAAATGTACCGTTTTTTCACCAATCAATGAGAATTATATGAGTAAATATTTTTAAGATCACCAGGGCTACCACCGACTAGGAAAACCTGGAATTATGAGTAAATTTTGGGTACCAAGAAAAGCACGTGATTTATGCGAGAATATTTGGCACAACTGGGAACTTCAGGTGCTCTTCAAAATCAGTCGGCGATTATGCAGTACCGTATGTTTTCGATCATCAAAGCCAGTACCGATGAAATCCCGATTGTCTATGACTGCACGATGCAGTCTCTTTTGTCAGTGACATCCCCCGGGTAGGAGGACCCTCTCCTCACTGTAATATGATGTCCGCTTGGGATCATAACATTTAGGGCCACCCTACACATAAACAAACACACTTCAAGTCACAGACTTCCCCCTCCTTTCATCTTGATTATCCTATGATTAAAGGAAGGAGGAATATAAAGTAAATGTCAGAAAAGATATCATGTTGGGGAGTGGTTGGGTGGGGGGAAGGGGTGGCCAATTGGGACTTTGCACGGCCGGTATAAACTGACGGGCCGCCTATGAGTGAGGTGTACAGGAGAGTTAAATACTTCTTGCTTAATCTAGTATTACCTTAAAAAACACTCTATGCAATCCTACTATAACAGTCTAAGGAGGTTTTTTTAACAAACCTCTTCCGTTATTCCTAAAGCTTTTTTGAAAATTAAGTACGAGATAATGGCCTTTATGTTTATTAATTTATGCAAATTGGTTTTCAATTTTCAATAGCTTCATTCTGAAGAGCAAACGCAACCTTCAGTATGTAATTCCATACGTATAACACAGAGATCAATTTTAATTCATTGAACATCTGTTGATGCAATGAAAACTGTTTAACAAAATGAGCATATTGTATAAGCTCTGATATAAGTACACAAACTATTGAAATGGTAACAACACAATCTGAATAATTCTGTCAAGTTATAATGTAGGTACCGGTAGGCTATATAGTTAAGTGTTGAAGATGTGATCTGAAATCTACCAATGGTTATTATTATGGTTAATTTAGTCAATTGAAATATACTACGTTTGTCTTACCGCGCGTAAATTAGTTTTATCTAGCTTATATGTAACGGTAGTTCCTCTATGGTTGAGCAAAAATATTTAAATAATGATAGTTTACATATTAAAAAAAATACCAGTAAAAAACTGAAGAATAGAGATTTTACATCACAAACATATCATAATCACTAAACATAACTTCAAATTATTGGACCCATTGACACAAACAATATTAATAGGTACCATAACTAACACCACAGTTAAATACTATGTAACTGAAATCACTGACAAAGAATTAGATTCAAAGCTCTGACTGTATTTTACTTTACCTATATGGCACTGTCCTAACGAGATTGTATTGGCGAATGGAACAAAGCAATTGTTCCAAAATAAAGGGAAACTCACACATTATACACCGAATATTCTGCCCAATAAAACACTCTCAAAACTTTGATTGCGATACCGTTGAATAATATTCTGAATGAGATTTGACAAAAGTTTTATCCGTACAGTAATATGAAAATCTACTGACTAGGTGCTCACTGTAGGATAAGAATCCTTAAAATGGGTGATCAGGTTAGGAACTACTTGTTTATAGAATTAGGTTTCAAATTAACAAGGGTATATTTCACCTGAGTTAAACGCGACTGACTTTCATTTAGTATGGCTCATCTCATGATCTTTCAGTTCACTCTGAGTTTTAAACGAGTATACACACACTTGACAATGATGAGGAAGTTCTTTTGGATGAGTTCTCATATGCAGACGAAGCCGATAACGTTGCGAACATCGATATTCACAATACGGGCAATGAATAGGTCTTTCTCCTGTATGCCTGACCAAGTGGTTCAGCAAGTGAGTCCTCTCTTTAAAACTACTATCACAAAACGTACACTTGTACGGCCTCTCTCCTGTGTGCGTCTTCATGTGTATCAGAAGGCTAGTCCTGTGGCCGAACCCTTTCCCACACAAGTCACACTTCAGGGGTCTCTCTGTTTCGTGGGTTATCTGATGGATCTTCAGGTAAGACTTTCTTGATGCTGTGAAATCACAAATCGCACATTTGAAAGGCTTTTCCCCGGTATGCAGTCCGCGGATGTGTATCGTGATCTGGTTCTTCCTGGATGACCTATAATCACAATGGGGACAGGCAAAAGGACGTTCCCCCGTATGTATCATTTCATGTACTCTGATAATGCTAGATTTTGCAGCTTTATAATCACAATAGGAACATTTAAACTTATTTTCTATAGGTTTACGTCTTTTTGGCTTAGTTTCAGTTACGATAAGTTCTTCAGACTCGACTAGGGAAACTTCCAAACAATGCTCACCAATCATAAAGTCATTCGATTCTTTGATAGAAGAAGTTTCATTAGAGATATCAACATCACAAAGCTTTTCTTCATCAAAATGCATATTGAAAATGATTTTGATCAACAAATTGTGGTAGAATTTATGAAGATAAAATCTTTATGCTCTTCATCTCCAGGAATTGATACCTGAAAGTTAAAAAGAATATATGAAAGCAGAAGTTAAAACGTCATCAAACTCCTGTAAATATAATTTTGATATCACAGTGCTTTTGTCATAATCACCACAACATTATTTTATCTGTGTCCAGCAAACAACCGATTGTTTAAACCATTTGATTCTCCCATCTGCAATTTTTTTTAGCTGAATCAAATGGTGCAAACTAAACTTTAATTTCAATAAAATCACAAATAAAAAATTTAAAAAAAGATTTTCGGGATTCAAAACCCCTCTTTGGATGGTGCAATCCGTCTGGTTTTCGAACTTGTTCAAATAAATTATACTTTACACATTTTTACCAAATTTCATTAAGTCAGAACTTTTCACAACACGTTTAAGCTGTAATGCCATTTTCAAAGTTTACTCTGCATAACATTTAAAATATTATTCGGGTAATGTTTTTTTTATAGATTTGGTATTATTCTAATATGCTCATTCTTTCACCTTTTTGTGCAATATTTAGAATTTCCATATTCTCAGCGAATGCAGATTTTTGCGTTGTTCGGTAATTTGATTTCATAGATTGTACAATGGAACATCGATAACTCGAACCTCAATAACTCGAATTCCTTGATAAATCGAAGTTTTAAATTGCCCTTAAAATTCCCTACCTAATGCTATGTTATTTTACCTCTATAAGTCAAAGGGTTAGCAGGGAAAACCTAAATAAGTTGAAATTTTTAAGTATTCTTAGCCTATTGCCGCACCTTTATAACTCAAAGTTTCAGCTGGAAAACCTCTACAACTCGAATCTGTAACGTCGTCGTACCTCTATAAGTCGAAGTATTGACTGGAGAACCTCTATAAGTCGAAGTTGTTCATTATTGGTTCCAATTCCATCAAACCTTCAGTGACTGCAGCCGGAAATTCCAACCCTCCCTCCCCACTACATCTACTCTTTTCCAGTGTCGTTAGTTAGTGAGTTTTATCCTAGTAGTGACATACTGTTTCACCCTAATTCTAAGTAGAATATGATATGTTTTGCAAAATTATTTTAATAGCACACTGTATATTGATTTTCAGCTAAATTTTAATTTATGAGTATTTGGTCAGAACTGATGTCGCTTCTAAGGATAGGGGTTTGTCAGGGGCAGGTGATAAAGGAGTGGGCATAACAAATCTAGAAAATAGACAGGAAGTGGACAAACACAGAACGGGCAAAACATCACCAAAATACCAAACTAGAGTAATTGTTTGTTTACTTTCCTACTCTACAACATGTTCTCTGGAGGATGTTTTTTGTGCTATACTACGTTAACCAAAGGAGCTTTTCAGAATATTTCCGGGCTTATTTTGGACATTTAAAACTGTTCAAATCCTTTTTAATATTAATAATTATTATTACCATACGGTATGATTATTTATGATACAAGGCATAAAATGATATAAGGATTCTGCAATTCCATGATCCATCTGCTGCGTTACTGTGACCCTCAATAAAACAAAGTCTGTGGAAAATCACCTTAATAAGTCGAACCTCAATATTTCAAAATATTCCATAGCTCAAATTTTACCAGTTCCCCCGAGGTTTGAGTTATCGAGGTTCAACGGCATATGTTCATGGAATCTGCATTTCAAGTTTCTTCCTGTCTAGCCTATATAAAATATTGGGCATTCGCTGCATTTGATTTTGTAAATGCCACTTTTTTCATATATGTCTAAGTTCTGCTGTTGATTCCTTATAATAGGACTACATTAACATAACTTTTGTATTAGTTTGAATGAGTTGTTTTTGTTCTATAGATAACTTTAAGGTTTGATCCGTTGAATTTTTTTCTTATAGCTTTATTAAAAACTTTACCATATGATAGACATATAAACTCTTCTTTTATTTTATTTTCAGGACTCAGATAAACAAAATTTACAATTAAGAAATAAATAATACCTCAATAAACCCACCTTAATAACCCTTTTTATCTGTATATCTTTTATTTTAACTTATTTATACTTTAACAAATGTTTATTCATTTAAATTAATGTATACTCTTAGTTAAACACATTTGACTGAATTGTTAATAACATAAAACAAAATTTACCACACAGTACTCAAACCGTTTATGAAACCATCGCCCCGAGATATTGACATGCTCCTGCTGGCTGTAAATGGGGAGTAGTTAGTAAAACATAAATTTCCCATCCCGCAGACGTGTCCTTTAAAGATTCTATGAACTCTGAACTATGAGAGGAGATATTAGTATTTTTTACCTGTGAAGAGTCAGAGTATGCCAATTTTCTTAGTGATAACTCCTGGTGTTCCAAAGTGGCGTTTTTAGCCGATATATTTAATAAACTGTATGTTTTGAACAAAGGCATGAAAGGAAAGTGAGAGAACATTCTAACGTCGACAGACAAAATCAATTCTTTCCAACAGAAGCTTTCTTTATGGACATCAAAAATAGGAAAACAAGAAACATGGGATATGTTTGATCTCACAAAAGATTGCTACATTGATTTGTATATTTTCGATCTAATTTTGAAAAGCCTAGGTCAGCATGAAAACAACATAAAAAAGTAATTTCCATCTTTTGATGTAGGCCTATCTTCAATGGACTAGA
The DNA here is from genome assembly GCA_963675035.1 of Allygus modestus. Lineage (NCBI taxonomy): Eukaryota > Metazoa > Arthropoda > Insecta > Hemiptera > Cicadellidae > Allygus > Allygus modestus. Next base: position 37,782,899 of record OY776114.1, read on the forward strand.
TGAGGAATCCTTTTATTGATTCTGCATTTGAAACTGCAACTCTTACTACTGATGAAGAAAGTGAACTGATTGATGTCAGAAATGATCGAACCTGCAGTACAGTAAATTGGTTGAAGAAGCTGAAGCAAATTCAAAATTGAAGAAATCTAAAGTAAATGTTGACATTGAATCCTTTTAGATCCCTCTGATAAATGAATATCCGTTAATCTCAAAGAAGGCAACGAAAGCAATAATATCATTTTCAGTGTTGTGTATCTGCGAGGCCACCTTCTTGTCAATGAATGCCATAAAGACAAAACATTTTTGACATCTAAAGACTTTGGAAGACGACACGAGGGTATGCTTGACACCATCCGACCTAGAAAGAATCTTGTAATGAAGGGACCTCAGGTACAAATATCCCACTAGCACTAGATAGGCCTATAGCTTCACACATAATATCCTAAAACACCTTTTAAGAATTTTGTATTAAACTGTCATGATTTTAGTTTCTCTCAATATTGAAATAGGCTATATGTTTATTTATACCGAATTGTAGTTTTCATTGGTCCATTTTTCCGTTAAAACAAGCTACGGTACAGTATTTATATTTACCGTATTTAAGTCTTACCATGCAAAGACTATATCATAATATTGAAATAACGGTACGCAAATCAAGTGTGACATGACTAATTGTGGATTTAAGTTAGTGTGCCGCGAAGTAAAAAAAGTTGGGAATCACTGGCCTAGATGATTAAAAAAATTACCTCATGCATTTGCTTCAATAATATGCCTAAATGATGACATTTTCACTTGGAGAAAGTTACAGAAAATACATGGGCCGAGGCACAAGTTCGATTTTAGCGAATTTCCCCTTTAGGGAAGAAGATATTGCCGTAGTTTGTATGGTAAGATCTAGGCCCGGGACCATGATAACTTTTCGTTTTGAGGTCCCCAGACCCCAAAAATACCATTCGTTCGAAAATGTATATGTGTGTGTGTGTCCGTGAGCATGATAACTCTCGTAAAAATGATCCGATTTTGATGAAATCTGGTATAAACGTGTAAAGCAACATTTATGACTTCAAGTTTGAAAACCAGCCATATCGCTCCATCCGAAGGGGTATTATGGGGCAGTTTTGTATCCCAAAAATGGGTTTTTTGAATTTTTTATATATAATTTTTGAAAAAGTAAAATATTGGTTTTAACCATTGGATTCAGCTTAAAAAAACACACAATTTGGTATTTTGATCATTCCTCTACTTCAATTGGTTACCGAGATATTGAAAGTGCTAAACACAGTACGTTGTCTAATGTTATTTTTATGGAGGAAAGGAAAATTTGATATCTCGCTTATTTATGAACATATACTGATGAAACTTGGTATAAGGCTTCATCTGGTTGTGGTCTATTGATATTTGGTAAAAAAAAATTTTTTGCAAAAGGCCTGTAAACCTGCGTACTCAGACCCCATGTTATTCTTATGGAGAATAATTAAATGCTCTGTCTCCCTTAATTATGAACATAAATTAATAAAAACTGGTATACAACTTCACCTAGTTGAGTTATATTGATATTACCATAAAAGTCCATTTTTATATTCCTTGTTGCAGCAAACCTGCGTACTCAGCCCCAATGTTATTCTTATAGAGAATAATTAAAATTGTATAATTAATTAAAATAATTATTATAATTATATCTCCATTGGAAATTCGCTGAGTATGCAGGTTTGCTGCGACGGGGGTATTTATTCTATTCATGAAGCTAATTTGGGCACTATAAGTTACTGACCGCCAAAATGTAAGCTGGCATGTGGGCTTGGCGAGCCGAGGCGACGGACTAAGGGCGAGCAGAGGGTGGAGATGCGGGTATAAAAAGGTACCTTCACAGTACATTGACCCTCGCTGGACCGGTGACTCACAGGGATGATGGTCACAAGACTATTGTTCCCACCCAAGTGGTTGATGTTTTCAGAATGACAAGTTAAATACAAGTTTTCTACCAAGCAGCCAAGTGCCAGCTTACGTTTGGCGGGCTGTAGTTAAAGTTCTATGGCGTTTGTCACCTGAAGATAATAAAGGTAAAAACTAACCTTGACATACTGGTACCTAATCGTAAAAGCTTGCGTTTAAAATATTCCCAATTGTATTCAGTACGTTCAAATAACTATACCTAACTTAGTTTACATCTACTAAATTGGTCCATCCTTAACGAATAATACGTTCTGACTCTAGCCTATAACATTTTATAATAATAAAAAGTAAACCGACTTCATGTTTACTATCACTAAATCACTGCTGAAACTGAAGTCGCTGAGTATCGTAGTGTAGTAATGACTAGTGAGTGCTGCTAAATCGCTGAATACTTTTACTGAGAGTTGTTTCACTTGACGAACTAATCTAAAAATCTACTGAGAGTTGTTTCCCTTGACGAACTAATCTAAAAATCTAAAACCTAGATCTCATTCAGAACTCTGATAGCAGACAGTTTTAACAGTGTTATCAATCTAATCGTAGCAAATTACTCCATCGCCGGACTAAAAGTCCCCCATTTTACACCCATCCGGTCGCGAAAATCTGCCAAGGCTGAATAACAAAATCTCCATTTAACCCCAATCCCCAAAATCGGCCAATAATCCTCCAAAGTTTAAATAAAAAAACTATTTACATTTATTTTAAAGACTGCGATTTACGCTTTTCGATTCACTGTTTCAAACTGTGAAATACTATATAAATGAGTAATAATCATCTCAGTTTTTTGGAGGGGTTAAATGACAGTTTGAGTGAAGCGCTGTTTTGTTGCCTGACATCGGGGACACGCAGATGTAGACCCTTTTGCCACCCAGGGACCCAATGGGCTTTATGAAGGTACGGTTTTCGGCTCTTCGCTTAGCATTGCAAGGCTCGATCCAGTTATACTTCATCCGAGGGGACGCCTTAACAGCGGCGACACGATAGATGGAACGGATCCCATGGATAAAAACGAAAATACTATATAGGGCCATATGGATACAGTGTAATGGTTCAAAAAATGATTTACGATATCTAGCTTGTATATTTTTAGATTGTTTCGATTCGAGAGCCTTGCATTGCTCCGAAAATGCGTAGCTCCAAAAGGTACTACTCCACAAATATTTTCGGAGCAGTGCATTTTCGGAGTCCTGTCTTTCATAACAATGCCATACACTTGATTTTATTGCTCCGAAATGCACTGCTCCGAAAGGCGGTGTTCTAAGACAATGTTCCAAAACAATTTGCACGAGTTTGGCATAACTCGTCTGCTCGCCGGACTAAACGCGGCGGCAAAACGCGTTTCTCCCGTGCCCTCGTACGTACCACGTAGCTCCCTCTCCTCTTGGACGAGTGTCGTACAATCTGCGGCGTTTTGTACGCTCGCGCAGTCCAGGTCTCGTGAATGCAACGCGGTCAATCTGCCACTGATTGTCGGCTTCGTGTAGTCCGTCGCATTTCGGCGCGGTCAATCGGCGGCGTTTTGTACGCTCATGTAGTCAAAGCCTAACCTCTGAATAATTTATTAACAGCTTAAATTATGATAGTTGTATTCCCCCTATTAACTATATGGGAAAAACATAGGGTGGCCCATTTCCTTCAGAATGAAAAAAAAAATCTTTATGCACAACTACTAATCAGGACAAATAATGTTGATACCACAATAACTGTTGATGTTCGTCTGAAAGATGTGGCTCTCTCGAGGGATAGAACCCCTAATGAGCAAAAATACCTAAATGGTCTTTTTGATGAACTGAAGCATAGAGTTGACAATGGTGAAACGATCTTAACTACAAATACCGAAACGGTATTCCGGTAATTGTTTCTCAAAAAATGTTAAGTTCCAACGGTAAACCCAATCAACTAACCTGTTATTTTCAGAACGTCAACGGCCTCAGATCCAAATTAACCTCCCTTAGGAAATCTATTGCTACTTGTGTCTATGATATCATTGCGCTTGTAGAAACAAACCTTACGCCTAACATGACAAGCTTCTCATCTGAGTATGAGTATGTCATACAATCTTTATCTATAGAAGGTATCTTTACTATTTGTCTACGTCCAGTAAGGAAGGAGGGAAACCATTTTAGAGCAGTACCCTGTATTCCAATGCTCTCAAGTTTCCCAAGAAGTAGAGACCATGATTTACCATGTCAAATGCCTTTCGGAGATCAAAGAAAACACCCGTTACGGATTTCTTTAGATCTAGCTCTTTTACAATAAAGTTGATGAGGGAAAACATGATATCAACAGTAGACTTGCCTTTTTAAAAGCCAAATTGACCAGAAAATAAAATACTATGTTTGTCAATAAAAGAAATCAACCTATATTTAAAACTGCTTTCTCAAAAATCTTGGAGAATGAAGATGTTATCGCAATAGGTCTATAATTTTCGAGCATTTATTTTTTTCCTTTTTTAAAAATTGGGCTTACAACTGAAAGTTTCAGAAAATCAGGGAATACTCCAGTTTCAAAAGAGCTATATTGATTAGATGTACGAGATGATTTTCTAGGGAATTAGAGCATTATTTTATAGGAGCTTGGATGACACATTATCAATTCCAGATGCAGTTTTGGGCTGTAATGAATGTATCAAATCGATAACTTCTGCTGCGCTTACGGGTTTTAAAAAGAAGGACTTTGAAGTGGAGCTTTTACTTGAAGATAAACTTATACATTCTTGCTATTCAAAGTGTTACACTGTGATATATTTATGAAAAAATCATTGAAAATGTTGGAAACCTCCTTGGATTAATAAATAATTCTCCTTTGCTATTTTTTACAGCAAAATTAAAATCATGATGAGACTCTGAAGTGACCGTATTTTCATTTATGATGTTCCACATAGTCTTTGACTTGTTTGAAGAGTTATTATTTGTTTGGACACCTTGGGAGGCTTTGAATGTTTTATACTCTGGCGATATTGAGCTTTTAATCTTAAGAGATTTGCCTCAGTGGATTGGATCTCTCTAAATCCTTGGTAATGGTAATGGTAACACGATCTGACTTAATCCCGAAGATCAGCCTGTTCTTTGCTTAAAGAAATATTGCTATGAAACCTTTTTTTCTTGCACCTTACTTTATTCTCTGGGAAAGCCTGGTCTATATTAAAAGAAATAGTAGAGGTGAAGTTCTCCACTTTTGATTCAACAGAATCTGCAATAAAAACCTCTGTTCACTGCTCACGTTGATTTAAATTGCTCCACTGCACTATTCCCACATTGATTTAAATGGGGAATAAAATGACTATACTACCAAACTGTCAAAAACTCCCACAATGTATCAGTAAAACACATAACGACCAAAAACACAGCGGCACGCTTTTTTTAACATAGAGTGGTGACTCCAGATAAACATAGAGCTCAGTGGCGGCAACACGGCAACACTGGAATGTGAGGTTAGGTTGAATCGTTGAATGAGGTTTGAGGTTAGTTTTCATAAACTCAAACTACAGATAGTGCACTATTTTAAAAATTATTTTAGAGTTATCAGTTAAAATGAAATTACTAACACATAATATGCTTACTTCAAAATGCATTAAAGGTGTAAACGTGGGATATCCTTTGGCCATAGCGGTAATATTGTTTACTCTTAAAATTTGTTATTCTATTTTAGGTTAAGCTTTAATTTACTGGTATTCCTTACCTAGTCTCATGATAGTTAATACACAAACACTAAGAAGGTGACAGATATCAGATATGGGCAAAATCTCATAGAAAAATCACCAGTGTTTTGTTCTGCACCTTAACAAAAGAGAAGCCTTGCAATCATCAGTTATTTTGGGGTAGGGGTGATGTCAGTTAACCTACCAGTGTAAGTAAAGCATGCCCACTGATAATTTAATGCTCACGTTGAAAATAACGTATTAGGCAATTAAAACCTAGCAAAATCCTTCGTCATTGATATTTTATATTGTATAAAGCCTGTACCTATGATGAATCCCCTGTCTCACATACCACATTTTAAATTTATTAAATTTGTATTTGTCATGTAATTAAAGTAAAACTCCAGATTAAATGCAAACAGAATAAAGGGTTTATTCATTTTAAAACTGAACAAGGAATTGCATTAGAATAGAATGTAGGTATACAAAGTTGAGAATTTATAATATTGACATATGACAATATAAACATAACACAAATAACTCATGTGAGGTAGTTGTTATATTTTATTCACTACATTCTCCCTTCCTAGGTTGGGAATCGTAATCATCATCATTGTTGCGGAGTAGGAAACCCCAGCATAGCTGCTAGTCACATCTTCCACAAGCGGGAATATTGCGCAGGTTACCGGAAAGATAGAATATAGCAGGAAAGGAAAGGGTGGGAAGGGATGGCAGCCAAATCGACCCTTCAGAGGGCCAACTCCCGTGCCCCTGTGACAGCTGGGATGAGGCTTTTAAACAGGGGACCCTCATTTTGCCCTCCAACTGGTCAACTCAACTGACAGGGTATCCATGTACAACAGCCAGGGATCATTTATTCTCAGGTTGGCAGGTGGGGACCAAACCCGGAAATTCTGTCCCTAGCTGCTGCATGGAGGGACCAAAGGTGAAAGGGAAGTTTGTCGTAATGGACAGCCAAAAGACTTACCATATGTAATGACAACTTCATTTGCTGTACCCAATGTCAGCCTCAAAACTGGTAATGACCAGTCTTAAGGTAGTCCTGGGACTAGATTGGGAATAGTCTTTTAGGTATTTCGGAGGATGTCTGATTCACTGTGTCATATCCTGGCATGGAAAAGAAAATGGGAAGCGCAAAAATTCATCTATTGTCAACAAGTACCTATTTTTAGAATTTTATGGCAATGGTCCCTTGAAATCTACATTCAACCTTTCGAATGGAGCAGTTGCTTTTATAAGTGCTGTTTCCTGTGGTCTGTAAAAGTGAGGTTTTATTCCTGCACAAGTGGGACACAAAGCAGTCATTCTCTTAATTTCTTCCAAGGAGTATGGTAAATTTTTACTTCTCACCCAGTGCGCCATTCTTGTCATTCCTGGATGTCAAAGATGAGCATGCAGTTGATGCAGCTTGTTCGAATTCGTTGATCCACACACTCGGGATAAGATATCAACAACATCATTTTGTTTTCCGAGCCTGTAAATAATCATAACTATAACATGCAAGTTCCAAACGCCACCTAAGTATTTTTTTATTCTTGATTTTGCTGCAGTGGGTGTTATCAAACATGAAGGACACAGATTTTTGGTCGGTAATGAGTTTGAAGTGTCGCACAATTAGGAAATGTCGCCACTTTTTCAGAGCTTCAACAATAGCATAAGCTTCTTTTTCAACAGCAGAGTGTTTTTGTTTGCTTGATGTTAAGGTTCTTGAGAAAAATGCAACCGGCCGACCATTCTGGGAAAGGCTTGCTGCAATAGAATGCTCGGATGCATCAGTTTCAACATCAAAGGGGATATTCTCATCAATAGTAGAAATAGCTGATTTGATTATTTCTTGCTTCAGATTTTCAAAGCTTGTGACAGCCTGAGGTGAAACTGGAAATGGTTTAGTTTGTATTAAACTATGGACTTTTTCTGAGGAATGGGGGACCCACTTTGAGTAGTGAGACAGCATACCTATAGTTCTTCTCAGTGAAGCAGTGTCTGTAGGCAGTGGTAGATTCTGTAATGGTTTTAGTCTATCTTGATAGGGCCTGATGGTTTTGTTACTTATTTCATATCCCAAGAGGTTTATCGACTTAGTGAACACTTGCTCTTATTATCATTAATAGTAAGACCATATTTCTTGACAGCTCCAAGAAATTTATCCAAGTTAGCATCATGGTCATGTTGGTCCTTTCCACACACTGTGATGTCATCGAGATATACAAAAGTTCCAGTTAAATTTTCAGCTCGTATTTATGTCATCAATTACCCTCTGAAAACAGGCTACTCCATTTGTGACCCTAAATGAAACACTGGTAAATTGGTGAAGTCTACCAACACCTTCAAAAGCTGTGAATTGCTTTTCATCCCCTCTGATCTGATGGTATGCACTAGATAAATCTATAGTACTTACTGAAAACTGAGTACTTTGATACTTTAGAAACTACATTTTCTATGCTAGGTAGTGGATAAGCATCCAGCAACGTAAAGCGGTTTATAGTTTGAGAATAGTCTATAACCATTCGTTTCTTATGGTTTTCATTGGTCGTGACCATGGTGACTGACTTTCTTCAATTATCCCTTCCGCCAAAAGTTGTTGAACTTCGTTTCGAATGAAGAGGTTATCATTCATTGAATTTTGCGAGATTTAGTCGTTATAGGTCTTATGTTCAGTAAGATTGCTCAATGAAGGCGGAGGATCAATTTGAGCATGAGCTAAAGAACATATATTTAAAGGCGATTTATGTCCTCCAAAATTCATCAGAATTTGTGAATGATGTTTTAACAAATCATGACCAATCACAACGTCAGCACCTAAATCCTTCAAAACCGCCACTCTTGGTTTCAGGTATGAATGTTCGAAAAGCTTTACATTTACAATGCAGTATCCAACAATTTGAGAGCTAAGAGAGGTGGATGCCATTGAAACCCTACCAGAACTATGGAAAAGACTGATTTTATGTTTAGAAACAAATTAATCGCTTAAGAATGTTTCTGAACTTCCCGTATCTATCAATGCATCGGCTTGATAGTTGTCTATAGTCACTGGCACTACGGCTCGTTTTAAGCATGAAGGTGAAGCTGCAGTCACAGTAGCAACAAAATTTGGATCAGTCATAACGGCGTTAGAAGCTTTATTGTTACTCTTTTTGAGATTAGACCTACAGACTTTCGATTAATGCCCTGTTTTAGAACAGTTTTTACAGACTGCAACCCTAGCAGGACATGATGTACGAGGATGTCTACCGTATCCACAGAAGTAGCATTTTGAGGTTGTTGCTGGAAGCTGTGAAACATTCTCAGAAACAGAATTTACAGATGAAGTAGTATTTGCAACAGGATCAACATTAGAATAGCAGACTGACTGGTTATGAGCAGCTTCCAAAGCTAGATCTTGATTAGAAGCCTGTTCCAGAGTTAGAGTATTATTTTCTAAAAGCCGTTGTCGTATTGAAGAAGATAAAATTCCATTAAGAAACACTTCCCGAATAAAGTTGTTTTTATGTTCTTCACCAGTGACTGCAGAAAATTTATATTCTTTACTTAGAACTTTTAAGGATAGTAGATATTCACTGATAGGCTCACCTGATTTTTGCTTACATGAGGGTAATTGATACCTTGCGAATATTTCACTCGTTGGTTTTATAAATATACCGTTCAGAATATTAATGGCTTCCTCACATGTGTTACATTCAGATATGGATTCGAAAATTGGTTGGGAAACATGATTGATTAAAATATTCAGTCTGTCCTCAGAAGTTACTCTTTCTTCATTTGTTCCAATCTTGTTCACAAAACTTCCAAACGTTTTTAAGAAATGTTTCCAAAGTTTAGCACAGTTGAGAGAACTTGGGTCAGTGTCAAGCCTATCTGGTTTTAGAAATCTTTCCATAGTATAAGTTTGAAGTAAGAAAAAAAAAATTATTAATAGTCTAACATTTAAATGGATAAGATGAATAAATTTTGGTTTAATGAAAGTAAAACCCCAGATTAAATGCAAACAGAATAAAGGGTTTATTCATTTTAAAACTGAACAAGGAATTGCATTAGAATAGAATGTATACAAAATTGAGTATTTATAATATTGACATATGACAATATAAACATAACACAAATAACTCATGTGAAGTAGTTGTTCTATTTTATTCACTACTACACGCTGTTAATGACGATCACACCGTATAATATCGGCCGTAATTGACGTAATAGCAGCCATAAAGACGACCGGACCACGCACCGTCAATGTAATAACCTGGTAACCTCGTAATAAGTTAGTTGCCGCATAATTGATGATTGCAACATCGACCATGAATGACGATCGCACAGCTTAATTTCGGCCGTAAATTACAATCGCACCACATTTTATAAAAGATAATGTCGATTGCGCCACTATCCGCTGAATTAAGACAACTGGAACACGTGATATATTTTGTAGATGACAACCATATCGCGCAATCACAGCCATAATTGACGATCACACTTTGTTTTATCGGCCGTAAATTTTGATCAAACCGCATAATCATGGCTGTAAAAGTCGATCGTACCGCAGATGACTGTTTCGAGGATTTCTGAGTTTGTTAATCTCAATACGCGAATATTTGAGCGTACGCCTCGTGATAATAGGTACATATCAAATGTAATGTACAATAAAGAATTGTCTATTGCGTATCTACTGTGTGTGTGTGTGTGTGTGTGTGTGTGTGTGTGTGTGTGTATGTCAATATGACTCTTTAAAGTGAAAGAAAACCATATTTTAATTTAAATACACCGTTGATCCATTTATAAACTCCAATTTTCTATTCCAATTGCTATGTTTAAAAAATGACAACTAAGGAACAGAACCAGCTCATAAGTCTACACCAATGGGTAATGTGGTTAGTAAATGGGTAAATGGGTTAGTTGGTGTTTGCTTGTGAGTTGACTTAGTTGATTGTTTTAACATTTTAGCTATCCTGTAAATATTTTGTTTTCGAGAATGCTCGATTTTCTAAGGAGGTATTAAGTGGGATTCTTGATACCAGTACCTGTAGGTTTTAGGGTTATTGTACCAACAAATATCTAGCCTATAGTTCAATTGTAAACCTTCCGATATTCTTTTTGCAGGCACTTTCATCCAGACACATTATGGTAGCCTCTTGTAATTTTGTTCACCTTTACGTTTTATTGTTTTGTTTTTGCTCCAGTTTCATTCTTTTTATCGGCAAAGGGAAGTCAAATAAACTTTTTTTATTTTCAGCACTTGTTATAAACATTCTCCACAGTAATATTAGACCCTAACTCTTTCTTTACCAAAATTGATTTATGTTTTTATTTGCCTTTTCAGGCCAAAGATGTCAAGGTGTCAGAACTTGATTTTAATCAGGAATTTGTGGCAAGAATAATTCCCAAAATCGATTGGAATGCACTATACAATGCTGCTGAAGGTGTAAGTACATTAAGTAATTTTGTTTTTTGTACCTACTAGTATGTTGTTAAACTTGTTAATAAAAAAAAGTATTAATGCACTCTGGGGCTACTTTAATCTGTTATTTCAAATTCTCAAAACAATATTGGGTATCCTCTTCTTAAAATTGTGTCACAACATTTTTGGATAGGAAAGACTAACATGAATTTTGTTAGGAAATGTTCCTCTTCAAAATTAAATTTGTCATAAAAGTTAATAGCCAATTTTTGTATGATGGTTTTTACTTTGATTAGGAATGGCATGTGGATACATTTTGTAAATTTGTGGTACACAGTCTGACACCAAGGTAATAACAGCTTGACGATCATTAATAGAATTAATTTATATCTAAAGTAGGCTATGTTGAAATTATTTTAGGGTCAATAGATGTATTAAAATTATTAATATACTCTGAAGGATGGTTGATTATCAATTGATATAAGGTAAATAAAATGAACATGGGCATAATTAATTATATATTCTGTTGTGAAACAAGGGGAGATGATTTTCTGCGGGGTGATGGGAACAGTTGTTTAATATATTTAGCACCGCACTTCAAATGAAATACCATAACATAAAATAACAAGTTGGTTAACACAAAATAACACATAATAAAAAGGGAACATATTAAATTACAGTGACATACATTATTATGGAACAAGGACAAACATTGTGATAATAAATAGATAAAAGATGGGTTATTCAGCATGACTAGGGTATGGTGGTGTTTACATGGGGAGAAATATACAAAATTATGGGATATTATTATTAATGATGAATGTAATGTAATACTACAATGGTTAAGAATGACAAGAAAATATACGAGACTTGGTAATTTCAACTTGAAAAACATTGGCGCTATTTTTATTCATACCTAAAGTCTTGCCATCTTGTAAGGCTGGACTCTGAGATGTGATGAATAGGGTGGTTGTATCATTTTTCTCCAACCATTACAATCAAATGATTCCCATAGACTAAGTTAAGATTTGTTTTACAATTTATATGAATCATTAATTGGCTTTATTTAACAATGTTCAATCATTTGTTTTAGTTGGGTCATGCAGGAGATTTGCCCAAAAGTATAATCGACGATTATGAAAACAATGAAGAATTTCTGAAAAAAGTTCACCATGTTCTGCTTGAGGTAGGTATCACTTATTTTGTAGTTGTTACAATATCCATATTCAATTAAATTAGGTGTTTCTTACTTTCAAATTTCAAATATAGTATGGTACAGTATGCAATACAGAGAAAGGAAGAAGTGTTCACTGATTGTTGAACTAAGAAGGATACAACCTAATTCACTTATTGGAACATTTCAGTTATTGTTTTTACGAATTCATATTTTGTTTTGTAACTTACAGTGTATCAAATGTTTTTTCATCACACTGTATGGAAAACAGCTGTTTTCGGTGTCCAAGCCAAAACTGTGGGTTTTAAAACATGTATAAAATATATGAAGAGAATATAATAAATCTAATTAAAACACCATAAAACCCCCCTTTCTGGTTAATATTTCTGGTTTTTGAAATCGTGACACTGAAACATACATACAAACTATAACACTCAACAAATCATAGAACCCAGAATTGACCTTGAATTGACAACTTTCCAGTCTTGACGATTGTGAAGGGAGGAAGATGAAAAATGTACGGTAAGCCAAAACTGTGTGTTTTAAAAACATTAATAAAATATATATAAAAAGATTATTTAAAATCTATATAAAACCCCTTTCCCCTGATACAAAATTTCTGGTTTTTGAAATCGTGACATAAAATATTGTCTTAAATGATGATACCATTTTTATTCAAAATCGAAGGGTTGGTTCATAAGTTACAGTGTAAACGGCTTCGAATCCAAAAAGAATGTATATGTACAAAATGGGTCATATTCAAAAGTATGCATATACAAATTTCAAAAAATATAATTTATTGTAGTTAGATTGGTTTTCTTTAAAATAATTCCTTAAAAGTCGAAATCAAGCAACAGGTATAGGAGTTATTAGTTATTAACGTTTAAAACATACCCTGTAATGTTTTTAGTCCGCCATCTTGATGACGTCATCACAGGGTGTTAGGAAGCTCTGAGAGTGTGTTTATATAAAAGCTTGTTGTATGAAGATACAACGTGCAAAATTTGGTACCAGTAACCAGAAGTGAAATATTTTTGACCTAACAATGCAGCCAGCGCAGGCGCTGCGCTGGTACGGTAGCTGCTGCATATCGAGCATCAAGGTGCGCGCATTGCATTTCAGTGTTGCAATCACTTTTATTTAAAACTTGTTGTTAAGGGTGCGCCGTACCTCCCTTCCGCACGCTCAAGTAAGGGGTTTGCATCTCCCTCATTGTAGGGCTAAATTTTTAACCAATTAAAAATAATTTGATGTTATTTAATCCAATAAATGTTCATCTAGAGATCATACGATTTAAAAATTGTGATTTTAATTCAAAATAAGTGGTAGGTCATTAGTAATGTTCTCAAATTAAGTGTTTTTCTAAAGATTCCTAACGTATGGAGAAAAATTATTTTGGAGAAAAGGAAGTGTTTTTCTAAAGATTCCTAACGTATAGAGAAAAATTATTTTGGAGAAAAGGAACCGTATGATCCCTAGATTGGAATCTGAAAAGTGTGAAACTGCAAATAGTTTGGTAGAAATCTGTAAAATAACAGTGCGATCGAGAACAAAATGGTCTTCAAGCGGAAATATGCATGGCCCTGCTTGTTGGCGGCGCCGGCGCGGCGCTAAACAACAATGAATTCAATCTGGGTAGGGCGCACCCTTAAATAAACCTTTAGAATTTTTCTTTCAAAAATTTAATCGTTTATTTACCACACAACTACACTGAACTATATTATTCATACAATATACAATGCAAAATGTACAATAACTTTTTTTATGTAAAAATCAGCTATCAACCATTACCCATGTTCGACGTAATAAATTTGTTAAATAATATCTTAAATAACATAGTCTTTTTACAATATCAATAAAGGGTACTTGATTATTGCTTGTGATATTTAGCCTTAAAACTTGAGTGGCGAATAAATTGCCGAAATTCCGCCGCCGCTATGGCGCAGCGGTCCAAAGTGCACGCGCTGTGTTTGAGCCTCCTAAGTTACGTTGCTATTGTTGAAACTATAACAATGTATATATCATTCTACGTGGAATATAATTTACCACAACCTTTGTTCCAAGTATTTTCTGGAAAAATTGCATATTTGAATTTTAGAGAAGAATAATGTTAAAAAGTATTTTAAAATTGTCAGATATTTATTATTATAATGTGAATATCTATTGAACCGTTGGTCTGAGCTATTTTAATGACTCAACCTTTTTTGTAGATAATTATGTAGGCAATCAAACAAAAAAAGAAATATTAAGGGTGCGCCGTACCTCCCTTTGGCACGCTCAAGTAAGGGGTTTGCATCTCCCTCATTGTAGGCTAAATTGTTAACCAATTAAAAATAATTTGATGTTATTTAATTCAATCTAGAGATCATACGATTTAAAAATCGTGATTTTAATTCTAAATAAGTGGTAGGCCATTAGTAATGTTCTCAAATTAAGCATTTTTCTAATGATTCCTAACGTATGGAGAAAAATTATTTTGGAGAAAAGGAACCGTATGATCTCTAGATTGGAATCTGAAAAGTGTGAAACTGCAAATAGTTTGGTAGAAATCTGTAAAATAACTGTGCGATCGAGGAGAACAAAATGGTCTTCAAGCGTAAATATGCATGGCCCTGCTTGTTGGCGGCGCCGGCGCGGCGCTAAACAACAATGAATTCAATCTGGGTAGGGCGCACCCTTAAGCTACAGTAAATAGTAATGGAGATATGAGCGTTTTTGTAAATGCTTGCAGGAAGGGGGGCTAGGGGGGTTTAAAGGGGGGCTACGAAATAAGCACCGGGGGGAATTTAGGGACTTTTGGGTTTTTGTACCTCTAGGTGGGTACTATCGACTGGTATAGGTTTCAGCCTGTTACTAATTTCTTCCGACATTTGCTCGTTTTTTACCTTCATTGCCTGGGCTAAGTCTTTGGAATTGTTTTGCACAGGCAACTCTTTCTTAAAACAGAAAAGATCTGATTCTTTTAATATCCATAGGGACAACTTTCCTTGTTCAAGAAAACCCTATGTTTCATAATGCAATCTTTAAAAAAATCCTTAATCTTTTGCCTAGTCCTCAACCCACACACAACCTTAAATGTTTGGTCAGTAACTCAAACAACACTTAAAGTGTTCATTCGTTGAAAATATTATTTTATCTTAGGTGGAGGTGATAAACGGAGAGCTGATTTGTCCGGAAACTGGAAGGAAGTTTCCGATCACGTCCGGGATTCCTAATATGCTGCTGAATGAAGACGAGGTATGACCTCCGGCTCCGCTGCCCTTCGCGCAGCCTCAGTGAGAGACACTTAGTGATCAGCGATCCGATTTGTGTGTAAATAAATTACAAGTTTTGTTATTACTTTTTATATTGTGTGTATTGTAAAACTAACTTTTGTTGTTTAAGTAAAATGTTGTGTCCAAAGAATAACTGTGTTTTTGTGTGGATACAAACTCCCAACATTTATCTATAATTTAGTACAATTCCAGTGCCCGAGGGCCTAGTTTTTTCACATACACAAGTGGGGCAGCATGCTGGGGTAAATAAGAGCACCCAACATTCCCCAAAACATGTAGAGAACATATTAAAGTGGAACTTGGATAATTTGAGCCCCGAGGGACCATTAAGAAAAATTTAATCACACAGGTTATTTAAAAAAAGGTTTAAAAACCTCATAATTCTCATTTTTAGAGGAAATGTTTCATTAAATCCGAGACCTAAGCCTCATACTGACTGTGCAAAACTTGTTTCAGGCTTTCTTGATAACTGTTTAATAGCCACTTCTTAACGGGCTAAATAAAAAGTTTGAATTATCCAAAATGTAATTGGAATAGGCATAAACTAAGATTTGTTAACATTGTATGTAAAATTAAAAAGGTAAAATTTAGAATTAAAGATTTTGATTTATAGAAGTTTGAATTAGCCAAGTTCCACTGAATTATTATAATATTGAAAAGTCATGATCAAGATCATCTCCTCCTCCCCCCCCCCCCCGTATCAGTCAAAACAATGTAAGCTTAAATGCCAACATTACAAAGCTGTGAAAAGACCAGTGTTGGGAAGCTACTTTTTTTTAAATAGCTAGCTACAGCTACTTTTATAAAAAAGTAGCTTCGCTACAGCTAAAGCTACATTTTTTTAATGTAGCTAGCTACAATTTTAGCTACTTTCACAGGCTGGTCCTTACTTTCTTTAATAATGTAAACAAATATTACTGCCCCACACACTCATATCTAATAGTGTTTTAGTTATGAATTTTCATAAAATAAATACATAATAAGTTGCCTTATTTTGTTGATTTTTAGTCCTAGTTTTCTATGTAACCAAATGTATTTTTAAATCTATGGTTGTTGTAAACAGATTAGTAATGTGACAAATTAACGTCTTAAAATAAATTCAAATACATAGGCCTACGTCAAAGAAACAGCTGAGGAACCAAACAATTTTCAAGCATAATATATTCAATAATCCATGACAAATAGGCATACTTAAGTTACATCAGACTGGTTTCACAATTTACAAATACTAGGCCCACAGGCATACTTTTCATAATGTTTGTGGTATTGAAAAATCATTGGTCTTTGCAATAATTTATTTGTAAAGTAACTCATAGCATTAACAGACTTGGCCTACGTACAAATTTTAAAAGAACTTACCTTAATATGTAGCTTCATATTAAGTTTTGAATTTGTAGAAACAGTTAGGCCACAATTCCACCATAACTTACATGTTACTACAAAATTACTTTTCTTTACAAGTTTGAAAAAATGTTCTTGGCCGGTCATGGTAGGGCTTTTTGTATGTCCACCGCCCTATAGAAGTACCAGCTTCTTTATCAATAACATTATGTCATCGTCAATTTTGCTTTAGGTGCCATGATATAGGCTAAGGTAGTTAGCAAAATAAAAATAGAATACAAAGTACCCTGTGGTATGATGTACGTACATTAAATGTAACCTACATCTACATGTTATTTTATTGCAAGTTTTTACTTTGCAAAACATCAAGGTCAGAGATTGAGGTTATGTTATGATTAATTAATTGAAGTCAAGTATGTAAATGTAATTACATCAAAACTGTAAAAGTAGCGTAAAAAGTACCTACGTAATCCGCTACATCTACTCTAAATATGTAGCGTGCTACAACTAAAGCTACTTTTTTATGAACTAGCGGAGCTACAGCTGATACTACTAAAAAAGTAGCACGCTACTCCCCAACACTGGAAAAGACATCGCCAGTTTTTTAAACTTGTAAAATTAATGGTCAAGAATTTGACATAGGAACATGACATTTTTGAAGCGACTCCAAGCGGGGGCTGGGGGCGGAGCCCTCAGTGAGCGAAGCGAGTTAGAAATATGCTTCAAGGTTTCATCTAACATAATCATGCTGAGAAGTCTTGCTCAGTTTTGTCCATTGGAAATATTATATTTATATTTACTTACTGGAAAATCATCAAATGAAAATAAAGGATTTTTTATTATGCTGTATAAGTCAATAATAATTATTGTTTTTGATTTGCTGTTTGGCAAACATACTTTTATGTTTATAGTGAGCTTATAGGGTTTAAAAAAGAGCAGGGCTATAGTAACTATTCCAGTAAGCTAGTTTTCAGTTAATAACCAGCGAGAACTTGTTCACTAAATAAGCCCAAGTGGGATTCCTAAAGTGTTGAATTAGTATTTAATACAGTATGTTCAGATAATAAATTAAGGGTAATAAAAGTGAAAACGATAGTAAAACAAAAATGTATTCACCAATTGAACTAAAAACTCGTTAATTCTAAGATATGTAACAACAAAATACACTTCTAATAATAAATTCAATTTGACTTATTACATATTTTTTTATAGTCCAATACAAATACCATAGTAAAATAATTTAGTGTACAATATTATTGAAGTATATATTTACAATGACATTTTACTTACATGGGGTATATACAGATTATTATAACAGTAATAATTGATCATTACTATGCATGTTGTATATGACTAGTTCTACCATAATATTATTCTACATCATCCACAATCACACCTTTTTTGGCTCAAAAGATAACTTATGCAACATGTACATACATTACAGTATATTATATGTAATAAACAAAGTGCATGTTTTAAATAAATAACTAACTAAAACCCTGTCCCCAATCCCCAATGATTTCTCAATAGTAAATACAAAACCTTACATTCATAATATTCTAGAGATGAAACTAATAAACTGTATTAAGATTTGTTTGGATTTTACCTATCGCTTCTAGCGTTTACTATGTTTTAGGAGATAAGGAAACCCCTCCTGTTATCATGTGACCCTACTTAATTATATTTAACACTACCAGCCTAACCTTTTTCCCTTTCTTGACATGGTTTCCAAAACTTAGGCTGGTTAGTTGGTATAAGTTGTGTATTTTAAATGTAATTAAGTATAGCCACTTGTATATTGATATGGAGGAGTTTCCTTACGTCCCAAAACATAGTGCAGTTTTAATTTTAAACACTACAAGCGATAGGTAGTTTAACAAAATCTTATTAATAAATAACAAATCAAAGCTATGAGTTAAAAAAAAATTGTGATGTAAAATTTAAAATTACCAATATCATAGGTTTTTAAACAGAACAAGTGTTTTAACTGTAAATAGTTGTAATTTAAGATTGTAAATCTGTCTAGTTCAACTTGGAAAATTTATTTTATTTCAATAATTTCCTGTCTTATAAGGTTAACATTTCCTAAAATTGGTTTAAATATGTATAACATAAACCTTTGCATTCCCCATTTGGTGACTAAAGTATTTCAATGACCTGTAAATTAAGTTGAAGAGTAAATAAATCCACATTCACATACACAAACTGCCAACTGAAACCGTTAGCTACAAAATTAGAATACAATAGAATCTTGATAAATCAAATCTCATGGAGAACACAACTTGTAATTTTCAGGTAGGTAGCAACCTATTTTGAAATATTGAGGGCTGATACTAGAGTAATTAAAAAAAACATGATTTATAGAGGTTTAAAATACAAACTTGAGAAATAATAAAACAGAATCCTTGAGAGGTGGTACTGTTTTAGGCACATGTTCGTGCCTTTGTACCCTTAACCATTTAATTCTCAAAATACACATTATAACCAGCTTTCAGTTGTACATGATGGGGTGTCGTATCTGTTACTTTTAACTGTTTTTGAATGACCTTCAGCTACTCACTTAAAAGAGAGTTGGTGAGAGAGATAGAACAATTTTAAGTAGCAGTAATGGCTATTACTGTTATCTAGAAATAACGTGTAAGCCCATCACTAAGTAGTTGCTCACCAATGGTTGTGCATGAACAAGGGGGGAGGTAACACTTCTACGCACCTGTTTTACCCCCCCCTGTGGGTGCTTGGTTTTTTTCAAGCAGGACACCATTAAGATGATTTAGTTATAAGTAATTTTACTATCTCCCCTATGTTAAAAAGAAAACTCTTTAAGTTTACTATTTGGAATTGATCTTTTGAAACCTGGAAAGTTGTATATTTTATTTAAATAAATTAACATTATTTCTTTAACAGTAGGATCAAATCATGGTTTAATAATGGTGGTATCATTTAAAACTTTGATGAAAAGTTTTAAATTAAAGTATTCATAACAGGGTGTCTTTTAAGACAACCACAACAATTTGGACTTATAGCTCTGAAAGAATTTCCCTTGACCAAACCAATATCATAGGTAAACATAGTTTAGTAATTTATTTTATGAAAGATTACCTGAATGTTTTTTTTTCAAGACAAAATCGCATTTACATTTAAAATCTTATTGACACATTGAGGCTTTCACAATCCTTTGGTGGTTTTCAAGATAATACTGGTCAGTGGATACGTTAGAACTAAAATAGAATATGAGATTTTTTATTCTACCCTAATTTTACAGTAAAATCTCTGGCCTCGGTTTTTGAGTTTCTTAATCGACAGACAAACTGCAGCATGCAGACAAAGATAACACATTCTACAGTAGAAAAAGCACTTCAAATTGACCACATATAAAAAAGTTAACATTTAACCGAGGCAATTAAAATTATTTTGACCAAAGATAACTACAATAAAACTAAAAATTAATACACATTTTAGTAACAAATTCTGAAGATTTTATATAAGAATAGATAAATTTTTGTAAATAAATCACAGTCCAATGCTTAAAAACATATAAATAGGCATATATTAATTTTAATAAATACTATGTAAAATATACTAAAACATTAATATTATTGTGCTTTAAAAAAATCTTAGGCCTAAAAAAGCACAAACTTATAGACATAAAGTCTCCCATAAACAATGATGTCAAATGTAAATACTTCACCATTTACATAATAGCAAATTTGCGAATTTGATTTTTTTTTAAATCTCTTCAAATTTAAAACCATTATTTTTCAATAGAAAAATAGGCAAACAACAGGCTGATCAACAGGTATAAGGCGCAAAATAATGAAGTAACAGAATCATTTAGATTATCTATGAACCACAAATGGAAGCTCAGTCTGAAATAACAAAATATAAGATATACCAAAACATTTATTTTTTGTCTCATAGACGACTTATTTCTTGAAAATATTAGAAAATATA
Organism: Allygus modestus; assembly: GCA_963675035.1. Lineage (NCBI taxonomy): Eukaryota > Metazoa > Arthropoda > Insecta > Hemiptera > Cicadellidae > Allygus > Allygus modestus. The sequence continues at coordinate 37,803,640 of OY776114.1, forward strand.
ATTATTATTTAAGAAGTTTTAAATTGTACATTAGGCCATTTTAATACTAACTTGGAAGAGGTTTTTCTTGATAGTATTTAGGCATTATTTAAAACTAAGGATGGCAAAAGATTAATCTCGTCAATAATTGTATCACAATAACTCTAAAACTAAATTACAGAATAGTCAAGCTAAAATTTATTTACATTTTTATGCACAATCAAACTAAAATTGTAAATATTTAGGATAAATTGTGTATGTTCTGTTTAAATCCAAATATAAAAAATGCTTTCAAAAGCTCTACAATATTTTTAACGAATAAGAGTAAACTCTAAACTTTCACCACATAAAGCTTCGACCTAAAATCATTAGCACCATAACAAATAATTGAGCATTTCTATAACTGTCATTAATTAATTTAAACATTTATGAAGAACCCCGTATTTTACTCAACAGTCTATGGGAAAAGGTTTACAAAAATTCATTCATAAAGACTCAAATACGTCGATAAGAAACCGATTCATACTCGACTACTTTGATCTCGGCTGCTTTTCTAAAGCGAAAAATCCTACATTAAAAAAAGTATAAAGATCCGTCCGAAACAACCGTTAACACTTGTGCACCACATTCACATATCAGCCTTATACGATTGCTAGAAGCTCCTCTTGTTAATCAAACTTAGTCCAGTTGAGTTGGGAGGCCTGCGTGGAGGGGGCAGGGGTGAGGGTAAAGTCCAGGGATCGGGTGGCGTTGAACTCGGTGCCGTTACAGTCCAGGGACCGCGCCGGGGTAGACTGGAGACTCAGACTGTTGAAGTCAATCCCGTAGTCCTTCAGCAGGTCCAGGTCGTTGTGCTGCGGCGTGTAGTACGGGTACAGCGGGTTGGTCAGACTGATGCCCCTGTGCAACTGCGGCCTCTCACTCTCCGCCTCACCCGTGGACAGCAGAGGGTCAAAGTCATCCACGCTGCTCAGCGAGTCCAGCCGGATCAGGTTGGTTTCTTCAGTCTGTAAATTTGTTCCGTTACTTGCAAATTCAGTGAATTATAATATTAAACAATTTTCAGTATTCCTTTGGTCAGAGTCAAATCAGAGATCATGTTTACAATGGACAAATATATCAATTCAACTGCAAGTGTTTACACACCATCATTTCCCTCCTAATATCTCAGAGTCAAGTATGGTTGCCATGTGTCGTGCAAGCTACCCAAGTACAGGCCGGAATCCATAAATTCACTCTTTCAGGGTTGCCACCAAAGTTGCATTTTAAAATTCATGCGTAATTCCAGGTTTTCCAGGCCAAACTCTTAAAATTCCAGCTAAACTCGTGCGGAATTTTTTAAAGTTTTTGCGACATCTATAAAGATTTACAATATAAATAAAAGTGTTATTTTAAAAAAAGATGTTAAATTTGTACAAAGTATATTATTATTTTGTTATTAAAGTTATATCTCATATTTGCTTTCTACAAAAAATTGGTATGTACGCTAGGCCAATAATTTATATTAATGAACTTTTTCTCTCTATATAAAAACATTACAATATTTTAACTGATAGGAGGGGGAAATTATATCAACAGATACACCCAATTACATAGAATTCCATTTAACTTTGGAATCTACTATTTATTATAAGAATAAGAAAATAGTATACACCAATCCTTTTTTTGTATGTCTATCGACGACAAAGGCATATTTTTCAATGTCCTTGATAGGGAGAGGACCCAAACCCTGAACTTGTTACTATCTAAATGAATCATTTTCTTAGAAAGCATTATTGTGGCAGCTGGATCCAGTTTTGATCTTTCCAAACAAATTCAAGATTTCTGCTAGAAATCAATCTGAAAACAAACCTCAGATTATGAAGCGACCGCCCTGACCACTTATACACTACCCAGCCAATTATGCTTTAACAAATTATCCAGCGACTCCAAAGACTGCATATTAGAAACTGAGCTCAATATCAACGATTAACAATTTTGAACAGACCGCAATTGAGCTACTTCTATTACCCACCTTTTTAAACAACATACAAATTAATTTATTGAGCTTAATAAAAAATGTCGCCGACAGTCACGAATGCATTTTGTAAAATTTCCTCAACAATAGCTCTCACACTACACTCACATGTCTAATGTCACCGACCATCAGGAACGCATCGCTAACCTCGCCGATCATCGAGAACTCATCGCTAATGACGCTGGCAATCGAGAACGCATCGCTAATTTTGCCTACTATTTAGAACGCATTACACAATTGCCGACAATTACACAACTGGGAAAATTCCCAGTTCGGCCGAAAATGTCCACATAGTCCACACATTTGTTCCCGGTCACTAAAGTTCACGCATAATTCCCAGTTTTCCAGTTTTCCCGGTCGGTAGCAACCTTGTCTTTCTGGTAGCAAAGTCATTAGTTGTCATTGCCAGATCACTGCATTAGTGTTAGCATTTTGACATCTATTACATTTAACAACAGTTATTATTTGAATAGAATAAGATGTATAAAACAACAAGATATTTTTCATATAATTTTTAAAGAATTTTTTTAACAACCACATTTTGGTACAAAAATTAATCGTATTACGAAAACAATAAAGATATTTCAAAGTGATTTCCAACTGAATTTTAAAGCCTTTAAAACTGCCCACAATCATAAGTTGTTATTCACATTTACATTTAACTTACCTAAAAGTTAATTCCAATATAGCAAATATAAGATAGCAACAAGTAATTTTAAAATATGTAAAACAAAATTGATAACACTTTCAATGATCAGCATAGGCTAAGTGATTGATAAAAAATTGGTAGAAACATTCAGAAACGAATCCCTTATAATGAGGGTACTTTTCAGTTATCAGTCTACATGTGTTACCTTTTCACAGAAAACATAAGATGGGGTTATTGCTATTTAACTGCCACTGACCACTTAGCATTTAGTTTAGCTCTAAGTACAGTGTACTCTTTTTCTGTGGTGTGATGACCTTCATTAATACTTTGTTAGCTCAAGAATTTTCCAGAGTTATTTTTCGCTAAACTGAAATCCTACCTGTAACAGCAGCATATGCAGTAGTTAGGTTAGGTTAAGATAATTATTCATAGGTCATGATAGTTATTCATAGGTTATGATAGTTATTCATAACGTAACTTCACCAAACTGCCGCAGCGTGGTTAACATTGGAGGTCGCATAAGTACCTCATTGGAAATTTTTGAAAATGTGTAAACAGATAACCAAAAAGTACTATACTGAGCTGCTAACCTTGTTCTGAGGGCGGGAGGAGGTGGGGGGCGGGAGCCTGACAGCATCAGACGAGCTAATGAGCCTCACATTGTCCCCTTCCTCCCCCTCCCCACTCGGCGCCGTGCTGAAGGGGCTGGTGCCAAACAGATCTGGCGCACTGGCCTGCGCCGCACCCCCACTGTAGCTCAGACCGTGCTCTCCATGGAAATTCTCCAGACTACGCACCGGCTTAAGCTGGTAACCAAAGGTAAAGTTTGTTAATATACGAGGGTCATCCAGAAAGTAAAGAATGTTTGATTACTGCACCTAGCTCAGCTCCCCCACTAGCGGGATTGCGTGTGTGGCAGCCCACTCACCTCTCTCACCTCTCGCCGAGTCTTGTTGCTGTGCGGTCACACGTCTTATTTCTACAGCGATTCAAAATGGCGGCGGCAATTGAAAATCCCGCCAAATATGGGATAGGCAGTTTTATTCGGTTTCTGAGTAAAAAAATTTAATGACTACGAAATGAAAAATAATTTGGGTAATAACTAGTTTTATTTACTTATTTATATGTTTGTAATTTTCTCGAAGTTTCACTCGCTGTAGCAGATTATGGGTATTTAATAACTTAGTCCAAATAGTTTTAAGACATTAATCAATGTTCATTTACCCAAAGAAACTACAGTATTATCATTGACTATACACACTACGTGGTATTATTCAGTTGTTGTCTCACCTTATATGTATGCAGACCTTCATTAATAAATATTACTGTAATGATGGATCATTATACAGAAAAGTACTTATGAGCTATTATTTTGATCATTAAACAACAATTATCATCGTCCTACTTATTATCAGAAAAATTGAAAACGTTGGGGAATAAATCCGTAACATACCTACAGATTGACCAAGTACATGGTTTTACATTTTACTGAGAATATTGTTTTCACTTAGACTATTATAGTTAGGTACTTCGAAAACATCTTTCGCAAAGTCGGCACATTTTTAGAAGGTTGTACAAGCCCTTAATTTATGAATGAAAAAGTAATGGTTTTAAAATGTAAACGATAGTACAAATGTGTATTTTATTATATTATTTCTTCCAAGTGTCTTTTAGTCCATAAATAAAAATACTGTTTATTATATATAAGATAACTGGTACTTTAATTTTAGTTTTTTGTGGCCAACACAAAAAGAATCATTAATAGATGTAGAGCGACTAGATTTCATAGAGAAATTTTAGGAATATTCAATACAATTTATGACGAAGCAAGCATATTTTTTAACCACTTAATATGAATATTAAATTAAATTAAAACAATGTGCTCTTGTGAAATGTAATGCCAGGGGGTGATTGATACCCCGTTTTAAATAGGTCCGGTTATTGTGACTAACTGAAATAGTGCGTAGCGGTGCGTGGTAGACGCTCGGACTAGGGCGGCGCCACCATCTTGGACTGTCTCATCCGTCCGCCAGGCTGGCCGCACTCTCCGCTCCGAGTAGCTTCTCTATTCTATTATGTGCTCGCTGGTCATGACGTTGTCTGTATGACTGCACAGCATTAACACAGTAGGACAAGCAGTAGGCAGATAATTTATACATGATGGAACAGCGCATGCTCCCCTTCCTGCCTAGCGCTCTGTCACTTCTAGGCTCAGATCAGGTGTCAAAAATGTAAAGGTGGCCTTACTGATGTACATGACGAAGGGGGTCAATGACGCAAATCTGTCGCTTCAGAAAACCTTGTTCAACGAGTTGATGAAGCGGTTAGAGAAAAACCATGGGTTTACCCAAAAAGGTTTATCCATGCAAATTCCTAAAATGCCAAGGTCATCTCTATACTCTATCCTTACAAAACATTTAGGCTACACAAAATGTGCTCCGTGGGTCCCAAAAATGTTGTCAGAAGACCACAAGACTTGCCGAATGGGTGTTGCATTGACGTTCTATTGTATTCAGATCAATATATTTTGCAAAAAAGATTATTTCATTAAACGATAAATTGAAAAAAAAATAACATTGAGGAATGATCAAACAAAATGTTCTTATGTAAAAATATAATCACATTATTAAATTAAACACGTGACTAAAATAGATGCAGTATTTAGGGATATAACAGTCTACCCTTCTTATTTCACTGTAATCCAGTTAAATATATCAGTATTCACAGCATAGTTTGACTGGTTTTCTTTTTCTGGTCAACCTTCTTACAGGCAGCATTTCTGGTAGTTCAGGCGGAGCTACTGGTGCACCCTCTTCTCCTCCCTGGATGGCATCAGTTTCTCTGTCGTCCCACATGTTGTGGTTGAATTATTTCTTGTTCTACTATTTCTGCCCCTTGAGTTTCATTAAATTCATTTGAGCTATGAGTTTCAGTAGGGGTGTGCGAATAGTAATTTCTGGCTCGAGCCGAGCCGAGCTTTTTTCTAAGTTCTCGATCTTCGAGCTTTCTCGAGCCGAGCTTTTTTTATGGGAATTTTCTCTAGGGGTGTGCAATATACCGGAAGTGATTTTCTGACTCGAGCCAAACCGGACAGAAAGTTATCGAGCTTTGTGCATTTTTGATTAGGCCTATGTATTCTTTATTTATATTATGTTTAAAAGAACTAAAATTTTATTCATTACAGTAACGTAAAATAATTTATCATCTATCAATATTTGTCATCTTTCACTCTCTTCTTCTATGTTCATTATGTCTACATTCAATAAATAAAGGCTTATAGTGGGAAAATAACAAAATAGTGAGCACTTTTTCGCCTACGCTGAGATGAGGATATTGTTTCAATATCGAAAAATTTAACCAACCAGTTGCTTGTCTGTGATAATGAACTTTCGATTACAATTGTTGTTTCGTTGTGGAAAAGCATTAATGGTGATTCGATTCAAAGTAAAGCAGACATAAGTTAAATCAAAAGTTTTGGATACAATGTTAAATTGGATCTACAAATGGATTTGCGTGAACAAAATAACAAACAACTAGGTTGCAGTTCATACAAAATTATAGTAACCTAACCGAACCTAACTCCGCAGAGCGCCGTCTGGTGGCTGTTAGTTGTGCAACATAATTACAAATAAAGGGATTAGTATAAATAAACAAAAGTAAAATGAAAAAGACAATGCCAGAGCTAAAAAAGTAAACAACAAAAGTAAGATTTAACCCCGAACAAATTAAAGTCAACTTTAAAAAAATTTCAGATTTCAAAAAGTAAACATCAAATATGAGATTTGAACACGGGACCCCATGATCGTGGATCTGACGTCGTATCCACTGGGCTACCGAAGCCTGCCGGTTAACCAGATAGTTACAATTCATCAGGCAGTGAGCAACGGTTATAAATTCATTCGATAAAACAAACAAACAATCGGTTGATGAAATTGTTCGATATCATAACAATCGTAACAAACGATAACCTCATCTCAGCGTAGGCGAAAAAGTGCTCACCAAAAATAAGTGGGCTACTAAAAAGGAAAATTTATTGAGACCACATGTTGATAGTAATAACGAACAATTTTTCTTAAAATAAACGGTATCAGGAAACTGACACATACTTTCTCCCTTTTAGCCAAACTTTAATGACAAAAATATTTGTTATTTACTAAATATAGAATATGAAGTATAGATAAATGTACAGAAAATTGTCTAAAATAGTTGTTTTCAGAAATATCCACCCAAATCCCTTTTTGGGAGGCACTATAGAGTCCGTTGCTACACACAGTGGTTTTGAGAGGGGAAATGCCCCCTTGCCCCCCCATGGTTAAATAGCAACACATTTTGAACATCATCTGTTGGTCAATGCTAACTTGACCTGCATATCAAATTTTAATGAAATTGATCAGTAAATAAGAGAGAAATAGTTATTTTTGTATTCCCCATAAGAATAACATTGGACAACGTACTGTGTTTACCGCTAAATGAAAATTTCAATTTTCTCCGCAACTAGCAATCGTAGAATAGTAATTTAAAATACTAATTTATTTAGTTTTTTGAGCTCTTTTTAATGGTGAATAGTAATATTTTTTAACATTTATGATTTTTTATGAAAAATCCAAAAAAGTGAATTTTTGATTTTTTAAGTCCTGTAATTTCTGAACCCGCATTTTTGCAGAAATGCGGGTAGTGTCATTTTGTTGGAAACCTAAAGTTCTACAAACCACGAAAGTTTAATCAAAATCGTTAGAGCCGTTTTTGAGAAATTTGGATTTTTCATGTTTTTTGGCGGTTTTTGGGGGATAATTACCCTTAAAAATCAAAAATTCAAAAAAATGAAAAAAACGCCTGGAGATATCGTGGATTAGTACCTACATACCAAATTTCATAAAAATCGGCCCATAGGTTAGGGCTCTAGCTCTGTACACATCCACACAGACACACACACACACACACACACACACACACACACACACACACAAACACACGGACACACACACACACACACAGACAGACATCACGTAAAAACCACTTTTTTGGGTTCAGGGAGCACCAAAACGAATATTTCCACTAACAACTCAAATTCGAAAATTTTTACGAAAACAATACTTTCTCCATATACTATGTATAGGGGGAGAAAGTAAAAAAGTAGGTAGCCTACATAGGTAAAAAAAACTTAAAGGAAGTGAACTACAAATTTGTAACTAGACTGATAAGCCCACATGTTAACTAATGCAGTTATTACCGTATTTATTAATAGCCATATTAAACGGAATATATGTCAATATGTACTCTCCATGTAACCAAACACATAGGCCCTAGCCTAGGGAACTGCCAAAACCTAATAGCCCACCTCTCATTCAACTGTTTGTAAATAGTAAATTTTAAGTTATCATATCATACTAATATTATAAATGTGAAAGTATGGATGTTTGTACGTAACTCTGAAGTTCCATCATGTGAAAACTACTGGACTGATTGAGCTTAAATTTTGCAGAGAGGTACTTGATAGTCCTGAGTAACATATAGGCATAAGTTGTGAAAATCCTATAGGGCTTTGCCCCACGGGGGTTCAAAGTTCCCATGTATTCCTTAAGAACATTCATTTTTGTTTGAGCTGATGAAAATACAAACAGCTGATCTTGATTCGTAGTAGTTCCACAGGCTAACTACAGAATGCAGCATACAAAACTATCATAGTTTTTATAAATAATTCGCGGGGCGAAGCCTTTGGATAACAGTTAGTTCTTTTATAAATATAAGTTAGTTAAACCAGTCTTTATATCTTATTGTACTCACAGAAATAAGTTATGCAATAATCGTAGGCCTAGCTTGTGTTTTATCTAACCTATTACCTAATATACTTAACCTATTATATCTGATTCTAAAACAGAAGGTTTCTGAAGCAGAAGGTGGAAGAGGATCGTCAATGCATTCTTCTTCCATCACTGCTCAAACAATTTGATAGCATACAATTATAAAATGATATGCTTTCTACTGACAATTATTCACAAATTAAAACAATCCCGTGGAGTTAACAATATGATTTTAATCGCACACCTGTAGCATAACAAAACACTGCGCCATTTTAATCGCGTCTTGCTCTTGGTTAGGAGTACATCGAATATAATGAGCCTTTTAAATAATATGTCCAATATGACCACTGGTATTATAAACATGCATTACATAACCATTCAGAATTTTATAAAATTCTTAGATTTTGTCAACCTCGCAAATTGTGATTTTTAAGTGTAAATTATTACAACAGTGATGTGACACTAATTATTGTTAACTTTAACAACTATAGTATGATTACAGTTGCATTTCTATTCGCTTTATCGCGAAATTCTTTAGATTCTATCATAAACTGACGATTTTTTAACAATCCAATTTTTGGAAAGTACTATTTCGGCTGCACACTAAAACACTGTCATTATTATTAGGCGTTCATCACCTACCACCTTGTCCCCAGCTATTGTCACGCTAAATCATTGTTACATTATAAGCAAATTCAATCAACGTCTTAAGGCAGTTTGCAAAGTGTGTACGCCAACAGTGTTGCCCAGATGTAATTTCAGACTCCAGGGAATATAATTATTGTGTAATGTACGAAGTTTGTAAGTTGTAGAAAAGATGTACCGATGCAACAATTAAAACAAGTGTTTTCATGGATTTTAGTTTTTTGCTTGGGTACTTTTTCTGGGGCAGTACGATTATTGTATTAATTATTATTAACCATGAAATATTGCACAACTCAATTGGGCAACGGCAACACTGCACTGCAAACAGAATAGTGTGTTATGTCCACTTCATGTGATTGAGCGTAGAGAAAGTAGCTCGATTCCGTTGATTGATCAGGTCGGCAGTTTAAAATATTACAGTACTTTAATATTTGGTTATTTTTTAAACGAAGGACCAAAAGCATTAGCATTGCTGGATTATACTCGATATGGAGCTCTACCGACGCAAACTACGAGAATTCTAAAATTGATTCTGGAAAGTTTTTGCTTTTGTAGACGACTCTTTTCACTAGTCGGCGTTTTAAATTTTAGGCTCAAACATCTACCTTTTTTGCAAATCTCGAGCCGAGCCGAATATTGCAGTATTCGGCTCGGCTCGAGATTTGCAAAAAGGTTTGAAGTTCGAAAACTCGCACACCCCTAAGTTTCAGAATTACTTTGAAAATTCCCAAATGTGTGTTGATAGTTTGCATCCTGGAGCTCTCTTCATTCATGACGACTTGAGGTAAGCTTGTCGGACATCTAACGTACAAAAGAACTTCCCTCCCAACATACGTGCGAAGATGTCTTCTGTCCTAGGTACTGGGTAACATTCATCTTAGAGGACAGAACTGAGTGTTTCTTTATAATCTGCACAAAGCCTTATTGACCCATTTGGTTTGACTTTAGGTACGATAGGAGTTGCCCAACTTGCGTGTGAAACCTTTTCGATGATCTTATCAGCCTTTAATCTTCTCAGTTCATCTTCAACTCTTTCCATAAGAGCGTATGGCACAGGTCTTGGATGTTTGAAAACAGGTTTAGTGTTGTCTTTCAGTTGTAGTGCTCATTCAAAATTAGGAATTGTGCCTACCTTTGTATCAAAGACGTCAGAGAACTCTTGAAGAAGTATGTCCAAAGACTGAGTCACCCGAAGAGATCTGATATCAGCCCATGAAATTTTGACTTTAATGCACTCCCTGCCCATAATAGAATCAACTTCCTGAGTAAGTATGTAAAGATCTCTCACTGCTGTGCTGCCATGCTTGATTTTTACTTGGCATACGCCTAGAGGCTTGATTGCTTCATTTGTATATACGTGCAGTTTGAGGTTAGTCAGTTTGAGAATCTGTGAGGAAATAACTTTTGAAAGGTGTTCAGTGACATTGTAATGACTGCTGCGCCGGTATCTAGCTCTAAATTCATACGTTTGTCATCCATAGTTACATCTAGCATCATTTTGTCGTTGCGGCTACCTTTGTACTGTCGCATGCAGAATATGTCTTCATCATCGGATCTTCTAGAAGATGTTGACGCTGGAGCTAAAGTCTGATCAAACTGTTTTTGGTCTCTGCTAGTATTAACTTTTGAATTTGAAAGACACACCTTAGCTATATGACCGACTTTCCTGCAATGTTGACAAGTTTGGTTCTTCGCCTCACATTCAGTGGATCTGTGTGATGAGCTTCTACATCTAAAACAGTGACCTCGCAACTTTTTAAGTTTGTCTTTAAATGTAAGATCTGGGAATTTATTGGTTAAACTCACCTTATTAACCCCTGGAATCAATAATGGTAATCTCTGATTTTGCATTTGTCAAACTTTCCAGCTTTGCTGTTTCTGTTGCAAAGGCAATTTTAACTATCTCATCAAATGTCATACTTGTTCCTCGCTGTAAAATTCTTTCGCGAATGTCGATATCGCCAACTCCTCTTACAAGTTGAGATCGCAGGTGAACATCCATAGTAGACGAGTTGCAAGCAGTACATACAAAGTTGCATGCATTCACTATTTGCCTCAGACTCGATACATACTGTCCAATGGACTCACCTTCTTCTTGAAGTCAAAGCAAAAAGCGATGTTCTCCCGCCATTTCACTAGCTTTTGGACAAAGGTGCCCCTTAAGCAAGAATATAAGTTCTTCTTAACACTTTACATTGGGTTTCTGGGGTGCTGTCAGTGCAGTTAATGTCTGAAACACTCTAGGGCTTAAGCAGTTTAGGAGAATCTGATTTCTACATATATCCGTATCGTCGAGATCTCCTGTAATATTTCGTACATTAAAGACGTTTTCTAATCTTGATATGTAATTGTCAAATGCATCTTCATTTTCGTGATTTGGTTGAAGTTAAAAATCTAGTCCATCGTCTTTATTTTCGTGATTTGGTTAAAGTTGATTTGGTGTAAGAAACTGTCTCGTGTTGTATTTTTGCTTAGAAAACTTAAGTTGTCGGTGAGTTCAGATGTTTTGATAGTAACATATTATGGTCTCTTCCATTCACTATGGGATTCACCTTTGGGGTAGTTCTTCTCATGCATCTAAAGTTTTCATATGGCAAAAAAAGGCCATAAGAGTCTAGGATAATTTAAAAAGTAGACAATCATGCAAAGCAAGTTTTCTGAAACTGAATATCATTACTGTTCCATCTTTATATATTTTAAGTAATTTACTTCATGTCAAACAGAATATTTTTTCTTTTAATTGTCAAAACTCTTGTCATAATTATTCAACTAGACAAAGAAACAATCTTGTAACTTCTCATGTAAGACTTTCCAAGACCTTGAATAGTCATATGTACCAAAAGCTCAAATTATATAACAAATTACCCTTAGCTATTAGAAACCTACCATACAACAGCTTTAAAAAGGTTCTAAACAACTGGATCAAAAATCAAGTTTTCTACACAACTGATGAATTCTGAGATTGTAAATTTTTGTAAGTGACCATTGGCTACAAACCTACTATTATGCAAACTTCTGCCTTTTGTATTTAGAATAAGTTTATGTATTGACTGAAACATTTACATTGTACATACTATGTTTTGTGATCTCTTGTACCTATTGTTTGACGTGTCCTATTGCATTTTTTAAATGCTTAAAGGAAATAAAGAATATTGTCTATTGTAAGTTAAAAACCTTGTCCATCGTATCGGCTGGCAGACTGCGTCGATTGTTGAGGTGGTTGAAGATGCCGAAGAGCCGCTGCTAATGTATTGATTAGATCTTCAGCCATATTTAGAAGGTTTTAGATATAAAATAGTAAATATTACAAATTATTCTTTTCAGATAAATACATTTTGCAAACAAGATTATTTTATTAAAAGATAAATTGAAAACAATAACATTGAGGAATGATCAAATGGAAAACATGTTCTTATGTAAAAATATAATCACATGATTAAATTAAACACATGACTAAAACAGATGCAGAATTTAGGGATATAACATGTTCCTTGGCCCCTTTCTTCATGCATATCAGTACGGTCATCTTTTTCGACACCAGATCTGAGCCTGGAAGTAAGAGAGCGTTTGGTAAGGGGGATAAGCTGTTCCATCATGTGAACATTGCCTGCCTACTGCTTGTCCAGTGTTTTCACTGTGCTACCATACAGTCAACATCATAAAACACTTCAATTCAGTGGCGGCAACATTCTTTGAAGAGGGTATTGAAAAGCTGGTACAAAGGCATAACAAATGCCTCAATTGTTACAGAGACTATGTCGAAAAGTATTACAAAAATAACCGTAATGTAATGAATCGTTCATGTGTAAAAAGTTCATTGTTAGTCACGTACCGTGCGATCCACCGAGGGGGAGTCCACAGAGGAGGAGCTGCCGTTGGAGCAGTTGCGGAAGATAACGTCCTGCAGATCGCCCATCAAGTCCATGTCCAGCGGCGAGAGGTTGAACCCGGAGTTGTCGGGGGAGGATGGGCTCAGCGGACTGTACTGGTTGCGGCTGCAATAACCGTCGGAAGGTTGTCATGTCCGCACAGAGGTTAGAACATTACACCAGAAAATAAAACATTCCCACGCTTGTCAGTTCAGTTAAAAATAAACGTGTCTGTACAGCTTAAGCGATTCTTTAATTATACCGGATATTGTCAATCGGTACCTTCCCTTCAGGAGTGAACTTCCCAATTTCAGTGCTTTGTATGTGAGTTTATCTAATACATTATTATGAGTTGATGTCGGAGTACTATAATCAGTAACAGTGTTCTTTAATAAGTGGTTTTTGTTAATATTACTTCCTCCCCGATTAAAATTAATTGGTAGGCCTACAAACAAGCAAAAATGAAATGAAAAATAAATAAAATGTATTAAATCATGAATATCAATTAAAAATAGGTACTAACAACAGAGACTTAAATTTGACAACAGAAAATAGGAAAACCTTTTATTTCTGGCGATTACACTACATGTTCTATGTTCCAGGAACTCACAGAGCTTGTGCAAAGCTCCAAAACTGAAGGCAGCTGTGCAAACCATACAATATATACAGAGAGAGAATACTCTTCAAAATTGTTTTACAATATGAAGGATGCAATAAAATAATGATTTGATTATTTAATGCAAACAAATGTCCACACTAATTCAATTGGAGATTTTAAAAACAGAGGACAAGCTTACTTAAAGAGAAGCAGGGAGCTCAGAGGGTAAATATTTTTCTCCATATAGGAAAATAGACATAATAGTAAAATTTATATAATAGAGAGAAGAACAAATTGATTAAATAATGGAGGCCAGATTACTCATTAGCCTATCAACAACCTGACAATCAGGCACTAACCTGTCAGGTCCCGCACTAAGCCGCTGTTTGATGTTCAGGTCTTTCCGGTACGAAGCCGCAGCTGAGGTGATAAAGGTAGTGTGAGGCCGCTGTCGAGCCGTAGCAGAGGGGGGAGAAACGGATCCCGCTCCCCCCACCCCCTCCGGTATACCGTCACGCATCCCTCCCTCCCTGAACTTAGACCTGATACCTTTGTATGCCTTCCCCACGTGCTTCCCCCTCTCCTTCACCTGAAAAACAACAGTGGAGATCGGAGATTGCTACACTGAGGATGTGACAGATGATATGATATTATAAATTAACACATCACTGAAAAAACAATTAGAAACTATCAAACAAACAAAAAAGGAAGTTAGCATTTCAAAAAAACTTATCAAGCAATAAAACTACAGTAGACTCTCAGATATTCGGATCACATTTATCCGGACTCCCGGTTATCCGGACCAATGATCTTGAATTTGTTAAAGATTTTGTTTCAAATAAAAACGTTTAACTGAAATTCACGATTTAGCACCTTCAGTTTTCAAGCGATTTTTCTGCATTATACAAATCTCGTTTGCATTGTCCAACGCCCAACCATGTCATTATCTCCTTTCGACGACTCATCATTAACGATGTAAATCAGTAGACCTGATACTTTATTTATGATTTACAGTGGTCTATTAAATCTTTAGGCCCTAGAAATTTACATACATTTCATGTTCCGTTTAAACTACAGTTTTATAGGTTTTCATGTAGACTAATAACTATGTTCCTCTGATAATCCAACCTTTTTTGTGTTCCGACCATGCTCTCAGTCCCGTTGGTGAAGGTTAAAGAGGTTATACTGTATTACGGAGTGATTATAACTTTCATCTAGAAGCTCACTCTTGTATTAGCCCATAAAGGTAACGCATATTGTCATAATTATTCAATATAAATGCGGAATTGATGATTCATACCCACCTCTGGGAAATCTGGATTTTTCAAAATCCAGACTGGCCATCCCCCACAATAGACGGGATTTCTGAGAGCCTTCTGTACTTATGAAAAATACAATGCTCTTTACAAAATATCTTAACTAAATTTTATGGGGAATGAATGCTACACGGGACTAAACTGATCAGTGGAATAATCAACAGTTATAATGTTCATAAACAAATTTACTACAGAAAGAAAATAGGTAAATTAATATTGCTTTGACCACCTCATGTTACTGCTATACAACATACATTAAAGAAGACTCTGTAGTTGTGGTTGGTGACCCCGCCTCCGACCAGCAAGAAGTGAAGTTCTCTTTAACCGCCAGATTCCTAACCGTTTACTTATTTGTTAATGTTTGTAATTAATCCTGACATACAAATACCAATATATTTCAATTACCTCTATTGTATAATGAAGGTTTTATATTGTTCGTTTTTTTTAATTCAACTGTGTTGTTTACCTGTATCGTACTATACAAATGATTAGCTTTACAGAGATAGATTCTCAGCAAACAGATTTGGCATCATATTTTATTTTAAATTGACTTTTTTTACCATGTATCCGGATAAACAGATAATCAAATAGAATGACTCTATAGAATAAAATTATTTTGTCATTATATTGTATTTTCTTCAGGATAAATGACACAGCAGGTTATTTTGAAAGAGTTGATTTGTGTGAGCTTTGTCTCTGAATTCTGACTAACCTAATATGAACAGTCGTAATAGTCCTATTGGAGTAGGAGACATTTACTACAGTCAACAAAGGTCGAGTCTGCGAGTCTTACTGCTGTGGAATTCCCCCCAAAGTTTTAAACCATATATACAGGGTGAAAATGTAAAATAAATCATTTTCAGTGTGTTTATGTTCATTACTAAGAAACATAGTTACAACAAATGCTTTTTGTAATTTCTTCAACAACTATTACTGTTTTAGTTTTAATAGACACAATAATAATTAAAAACTAATTGAAACATTATTTCACTGAACTACCTTTTATTACCGCATGCAGGGGTGGCAGGCACAAAGTAGCTAGGAATAGTAACTATAACAATTGAATAAAAGCCAAACTGAACCTCAGTTATTAAAATGTGTCCCTTCACATGAAACCTTCATGAAATAATTCAACAACAAAACAACCACCTTAACACATGACATACATTTGAAAATAAGTTATCTTCGACAAAAATTAAATAAACCATCACAAAATCACCAAAACCCTTTCAATTTCACACAAACCACCATGACTCACTAGTAATAGGTTGAATGAAGAAGGATGCAATGTAATCCAGAACATATCTGCATGCTTCCCACCCCTGCAAATAATACAGTTAAACACAGCTCACCACGACAGACAAGGCCTTCCTGTATGTCAATCATGTTAGTGTATGCTGATTATTTTAGTTTTAAAACACAATATAACAGGTTTTTAATGACTGGCAGAACTTTGTTTATTAAAAACCTAGCTGCTATCGTACCCAGTTTCACCCGGGAATAAAATCTGTGGTGTGTGCTACTTTCTGTGGTTAACCCGTGGAACTACTATGATCATAATCAGCTGTTTGAATTTTCATCAGCTCAAACCAAAGGAATGTCCATAAGAATAACACTTGATTGGAACTTTTGACCCCCTGCGGCAGAGCCAAATGGGAATTTTTTGAATCCTTTCTTAGTGGTTACCTACGTTATGGAAAGAGTATACGTGCCAAATTTTGTGGTTGTAGGGATAGAGGTTAGGGCTGTGGGATGATCGGTTTTTCGTATTTATAGAAAGGCCCTATGGATCATTTTAAAAAAAGTCTTGGGCATACATTATTTCATGAGGTAAAATTGGCTCAATATGGCAAAATTTCAGGCTTTTGATACAAGTGGTTTGTTTGTGAATTTCTTATTGTGTACTTGCAACTATTGTTTCTAAATTATTATACTAATTATTTTTATTAATTAAGAAGTTGTACGTATATGGGCCTCAGGTGATTTTGAAAACAGCTCCTCAAAACTGCTCAAATTGCTTAAAAAACAGCACCTAAAATCTGCTCCCGGAACATTCCATGTTGGAGAACTAAAAGACTTCTGATACATTTATACCGACCTCAGGGCTCCTTTTTTACCCCTCTGGTTTCTTCCATAACTTCCTGACATCCAATTTTGACGTGTAATGGTTCTTTGGGTTTGTTTCACAAATCCGCAGCTCTTGAAAATGCCCCCCCCCCCATCCTTAGAGCTCCTTTTTGCGGGATTTTGGCCAATTCTCATTATTCCTTAAGATGTGAATACGTTTTATTTATAACCCCGAACTTAGAGGTTAAAGTTAAGCCCGTGAGTTAAGTCATGTGATTGTTATGATGAAAATATTGTTCCTGGAGCGACTAAAGGCGCTCGGTCTAGGTACTTACTTCTACACTATGTTTCTATATAATATTGCAAAATAGTCTACAAATACAACCAAACAGTTAAACCACAAAGTATAACAAGTCATAACAAACAAACCAAAGTCAATTTATCACTTCATCAACAAAGATAAGAAATAAAATACCCCCGTCGCAGCAAACCTGCATACTCAGCGAATTTCCAATGAATATATAACATAACACATTAAAACACTTAACAGGATTCATAAGAAATGTATTCACAAACAAGCGATATTTAAAATATTAATTATTCTCCATAAGAATAACACTGGGGATGAGTACACAGGTTTGCTGCAACAAGGCACACAAAATAATGGGTTTTTATGCAAATATCAATAGAACTCATCTTAGTGAAGTCACATACCAAGTTTCATCCATATACATTCATAAATAAGCGATATATAACATTTTAAGTATTTTCCATAAGAATAACATGGGGACCAAGCACCTAGGTTTGCTGCTACAGGAACCATAGGCGAAAAATTGTTTTTTGTGCAAATAACAATAAACCACAACCAGATCAAGCCATATACCAAATTTCGCCAGTTTATGTTCATAAATAAGCGAGATATACAATTTTTCTTTTCCTCCATAAGAATAACATTAGACAACGTACTGTGTTTAATACTTTCAATATCTCGGTAAGCAATTGACATAGAGCAATGATCAAAATACCAAATTGTTTTTTTTTTTTAAGCCGAATTCAATGGTATAGATTCAAATTTGATTTAAATTAAAATTACATGTGAAAACCTCAAAAAACACATTTTTGGGGTACAAAACCCCCCAAAAACCCCCCTTCGGATGGTGCGATTCATCTGGTTTTCGAATTCGTTCAAATAAATGGTACTTTACACATTTGTACCAAATTTCATTAAGATCGGACCGTTTTTACGAGAGTTATCGTGCTTACGGACACACATATATATATATGTATATATACACACATATATATATATATATATATATATATATATATATACATATATAAAAATTTGAACGAATGGTGTTTTTGGCATCTGGGGACCTCAAAATGAAAAGTTATCATGGTCTCGGGCTTAAGTCTTACCATGAGACCTACGGTAATAGATTCTTCCCTATAGGGGAAATTCGCTAAAAAAACTTCAGTAATAATGATAAAAATATTTCATAAAAATACACATAAGTACCATGCTACACATGGTGATTCCTTTCAAAAGCATAAATATTACAATAATCTTTTAAATAACTACTTGAGTAGCATGATACGAGTTGTTACAATACAATAATACAGGTTAAAACAACTGTGTCTTACAACTCCACAAAATAAATTTAAATTTACACTTAAACTGTACTTAAATACAAGATGGTAAATATACATAACGGATGGTAGGAGGCGGTTGATTTTAACCTGTTACACTGGTCATCATCTGTTGATTCAGGTGACAATCTGATTGGGCCTAATGACCGGTGGTAACTGGGTGAAATCTATCGTCTTTCACCACCCTTTATGTATATTTACAGCCTCACGTATGTTAGTACAGTATGAGAGTAAATATATTTTGTAGTGTTGGGAGAAGTAGTTTATCTTATTTTACTAAACTAATCACTGATAACAATAACAAAACTATTTGTTTTGGTTTAGAGGATGCAGCATTGCCATACAATACTCAAGAAATGATTTAATGTTAGATTATGATATCATGTGAGATGACACGTGGACAGTGCATTCGGCTTATCTCTCTATGAACTGTATATCTCATGATGTAAATACCAGACAAAGGTGTGTTCTTGCACAGGTTTAGTGATGTCGCGGGGGTAAATCAGCTGGTAATAGTCCAACAGACAACCATCTGTCATCTTTTGTGATTAATTACAAATTATTTTACTAGGTGGTGAACGAAAAGCTTGGTAAAATAAAATATATATTCAAAATCAAAACAAACAATGTAAAATACTGAATTAATTCACCAGATGGTGGACAAAAAGCCTGGTAAAAATAAAACATGTGTTCAAAATCAAAACAAACTACTCCAACATTGGGGAATGTGCAGAACGTACCAAATTTAGTCAGCATTAGAGCACACATATTTCTGGTATTTAAATCATATTTATGTCTTTATTCAAAGTAGTTGGGCCCCAAGAGTTTCTCTCGTTCGCCTGATTTCAGTTATGATATAAATCAAACAGCACAGCTGATTAACTTTTAATTTTGAACATATTTAATTTTACTTTTGTTTATTTTTTTGGCCTTAAGAGGTGTTTTATAAAAAATAATTATTTTCCCCAGATTTTCAAACCAATACCACTCATTCATGTGTAGTTGTCGGTTGTAAGTGTTACAGTTTTCTCAAAAGTTGCTATGGTATGTTCAGTCTCAGGTATGGTTTGATGTTATATATAGATACTATCTGGTACCTGCCACCATTCGCTTCGTAATTCTTGATCCCCGTTAATTCTTATTTTTCATTTTCATTTTTATTCCTGGAGGTAAAAATACTGTTATCACGGAAATGAAAAAAAAACTACTCTATAAGGATAACACAGATAATTTTACACATAACAACTTTGAATGGTATAGTAGGGCTGAGACCAACAGCAGATCTTTGTTATAGGAGTAGGTAAATGTCTGATTCTCATTTACCTATCTTCTTACCAAATTTCAGCTCCATCATTCCAGTACTAGGCATGTGATAGTAAACATAATTTTGAATGCCAGTGGCGGCGGAGGCGGAACCCCATGGAGTTTTCAGAACGGAAGTAGAATGGTATAATAGTATAATAATGTCCGCAGTCCCAGTCCGTGCTCATGTTCGTGGCTGAGGTGTGGGCAAACGCTCTGATTTAAGAGATTTATCGGATACGGTTCGCTCGAGAACAGCGTCAAGCTGCGCTCCGAGTATGTTTCTCAAGCTCTTGGCAGGGGAGAGAAAGGCGATTTATAAGATACAAGGCGAAATTGACAAGGACGCTGCCAGATCCAAAGAGCGCTCCCATACCCACCGGCAAAGGCAACATAGCTGGGAACAAGAGACTCGGGGACGATAGAATGTGCAACTCGTCAAGCAAGTCCAACCGTGGGTGGAACGTCGGCACGCTAAGGTGGATTATTACCTGACCCGGTTCCTCACAGGTCACGGTCAGGTTGTACCGTACCTGTGCCCGATGAGCAAAGCCGGTTCACCGGATTGCATCTACTGCCTGAGCGTTCCTGATGATGCGGAACATATTTTCTTCCACTGTCCGCGTTGGGAAAGGCCCCGCCTGGAGGCCACACATTTGCGGGTGCATTTTCGGGAAGCAGTCTAGATCAAATGATCAGATGGCAGGAAACGCAGCGAGCCCTATGGGCTTGGGCAAATTTAGGCCTAGCCTGAACTAATGTAATAAACAATCCCAGGTCCTAAAGAGTAGAGAGGGTTTTAAGTAGGGGTGTGCAAATAGTGATTTCTGGCTCGAGCCGAGCCGAAGTTTTTGTTAAGTTCTCGAGCTTCAAACTTCCTCGAGCCAAGTTTTTTAGATGGGAATTTTCTCTAGGGGTGTGCAATGTACCAGTAGTGATTTTCTGGCTCGAGCCAAGCCGGGCATTCATTTTTCAAAGTTCTCGAGCTTTGAGCATTTTTGAGTAGGCCTATATGTATTCTTTATTTATATTATGTTTAAAAGAACAAACATCTTATTCATTATGGTATTGTAAAATAATTTATAACTTTCAATATTTGTCATCCTTCATTCACTTCTTCTTGATTCATTATTCCTACATTCAATAAGTAAAGGCCTACAATGGGAAAATAACAAAATAAGTAGACTACCAAAAAAGAAAATTTATTGAAACCACTTGTTGATAGCAACAAACAATTTTTATTTCAATTTAAAGTAGGTAGCCTACATAGAAAAAAATAACGTAAAGGAAGAGAACTACAAATTTGTAACTTGACTGATAAGCCCACAGGTTAACTAATGCAATTATTACCGTATTTATGAATAGATATAATAATAATAATTACCCCTGGCCTTAGGAATTGTCAAAACCCAGTAGCGTATCTCTCATTCAACTGTTTGTAAATAGTAAATTTTAGGTCCTTTTATAACTATAAGTTAGTTTAACCTTTCTTTATATCTTATTGTACTCAAAAAAATAAGTTATCCAACAATTGTAGGCCTAGCTTATGTTCTGTCTAACCTATTACCTAATAGACTTAACCTATGATATCTGTTTCTGAAACCTTCTGAAGGTGGAAGAGGATCGTCAATGCATTCTTCTTCCATCAATGCCTTAAACATTTGATAGTCTATAATTACAAAATGATATGCTTTCTACTGACGTTTATTCAAAAATTCAAACAATCCCGCGGAGTTAACAATATGATTTTAATCGCACAGCCGTAGCGTAACAAAATACTGCGCCTTTTTGATCGCGTCTTGCTCTTGGTTAGGGCCTTCGGCGTACATAGAATATTATAAACCTTTTAAATAATATGACCACCGGTATTATAACCATGCGTTATGTAACTATTCACAATTTGAATAAAATCCTTAATTTTTTGAACCTCGCAATTAGTCGATTTTTTAGCAATCCAATTTTTGGAGAATACTATTTCGGTTGCTCATTAAAACACCTTTATGATATTAGGCGTTCATCACCTACAACCTTGTCCCTAGCTATTGGTCACGCTAAATCATTATTACATTATAACCATCTTCACTCAACGTCTTAAGGCAGTTCGCAAAGTGGGTACGCCAACAGTGTTGCCAGACTTAATTTCAGACTCCAGGGAATATAATTATTGAGTAATGTACGAAGTTGTAAGTTGCATAAAAGACTGTGCCGATGCAAAAGTTAGAAGAAGTGTTTTCATGGATTTTAGTTTTTTGCTGTGGTACTTTTTCTGGAGCAGTACGATTGTTGTATTAATTATTATTAACCGTGAAATATTGCACAACTCAACTGGGCAACTCGGCAACACTGCACTAGTGCACACTGCAAACAGAATACTGTGATAGGTCCACTTGATGTGATTGAGCGTAGAGAAAGTAGCTCCATTGAGTTGGTTGATCAGATCAGGTCGAAGTTTAAAATATTACAGTACAATATTTGGTTATTTTTTAAATGAAGGGCCAAAAGCATTAGTATTGCTGAATTATATTTGTTATGGAGCTCTACCGACGCAAACTACGAGAATTCTAACATTGATTCTGGAAAGTTTTTGCTTTAAATTTACTTTTGTAGACGACTCTTTCCAATAGTCAGCGTTTTAAATATTCGGCTCAACCTTCGTACTTTTTTGCAAATCTCGAGCAGAGCCGAATATTGCAATATTTGCAGCAACTTGAAAAAACTTATTTCTAATATTTACCCTTCAATACAATTTGTACTTTCATCAACCATAAACAAATTTTAATATTTGATAAAAATAGTTCCCTCTTTTTAGGGCAATACCAACTTCTGCAGCCAATCAAGAGCCACTCTACTGACACTGTGGAGACCAGCCAACCCTCTGAGAGCACGCAGAGGGACAATTTTGCTCCTCAATACTCGGCAGTAGAATATACCAGGAATAGGGCTGATGTACGCAGCACTTTTGCACTGGTTCCCCAAGTTGTTACAGCTAAATGCTAAACTAAGTTAGCCCTGGATATAACTTTAGTTGCAGTCTTTTGAAGATGGCAAAAGAGCGATCACGTCTAACTCCTTTGTGCTCTGAGTGTTTGTTATGATAAAGTGGAACGCCTTTATTACAGTTTACTTTAAGGTTATACTTTACATCAGTTAATAATTGAAAGCTGGTGACCTCCATATTTGTCGGATTTGGCCTTAGCTTCCTGGTTCCAAAGTAGTCTTTATGGATAGCCAAGTCATTTATCGGTTCCTTTTTCTAAAGCCCTTGTGTTGAGTTTTGGGTGGCCTTGTAGGGTTGTTATAGTGTCACTCAACACAAGGAAAAAGTATATTAAAGTCTGTTTAAAGTACAAGGAGGAAATAAAACATTTGTTAATTCACATATAATTGTGACAAAAGATGAAATGCATACTTCTCAACATTTAATTTTTATTGCATGTAAAACCCTTGTGCAAAGAAAAAAGCATACATCAAATTTTGGCTAACACTGGATTTACAATTGTTTTTGGAGACACCTTATTTCATAGAAGCCCCACTAGCTAGGTGTGTTTTGTGTCTGAAATTAACATTCTAAAAAATTACCTAAAATAAACCTAACAATGATTTACTATTATTTATTCTGAGTTAGTTTCAAAGTTTCAATTGAATTATTTCTTAAGTAGCATGATAAGTGTTGTTATGATTTAACAGGATAAAATAAACTAGGCCTCACAACTATGTAGAGTAGTAAATAAATATAATAAAAATAATAAGTGTAAAATACATTTTGTACTGTTGTAAGGCATCGTTAATTTTATCCTGTTTCAATTGCAGTCAAATGACAAATCCATAGTTCATAACAACCCGGTGAACTGTTTTGGAATGAACTTAGACCTGTATTCCCATAAATTTGCAATTCCAAATTAAAAATGACAATTCTTATACAAAATATCCGATGAAAATAGAACTTGCTCATGCATGAAGTGACATGCACACACACTACTTACAGTTTTCACAGCTGATTTCATTGCTGGATTTGCCTGAAAGTGCAACCAAATCATAAACCAACCAAAAACAGTGCAGGGAATAAAACAACAGCTTCCTATGCCTCAATGCAGTCACTTTCGACATGCAGACAAACTTAACTGAGTGAAAACCAATAATAAACTTATAAATGATGTACTTAAAAGCCAACTTTACCGTAATCTCATGTATATTTTTAGTATTATGGTGATTTTATATCAGAAAATATATTGGTTAATTTACTACAATTAATCTATTTTTTGCAAACTAATTTATGTCAATACGATATTTCATATTCTTTATGTTTAATTTACTAATAATATTTTTAAACAGAGTCATCAGTTACAACAAAACTGAGTCGTAGAGCATTTCCAAAACTAAGAATTATGAATAATAATCAACATAATTTAAAAAATAAACATATCAAACTGAAAAGGTGAAAAATGAATACCAAGCAAATAAGCAAACTGAAAAATTAAAATTTATTCTACAAAAGTCACATATTTACATGCATTCAAATAACAGTGTGTTAACAGTCAACAGAATAAAAATATAATTTTAGTTTTTAACATTGATATTTTTTGTTTAACATATCTAGTACACACATTTAAAAATGACAACTACTTTTACCCGGCAACATCAGCGGGTATCACTTGATGGTATTTTTTCAAAGAGTAACGATATTTCCTAGAAAAGGCAAAGATATGACGTACCCGTGACTTGACACTGCGGAAGAACGCCGAAGTGTCTTTGCGCATCGTATACAGCCATTCTCGATACTGCTGCTTCAGCCGGGAACTTGACTTGTCCGAGTAGTTGCAAGCTTCCATCTCAAACTCGTCCGAGAACCCGAGTCCTGCATTCAGCATGTCCAGCCGCTCTTCTATAAACTGGAGACAAATTTTATTAGACTGTGATTTTTGTTGATGTACACACAAAAATAAAATTGTTTATGACACTGCTAGAGCATATGTTAGGTATATCTATCGCAAATATTTAGGTGTTGGAAAAATTTAGCAGACGATAATTAGTTATTTGATTGTTTGTAGCTAATACAAAGGCACTTTTTCCTTTTGCTGTTAATGCTCTATTTAATGTGTAGTAATAAGCTAAAGCTTACTAAAATATAAATCCGACCATATTCTAGATAATTTTTTTAACCAATAAAATTCCCAAATTTAGTTCTTTATTCTAAATAATACCCCCGTTGCAGCAAACCTGCATACTCAGCAAATTTCAAATGGTACTTCACTATAAGTCATGAAGCCACTTACCAATTTTAATCAAAGCATATTAATAAATAAGCGAGATGTGACATTTTATTTATTCCCCATAAGAAAAGCATCAAGGACCACAAAATCTGGTTTTTATGCAAATACCAATGGATCACCTCCAGATGAAGCAACATACCAAGTTTTATCAATTTATGTTCATAAACAAGCAAGATATCAAATGTTTATTATTCTCCATAAGGATAACATTATAGCTGCAGAGTACACAGCTTAGCTGCCATAGGGACCATAAAAAATTAGTTTTGCATGCAAGTAGCATTAAAACCCAACCATATAAAGCCACATACCAAGTTTCATTAATGTACGTTCGTTAATAAGCGAGATATACAATTTTACTTGTTCTCCATAAGATTAACATTGGACAACGTACCGTGTTTAGCACTCTCAATATCTCGGTAACCAATTGACGTAGAGTTATGATCAAAATACCAAATTGTTTGTTTTTTAAGCTGAATTTAATGGTTTAAACCAAAATTTGGGTTTAAAAAGAATTTATGTAAAAAGTACAGAAAACCCATTTTTGGGGTACACAACCCCCCCAAAACCCCCCTTAAAGTAGAGCGACCTGTCGGTTCTCGAACTCATGAAAATATATGCTGCCTTACACGTTTAAACCAAATTTCATCAGACCATTTTTACGAAAGTTATCGTGCCTACAGATATATATATATATGAATTTGAACGAATGATTTTTTTAGCATCTGGGGGCCTCAAAACGAAAAGGTGTCATGGCCCAGACCTAGGTCTTACCATGCCACCTACGGTAATAGCTTCTTCCTTATAGGGGAAATTCGCTAAAAAGAAGCTGAATACTCTAAGTGACTTAGAAGAATGTACAGTAACCGGGTTACCATAAATACAGTACATTCCGTACTTACAGAGAGAAAACACAACAAAGTAAAACTAAAAACGATAATTAAAACGAACCTGTTGGAAAGTCTGCAGTTCAAGCATTTTCCTGAGGAAAGGTTGCATGGACGGCGGACGTGACTCTACAAACGCATCCTGATTGAATGTGATCTTCTCTCCCTGGTGGAAACGCAGGGCGTCCCGGTATCCTCCAATGAGCTGCACCAGTGCACGCAGAAACGCTCGGGATACGCCATCGCCCAGTAGAGCTGCACGATTGCGTAACTGTGCGCGGAGATTCTTCACCTGTCAAATTGGAGTGGATAAGATTACTTGGGCTTTGTAAAAATGCAAATTGATATTTTTTTAATCCATTTTTTTATTTGTATTGCAATTTTATTTGCTAATAGGATCATAATATGCACAAATAACAAATAAAGATCTACATAACACTGTCAGAGATGGCAGAACGTATTTCGTCCAGATTCAATTTATAAACGAGTTTGCACGCAGCACGCTGACATGAGGGAAGTGAATTTCCACATAAAAACTTTTAAAACTCAAAATCAATGTAAAAACATACATTTGTTAAATTTTTATTTAAATCTGAAAACACTGATTTTTCTGGCTGTTCTGATGCTCCTGGTTTCATTTAACTGCAAAGCTGGGAATACAATTTTGCGCATTATAAGGTTAAGAGAAGGTCTAGACAGGCTTGAAAGTAGATGTGAGGTTGCTGGGGGTGGTAAAAATACTCTAACAAAGGAATAACAGGCTTTTCTAGTGTAAAACCCCCATAAGACTGTGTTTGGTCGATACACATTTTCTTTAATAACTCGGTAAATATTTATGCTAGAATGATGAGAGAGGGCTTAAAATGTTCGCCTTTCTAATTCCCATCCTTTTCCATACATTGATTTTACATCTGGGGCTTTGCTGACCCTTTTTGGGCCCAAAAACTCAAAATTTGAATGATTAATCCCCCAAAAAAGGGTTTTAAAGTTTTCCGATTGTTTTGCCCAACGAACTTGTCCCACTGATTACAGAAAGGAACGTCCCTACCAAATTTGAAGTAAATCGAACAAAAAATGTGACCGCTAGAGTGCAAACACACATATATATATATATATATATATATATAAATCTCACTATCTATTCAGCTGCCGTACGAATTTAGGTTAAGTAGCTGCCACCTCAAAGGTTAGAGTATATTTAAGTTTTAACGTGTATCTTTACTCAAAATTACGTTATTAATATAACTATTAACTTATTTTCATAATTTTTTAATTATAACTATGTGTATTAAAACTCATGTAATTTGACTGCCCTAAGTTTACATTTTATTCGGCGCACCATGTACGTCTAGCAGCTAAATGACTGCCAGCAATAATACTTCATAAATATTTCGCGTTATTTGGCTGCCACCACTGTTGCCAATTCGTCTTGACGATTTTCCTTGAACAGTTATTAAGATAGTGGTCATAATAGCTCTCCTCTCACTGTTTTAACGTGTATTAATGTAATAATCATGGATGATGCGTAAAATGATGTTAAAATATGTAATTATAAAGAAATACAAAATAAGGCATAATTTAAATCATGAATGGTATGACCAACACACAGTTTATTTGATTATTGACACGGTATAAAATGAAAAACATCTGTAATAAATATATAATTTGATATTGTCCGTTTAATTTACACTTGTGGATTAATTTGTACGTAGTATTCACCAATTAATGTTAATGTATTATTTCATTTCTTAAATCTCCGAACTGTTAGCTTTGCCAAAAGCTCTGGAATTGCAGCACAAAACGTCTGTCGTTATCGAAGTAGTAAGTCACTGACACATTTCATTGCATCATGAACAATCACAGATCCAATGATAATATAAAACATTTTATTTGTCATTTTATATTGACGTGTTTAAAATTTTGAATGATATACATCATAACAACAAAGTGAGTTGCGTGAGTGGCTTGTTTACGTCAAACACCGATAACGGCACGGTCGGTATGCGAGAAGTCGGACCATCCAAAGTAGGATTAGTGTAGTTCTACTATAATTATATACTCTTCTTATAAAACAAATCTAGGTACAATTAATGTATAACGGTAAAAAAATTATGTTTTTAACTTATAAAAATCACAATTTCTCAGTTATTTATAATTCTAGAGCTAATATATTCATATCATTGTTTTTAGGACAACATGACACAGCTTTTTTATCCTTACAGTTGTTTCCTAAATATTGCTGTTTTAAAGATATAGCTTTGAAAAAACAAAAATGGCCGCCATTTTGAAATGGTACTAAGTAGGAACTTGATATTGCATTCAAAAATGGGTCGTATTAGATGTAATAAATGTATACCAAGTTTAAATTTGGTATCTTCAGATGAAAGTTTTTTCTGACACGTATATTTTCAACAGATAAGTCAAATATATGGTCTTGCCTCAATTAAGGCAGAATAGTGAGACTAGTGAGAGTGGTACAAATTAGCTCGTGCATATTTGTAATGCTGGGAAAGGTATTCAGAAATAACTTCATTTATGCCAATTTTTCACCTTGGTTTATCATGGTCTGATACGCCCAGGGATTCACATTTGTATACACTTGTTAAACATTTGATATACAAAATAGCCGATATTCGCGCCAAAAATGTGAAAAATTGTAGTTTTAACGTTCGACATTTAATATAGATCTTAAATTGTAATCATATTTAATGATGTATGTACTTTAATGTAAATGTAACTTACTCGTTCTACAATTTATCCGTGATCCATCTACTGGTCTAGTTAATTTATCATAAGCAGGGTAGTATAGGACAAATATAGTTAATTCATTTTTATTCGGATGTAGTTTTTCCTCTAACGTTTTAATTTAAATCACCCGGTGTTTTAAAAATCTGTAATGTTCTTGTTTGTATAACAATAATTTAATAATAAATCCAAATACATATCTACCATATTTTACGAATATTTACCGAAAGTTACCTAATTACTGAATTACCAGTTAATTATCTAATTGTAGTAACAAAATTGCAGTTCGGACATCTAATATCTGTAAATCATTATAATCAATACCTTAGATTTATTAAAAGTGAATCATTGCACGTATGTTCTCCCATTATTTATATATTAAATTTCCTCGGGAGTTTTTTCATTGCTATATGTCCATTTTTTGCATTAAACAATTTTGAAAAAATTAACGGTCAGGCATGGCCTGGACCTTGGTTCCCTCAGCTCGCCTACCCTCTGCCACACCCCCACTCGTTTGCTCCATCACTGTAGCTGTAGTCACTCCCTCCATGACGACTCGCTGCTTAACCCCTGCCCCCTCCCCATCACTACTACCATTCAACATCAAACACTCTTTTCCCTCCTCCCCCGTTGTAGCCCAATCAATAAAGGTAAATAAATATGCTTTGTCGCAACCAATTAGGGTAAAGCTGAATTTTTGCAGGATGTTAGTAAACAAAGTATAACATAAAAATACACAAATTCCCGACCCCTACCCTTCTTGATCAACCCCCCCCCCCACCACAACCTTACTAGAGCAATACTCTGCGGTTAAATTCTTACAGCTCAAAAACTAATGAAGTTATGGACGTGTTTTTTGTCTCATTATTTTACGCTTAACAATGTTCTAAGCAAATTATGTTACATACACTTTTTATGTAGACAGCTTAATTTCACCGTAATCTATCTATAATATTATAAAGAAGAGGTGGTTTCTGTCTGACTGTCTGTCTGTCTGTCTGTCTGATGTTCCGGGTAAACGTAAAAACTACTGAATCGACTGGGCTGAAATTTTACACATAGGTAGATCTTGAACCCATGTAACACATTGGCCTATTCACTTCCTTAAAATCCCCTCGGACTACGCCCCGTGAATGTCCTAAGTTAAATGTTTACATTTGAGAAGAAAGTAAACATTCAGAAACTGTAATGCGAACGGCTGAGGTCACTTACATTTGACGCCTTAAAGAGCAGAAGCAAGCACAGCTGTTTCAAGTTAACTTACCTTTCTAACCCGTGCGAAGAACGGGTACATTCTACTAGTACTCAATACAGGGTGTCTCTGAACTCTCTACCAACCATTCCTGGACCATAGACAAGCCAAAATATCATATTCAAAATTTCGAAAACTCAAAAGTTACTTGTATAGCCGCCATTTTGTTTTTTCACATAGGAAATTTTAATTTGAGAACGGCTAGTTATAATTAAATGAAATTTGGTATTTAGCTTTATTCCCTAAAGACCTAATTACAGAAAAAAAATATTTTTTTACAATCATTAATTTCAAAATGGCGGCTGCCTAAAAATTGCAAACGTAAATATCTTAAAAACGGCTCAAGTAAAAGAATTACATTAATTACGTTTTATTTAGAAAATCTAATTTCAAATCTAATGACATCAAATTTACGGAAATCGGTTCATAAATAATGGAGAAAATCCATTTTTAAGATATTGCATTCTTGTCAATATCAACTGTTATCATGTGACATCGCTGCTAGTGAGCCACGTCGATCAGCTGTTTCAAGTATAATTCCACCAAAAAGCTGATTAAAACATTAACCAGCTGTTATTAAGTTCATTTGCTCCAATCACCTGATTGATACCCTTACGATTCCCAGGGTTCACTAATGCTTCAAATAAAACATAAAATATCAAAAATGCGTTAAAATAAAAAAAAAAAATGGATTTATTTACATGAGATATGACTACAATTCTACAGTATTTACAAATGATGTTCAATATGCCCACCGCCAAATCGATTGCACATCGTGAACCTAGATGTCATGGATTGCCGGACAGCTTCAAATTCATTTTTCTCTTGGATGACCGCAGCCGCCTCTACAATTCTACCGATCAGGTCCAGTTCATTTTCCACAGGTGTTGAATAAACAAGTTCCTTCATTCTCCCCCAAACGTAGAAATATAGGGGAGTAAGATTAGGTGATCGCGGAGGCCACGACACCGGTCCCCCGCGACCAATTTTAACAATACATTGATCAATAAGCTGTTTAGTGGAATTATACTTGAAACAGCTGATCGACGTGGCAGCGATCTTGTCTAGCAGCGATGTCACATGATAACAGTTGATACTGACAAGAATGCAATATCTTAAAAATGGATTTTCTCCGTTATTTATGAACCGATTTCCGTAAGTTTGGTATCATTAGATTTGCAATTACGTTCTCTAAATAAAACGTAATTAATGTAATTTTTTTACTATGAGCGGTTTAAGATATTTACGTTTGCAATTTTTAGGCAGCCACCATTTTTAAATTAATGATTGTAAAAAAATAATTTTTTTTCTGTAATTAAGACTTTAGGGAATAAAGCTAAATACCAAATTTCATTTAATTATAACTAGCCGTTCTCGAATTAAAATTTCCTATGTGAAAAAAACAAAATGGCGGCTATACGAGTAACTTTTGAGTTTTCGAAATTTTGAAAACGATATTTTGGCTTGTCTATGGTCCAGGAATAATACCTGAAAAGGTTGGTAGAGAGTTCAGAGACACCAAAAAAACTGCCACTGCTAAAACAAAATGTAATAACTTCAACTAATTTTACATTTTTATCTTTGCGTCATGGGATGAAATGTGTTCAACAAAACTTATAGATAATTTAATTAGCTTTAAAATTATAGGTATAGCAAGGATATTTGTTAACATGATGGCTTCTTAGAGAGCGGACTACGCACCGCCGCGCCGGGCCTAGCACCGAAGCGTATTGCGTGGTGACCATAGAGTAGGTGTAGGTGTATTAATAAGAGTTCTATGGTGGTGACTCAGGTGCTTGTTTGTCTGCATGACTGCATGAGTCGGACTGCACATTTCTACTTGTTTTGTTTAATGCCCCTTTACGTTGCTTGTTTAATACCGTCTCTGTTCATTAATAATATGTATCATCTTATAAGGTTTGTATTAATCGTTAATCGTGGGCCTTGTCAATTTAGTGTTCAGTTGGCATTGAGCAGTTCGTTGGTATTTTGTGTTTCGTTATAACGTTTTATTTTTTGCACATAAATTCGGCTGTGTTGTGCCAAGTGCAGTTAAATGCTGATAGTTGTGCTATTGTCATGGATTGTTGAACGAGGGAAAGTAGAAATTCTTCAGCCTGTTTCCCACGGTAAAGAGTAAACACAGACAGACACAGGTGGTATTATCAGTAAGGAGCCAACACATTGCGATTTCCTTAAACCAGTCTATACTAGGTTACGTGCGCAACACTGTGCATAGACACTGTGTCTCGAGTGTCGCGTATGTACCCCGTGTTTTTTTTTTCGCTGGAACACTGCGTGGACACTTTGTAAAGACACCTCCACACCTTGCAATTAATCAGTCCTCATAAGAAAATCTGGTTTTTAAACTTATTTACCAGTATATATAAATAAAGATAGTTTATTCATAATATAAATAAATTAACAATCATGTTACAAATGTAGGTTGCGCTAGCACAAAGAATACTAAACAAATTATTTTAACTGTTGCTGTAAAGATGACTTCTTAGTGTTATTAGGGAGTGTTTCATAGCCGTTATTGCAACCATTTATAATTTTGATTGATCTAGTTCTAATTATTTCCATAAATCGTGAACAAAACTTGAGATTGTTACTCTTGAACCGATGATCAATCAAGTTACTTCAAATTTTTCAAACTAGGCATTATCTGGTAAAGTTTGCAGCACCTAAGCTAAACAGTCTTATCGACAATCTATATAAATGAAGCAGAGTTCTTGTCTGTGTGTGGATCGCCGTACGGCTAAACTATAAGGGGTTATGGTAAGACATTTTCAGGGTAGGTTCCTTTAGGTTACAGCTATTGTACCTGACTCAGATTCTTCTAAATCCTCTAGGGCTACTCCCTGTGGGACATCCAAAATTCCAATGTTAACCAAATGAGACCATACGGTTATAGTTTTCTTAATCTATCCTTTCCTTCTTAAATCTAAGACCTTAAAACTTAATCTTCTAAGGAGTATGTTTAATCTATGGTGGAATGTAGGCGAAGACGTCTGTCAGGTCCCAGGTCTCAGTAGCACATGCAACTTCAGTGGCACAAGCCCCCTCCGTTTACAATCGGGCACCTATTTGAGTCGGGTCGGCCGCGTTTGTCACACTTCAGTGGTTTCTTTTAAGACCATAAATTTCTCCCTCATCGTTTATACTCGCGGGTGGTTTATGGTGGTGCTGATGACGACTACATCTCTGCCATTTGCCTTGTCCGGGAATTCGCCTTTTCTCACTGCACTGGCTAACGATTTGCAGCAGTGATATGTAAATACAAAACGTACTGATTAGTACATCATTAACTCGAATGAAAACCATCACAATTATTGTTTAGTTAGTGGAATGTAAACAAACATTAGGAGAAAATAAAATAAAATACATCGTAGTAGCAGTACTTGATGCTCAAGCATAACGTGAATAGCGGTTGCAGAAAATATTGAAAGTATCAGTCTCCAACTGAAATATTGAAAGTAGTTATACAACTGCGTAAGCCATATAGGGAAACAAAGCATTATAGGGAAAATAATAAAAAACTAAAACATATTATTTTAGAGTCATGAGTACAACTATACTAAATGTGTATGTACTATAAATTTATTTTGAAGTTTAACCCTTAAGTTTAAGTCATTTAACAGATTGTTCAATAACTGTTTACTCTTGGGTCTTGGGTCCTATGTTTTGATAAATAACGCTACAAAAATTTCAGATATGGATTTAGACCTTAGAACCATTATTGTTTACCATATTATTACAATTAAAACGACGTTCTATCCGGTGGTATATCTCATACAGTTACCGAGATAGTGAGGGTTTTCCCACACGGCGCCGTCCGACCCTGACGCTGTGGTTAACTTGAGCGGACGGCTGTTCAAAGACTTGTTTGACGTATCTTGATAAACTTTTCATATATTAACACTCTAAAATGTACCAACTAACTCGTGTTCTAAGTTATTTTCATTGAAACGGGAAAAACTCACATACTGATTACATTTTCCATTTTATGACGTTTTATTATGTAGCTCTTTTATTAATCGAGATACGGGTTCAGACCTAATAACAGTTATTGTTGTACATATTGTTGTGAGAATAACAATGCTTAAACCAATGTTATATCTCATACTGTACCCAAGATATCGTCATATTTACGAGTAGCTGCCGCCGCCATCTTTACCCCCCTCCATCATGTTGTCGACCACATAGGAAACTGACGACATGCATTTTCACTATTACCTAGATCCATATAACATATAACAGAAATCAGCAAAAATATTGCGTTACCCTTTTATGCATGCTCAAACCCCCCTAGATCCTGTACTATTAAACTTATATCTTAGACGTTAACATATTTCAACAGACCATAGTCAAGGAAAATAATCAAACTGCTCGAGTTGTTTTAAGTCCCACTATGTGAGCAATAAGAACATGCAGATGTATGATTTACTCCCAAATCATCGAGTGGTTTAACCTCTAGGTGTGAAATCACAGTAAAGCGGGCGCAATACGTTATACTTATAACGTAGACGTTAACATACTGCATCAGGCCATAGTCAAGGAAAATAATCAAACTGCTCGAACTGCTTGTTTTAAGTCCAACTATGTGAGAAATAAGAACATGCAAATGTATGATTTATTCCGTAAGCGTCGAGTACGCCTAGTCTAACCGACCTCTCGGTGTTATGTCACAGTGAAGTGGGCAGGAAAGTATCACAGGAGGCTCGGAAATATCGCGGGCCTCGAGTGAGTACAGGAAATGATGATAGAAGATAACAATCTTTGAACATCTGAAGGTGAGTCAGGCCAGATGTGTTTTGGCTGCCACATCCGCGGCAAAAATTGATAATCGGAATGCACATTCAAATTGACAGTGTTGCCACTTATGGGCTGCCGAGTCCACGGCAATTATTTATAGGAACATACTTCTGGTGTATCTTTTAAAAACAGCAGCGTTCCATGTGGTAGAATGGCAAACTACATTTTGTCATACACCTATCGAAAATACGTTATTTGGCTGCCACTTCAAATGCTCAAAATATGTTCCTGCCGGCTTCCTCAGTTGATATAACATGTGATGTGCAATTGGCGGCCGGATACGGCAGCCAAGTGCACCGGCCGCCATGTTCAATGCGGTTTTCACCATGAAAGGCAGCCGAATGCCGTACGAGATTTATATATATATATATATATATACAGTATATATATATATAGAATTTTGAACGACCCCCCAAAACGTATTCAGGGGGTCACGTTAGGAACTTCTATGGTGGTCCCGGGCTTAAGTTTCACCGTGCGGGTCATGCTAATAGTTCACTTTCCAAAGGAAATTCACTAATAACTAGCTGTTACCCGGCAGACGTTGTCATGCCTTTGACTATTACCAAGTAAAACCAAGATCACCTGTTCAAGTAAACATGTCATTAGCTTTTATGTAAACAACAATATTCTTTCCATAAGGTTTATATGGGAAACCTTTTGGGCCTCTTGGGAGGAACCCAATTGAGTTAGGACAAAATGGATGGCTTAAAAACCTTCTCCGTGAAATTTTACATATATATACACACCAAGTGTCATGGCAAACGGTCCAACGGTGTCCGACAGCAACATGGTTTCCGACAAGGAAGATCAACAATCACGGCAATGATTGACTTTGTTGAAAATATAATCAATGAAGTTAATAAATGTAAAAATCCAGTTGGAATTTTCATGGATCTAACACGGGCGTTTGATAGTGTTGTCCATAGCAAACTTTTAGATATAATTTATAGTTTAGGAATCCAGAATAAAGAATATAAGTGGTTTGATTCTTATCTGACTAGGCGTCAGCAATATGTTCAATTATATTATCAAAAAGGGAAATGTATTAAAAAGTATTCATCGGAAATGCAAACACTTTGTTACGGAGGCCCACAAGGCTCTATTTTAGGCCCGTTGCTCTTTATATGCTATGTTACAGGGTTACCTCTGGTAACTCCTAGTGATGGGAACAAGCTTTGCTTGTATGCGGATGACACAAATTTAATTGTATCCGGTTCTAGTTTAGAAACCATTGAACAATCTTCGAATGACACTTTAAATTTTATCAACAGCTTTTTTAACACACTACATTTATTACTCAATCCAACTAAAACAAATTTAATTTCATTTAAAACCAAACAATCCAAATCAAAAATTGTGCCAAATATTAGTATTAATGAGCACAAACTTAATCTATCTAGCCACTCTAAATTTCTTGGTTTAATAATTGATGAAAATTTAAGTTGGGACCTACATGTTGATTCGGTACTCAGTAAAATGGCATCTGGTCTGTATGCGATGAGGAAAATGTCTAAAAGTTGTGACTGTTTATAATCTTTACATTTTTGAAACAATTATTTTAACCCTATGGTTGGGTTTAAGAAATGTAGCAAGTCATAACTACAACACGAGACATCGTCTCAAAATTGAGAAACACAACCTAGAATTTTTTAGGAAAAAAACTTCGCATATAGGTTCTAAACTCTTAAAATATATTCCAGTAGAAATAAAAACATAACAAATGACACAAAATTCAAGAAAGCACTAAAGGCATACCTCACAAGTCATCCTGTTTACTCAATTGAGGAGTTCTATTTTCTAGACGCAGCAGGGTAGTTTTGCTTAAATAAATATTTTTTTCTATTTTCTCTCAGGTTTTATTTTTGTTTGTACTTTTCTTTGGCAATCCTGTTCTGTAGATTCAACTGTTAAGTTGTAGCTTAGATTAGTTTCTTAGTTTTAGTTGCAGTACAGTGATAGTACCTGTATGACACTATTCAATCTGTAAACTTGTACAGTTAATAATGAATAAAGATGTTTGAATTGAATATATATATATATATATATAAATATATATATATACAAACAGACCAACGTCATCTATATAAATAAATCACAATCCTTTTTTTGACGTGACTCCATAACTCGAGAACGAGTGCACCAAATTGGACGATTCTTTTTTTGTTGTGTTCCTTAATGCCAGGGGAAGGTTTGTATGAAAGAAAATTTTTAATCCACCCAACCATTATTTAGTAATTTGACTTTAAAAATTGTAAAAAAATGCCTTTAAATTAACATTGGTGGAAAATGCTTTTATTAAACTGTGAGATACAAAAGAGATAATTTCCAATTACAAAGAAACTATCATGATTAAATATCAATCAAATACATTTCATGAAACATAACGTACTTAGTATATAGTGAAAGGTTTTCCCCAAATGAGAAAAAGGGTTTATATTTATAATTCGTGAACAAATAAATCATTAATATAAGAATTTGAGGGACAACGTTCTCCTGTAGACTTATCCCAAACCATTAACAATTTATCCCCTAGATGGCAGCACCTGATATTTGAAAATTTCCAATGCCATTTGGTTTGATCATATGTAATCAATACTAAGATTTGAATGAGTTAAAAAACATGTGTTTATTTGTTTACATTTTGGTTTTTATTTTGTCAAGGATTTAGAAATTGTACTTAGTTTAAAGCTTTTTTAATAACCAAGGTAAAAAGAGTTATAATTTGAGCTGGAATCTTTTCATTTAACTGTGCTATAATGTGAACCAGAAGACTAATAATGTTGTATACCAAAAAGCATTACAATAAACGAGTTTGTTTTTTTATATATTTATTGTTATTTATTCCATTTCACATTTAATATTCACATTAAAGACAGGACAACGTCTGTCGGGTCATCTAGTTTTTTATAAATATAAATTAGGTATGTAGGGAAATATTATTTTATTTAAACCTGAAGGAAAAGTTTATTTTTCAGCAACAAGTTAAAGAAACTGAAACACTTTTGTTTTAATTATGTTGAAGAAGTGATATTTGGGAGAAGTAATAATTGCTGACTAAATCTAGAACACACTCTCTTATATTACGTTTATGAAATCTTTTATTTTGCTGGCATTTTGTTGACAAACGTTGGAGGACAACAGTCCAAACTTCTCAAGGTCATAACACCAACATGTTGGTCAGTCTTAACTGTTAACACCAGTATGACAGGCAGACCAAAAATTCTGGACCACACCAGAATTTTTACTATCAGAGGTGTTATCGACATTTTACAATAATGATAACAGTAATAACTAGCATATTATATTATGAAACAGAAATACATTTTACATTTGTTGCCTAAACATGTTGTTACTTCACATTTGACTAACTAAAATAATTTATTATCACCTCAGTAAACTAGTTTATCGCCTAATTGTGATTGAGTTACAAGGTTGTACAGGCACGGATCCACGGGGGGGGCGGGGAAATGGGGAAAAATTCCACCCCGCAAGGCAAAAGGTTGGAGTTGCGATCGCACCCCCGCACCAGCACTACGTATGCCCGGCAGCGTCATTACGACTTATCGTCTGATTGATGCGTCGTCAGACTTATATGCCTGTAATACTACTATAGTGTGTCCACATACCGGAAATTCCAGGAAAATCGGATAATTATAAGGGAATTGCGGCGAAAATTCGTTAATTTAGTTTAAATGTCTTTTTCGGCCATTCTTGTTCATACGGCTTGGTTGTCGTTTCCAGCCAATAAAACTTGTTTTGTTTGTCATTTTCAGCCAATAAGAAACGTTGACGATCATCATTTTTGGGCCATTAAATGAAACTAAATTCCTGTGTTTGACCCATCCGACACGGAAAAATAGGCGTTTATTGGCGATAGAACAGGGTCAAATTGTATTCGTGAAAATACGTTCCGGTTGTGATTCGGGCCTATAAAACGGAATCCGGCTTTATTTTTCACTGGGAAAATGTGGTCTGTTGCCAATTTGTATGATTAATCACGCCAATCATGGTTAGATTGTGATTTTTGGCATATTGAGGCTCGGTCGTCTTTTTCGGACAATAAACACGTTGCGGCTGTCGATTTTGGACTTTAAATTGCGAGGAACGCTTGTTTTCGGCAAATGGAATGCTGTTAAATTGTCAATTTTGTTTTATAACATATTTTTTTGGTCAGTAATTTTTTCTGTAAAACGTAGTCTGGCAGTCTTTTCCGGCCGGTAAAATGCGGCCCTTAATTTTACTGTGGTCGATGGTTTTGCTCTACAAATCGCAGTGTGGGTTTGTCGGTCAATTGCCTTTTTCGGACGTTAAAACGAGGTTATATTACTATTTCCGTGGATAATATACGGCTCACTTGCCGCTTCAGGCTAATAAAATGCGGTCCAGTCCATTATACCTATTGGATTCAGTAATTTTTGTGTTTTTGATCACCAAGTTGATGCAAAATTTATGTTTATACCGATTAAACACGGCCAAATCTCTTGATTTTGCCCGATAAAATGTGTTTCGGACGTAATTTTTAATATATAAAACATGACCCGGCTTTATTTATTGCCGAGAAACCGCATAAAATACGGTTTGTACTCAATTTTCGGCCAATAAAATTTGTGGTTGTAGTTTTTGGCTTGTAGCATTGACTATAAATACTGAAGTATACTTCTCATTGCCATTATAAAATGTGTCCCTAGTTTTGTCTATGCCAGGATTGAAAGAGGTCGTAGTTTACACCAATCACCAACAGAGTATACTGCTGTCAACTTATCCTCTCAAGGAGGGGATAATACAACAATTGGTGTGTCAGGAAGCAAACATAAGTTGATTATTACTTGCTTTCTGGGGTGGAGATATTTTAAAAGTTAACGTAAATAACTAAAATAAATAGTTGACAGCAGTACAATCTGTCGGTGACCTAATCAAACTACTTAAATTTTAAATTCTAGCATACACTAAAAGTGGGACACCTGGACCATATGGATGGGATGTCTCCTTCAGTATTCATAGTCAATGCTTGTAGTATGCTGTAAAATTGCCAGTGAAATTACCTATTTTGGCTGATAACACACGCCCGGTCGAGTAATTTGTCTAAAAACACAGTCTGACTATTTTCAGGCTAAAAATGCTGCCCGACTGACATTTTAGAATGCAAAATGAGGATATATTGCTATTTTAGGCCGATAATATGTATCTCGGGTATCTCTTAAAATCGTTTAAAATCGCCATATCTCGGCCGATCTAATTTGTTTCGATCTTAGTTTAGGTAAAATCTTCGTTTTCGACGATAACATACTTCGATACTTCCACTGGCGTGTTGGCCTTTAAATTGCGGTTTGGATATAAACTATTGCGTTTTTTTTGGCCGATAAACTTTGTTCACTTATCGTTTTCAGTCTAAAAGTTACCGGCGACCATGAAATACGGTCTAATTGTAATTTTTAATCTGAAAAACAGGTAAAATTGCTGATTTTGGTCCATAAATTCAATACAGTCGTCTTTTTAGGCCGATAACTCACGTTTTGGTCAATGAAACGCGTTCGGCTATTTTTTACAGACGATAAAATTATTGATATGGAGTTTTTAACAAATTTCCGGGGGAGGACTCCCGGACCCCTACCCCTGGGGTGATTCCATAAACCCCCCACCAAACCCCCGGCATTTCCCCCCCAATGTGACTCCCTGGATCCGCCCCTAAGGTTGTAGGGGTGTGCGATGCAGAGATTTTATTTTGATTTGATGCAACGATGCAATTAAAGAATTTAAATTTAAATCGATGCAATTAAAGAATTTATATTTGAATCAATGCAATTTGATTTGATGCAATGTGACATGTTTCAATGATTAAAACTCAGCCTATACACCAATTTTTATGACCAACATGGATGATCTTACCATCTTGGCCAAAGTCTAGTTATAATTTTCTGATTTGATCAATTAATTCTTCCTCTATCCTATCTTGATCCATAATTTCAAAAACTTTTCAATAAGAACGCATAACATAAACTTAATTGTACTTGTTTCAAAGGACGTACGAATACAAACGAGCGCCAAAGTTAAATAACGAGTGACGATGTAGACAGTTTTGCCAGATTGTCAAGTACCACTATCCTACCATGCCAGTAAATCTACCGTATTTTTTACAAAATACTATTTTACCCACTCTAAGAATAGTTTTGTATAGGTATAACGTTATTCAAATAAAAAACTGTTTATTATAAATTCATAATGGAGAAAAACTTGGTTGTAAGATAAAGGATCAAAGAAATAATGTTGGTCAGCCGACTGATTATTTAATGATTTAATGACGCATCGACGATTCGATGCGTCAAATCGAATCAAATTGAAATATTGATGCTTTTCGATGCATCGCACACCCCTACTACAAGGTTAAGAGAAGGAGTCTTTCAATTTTTCAAGAAAGAGCTTTTTTACTAGTACAAAAATCAAAAAATGATCTGTTATAATTTCTGCACAAGGTCATTTATTTTGTGATGGCAGGATGAAGATGTTGTCGAGTGAGCCAGGTAGGAAGGGAGATATAACAGTTGATAAAAACTAGGGGTGGGCGAGTAGTGTTTTTTTAAATCGAGTTGAGTATTGAACCAAACTACTTGAGGATTGAGTCGAGTCGAGTCAAGTAGTTCTTTAAAAAGTAAAAAAAACTCATTTTTATTTTTGCTATTGAATACAATGTTTTTTACATATTAAACTTTAATTTAAACATAACATTTTACTGAATTATTAATGATATTATTTATTTTATTTTAACCTTTATTTTACCATGAATGAATAATGATTTAAAAGAAACAACAAAAAAAAAATATATATATATATAGGCCTAATCTTTTCAACCACCAAAACCACAACATTTTAATAAGAAAGTGATTTTTTGCCCCCGACCCAAACACTCCCTGTGCCCCCTCTTACTTATCTTAACTCATAGGTATCCATAAATAACTCACCTGTCATTGTCTCCTTTCACATGAACTAAAAATAGATTTTAGGCTTATTTTTCTTTATTTTAGTCATAGTCCAGTTAAAATAAACACCTGTGTGTGCAAAAGGTTATGTAGTTATAAGTTTTTAGTATGTGGTTAGGACCTATACCACAAGCAAGAAACCAAGTTTGCAGCTTCGAAATACCTGTGCTACTGGCATAGTAGCCAAAAAAACAGTCAAATTGTTGCACTTTTTTCAGTTTTTGCTAAATATCTCCAAAAGTATGCCTCTGACAGAATATGTTGTCCGATCCTTTCTTAAACTGAAT
Organism: Allygus modestus; assembly: GCA_963675035.1. Classification (NCBI taxonomy): domain Eukaryota; kingdom Metazoa; phylum Arthropoda; class Insecta; order Hemiptera; family Cicadellidae; genus Allygus; species Allygus modestus. The sequence continues at coordinate 37,845,766 of OY776114.1, forward strand.
GAAATTCGCTAAATTTTGATATGATAACGACTTCAGTAGGTCCATTATTTACTAAGGTACAATACTTTAAAAACTCAACCCAAATTAATTATTCTCCATAAGAATAACATTCGGGCTTAGTAAGTAAGTTTACTGCACCCAGGAATACAAAAAATGGGTTTTATACAAATATTAATAGAACTCAACTTGGTGAAGCCACATACCAAGTTTTATTAATTTGTCTTCATAATTAAGGGAGACATAACCTTGTAATTACTTTCCATTAGAATAACTTGGGGGTTGAGTGCCCAGGTTTGCTGCTACGAGAACCATCGGCAAAAAATTATTTTTTTTGATTTGTTGTGCAAAAAACGATAAACTACAACCAGAAGAAGCTAAATACTAAGTTTCATCCGTATATGTCTATAAATAAGGGAGATATACAATTTTTCTTTTTTTTATATGTCACCAAAAATAGACCATAACGAAAATGTTTAATTCTTGTTGAATTTTTACAAGTTTTTAAAGAATTGTATTTTAGTTAATAATGGACATACTGGACTGTTTTTTGGCTACTACGCCAGTAGCACAGGTCTTTCAAAGCTGCAAACTTGGTTCCTTACTTGTTGTATAGATCCTAACAACATACTAACAAATTAGAACTACATGACTTTTTGCATGCAAGGGCCCTTTTTAATGTCTAACTTGACTGGACTATCTAGGGCCGTATTTCCCTAAGGCACTGGGCGAGGGCCCAGGGCCCCGGGCCCGAGGGGGGCCCCCAGGCCACTAAGGGGGACCTCGCGAGGCTGTGTTTTAATTTTGTTCTGAAAAAAGTTGATTATTTCTCAAATGACAATAATACAAATAATTTTAAGTTGTAAAAGACGTACGTTCAAAATAAGTCTCAAAACCAAAGTCATTCACTAATGTTTATTATTTTGAATACTGCATGTGCACGGATTTGATGAATTTTCCCTGCTCCAGTAACAGCAATAGGCCAGGTAAGATTTGAAATGTAACTACTGACGGTATTGTAGAGCACCTTATTTTGCTGAGTATAAGTTGTAGATAGGGGTCTGCGGTGCACCGAAAAAACGGTACCGGTACGGTACACAACTAATTACCGTCATCGGTTCGGTACAGAACATAACCCCGGTACAGATTTGGTACGGTACAGTTTACTGCTTCAAACAATAAACAGAGATAAGCTAAACAATGTTTAACAAAATAAGTGGTTTAAATAAGACCGACTCCTATTCATACGAGGCTTGTCCAGAAAGTAAGTACCGTTTCGTTCTACCGCCGGCACAGTGCTAGCGATGTTCCGCGCATGCGCATTAGTCTCCTTGGTTCATTGTTGAACAGCTGATGCAATTCCGGCAAAATTGTGTTGTGTTTACATTAGTTAGTGTGCACTCAAAATGTTTGAAACAATTTCTGATCCCGCGGACTGTGAAGTGCGTTCTGTAATACGATTTTTGAACGCAAGGAACGTGAAGCCTGCTGAAATTCATCGCCAACTTACAGAAGTTTATGGAGAAAAAGTTATCAGTGATGGAATGGTAAGAAAATGGGTTCGGCAATTCAATGATGGGCGAACCAATGTTCATGACGAGGCTCGCAGCGGGCGGCCATCTGTTGTGAGTGATGAATTGGTTAAAAAAAGTGAATGAAAAAATTCGTGAAAACAGACATTTCACCATAAGAATGCTTTCTGATGAATTTCCACAAATTTCAAAATCTCTTTTGCATGATATTGTGGTTAATCGCTTGAATTATCGCAAGTTGTGTTCCCGTTGGGTTCCGAAAATGGTTACGGATGAACACAAAAAGAAGCGACTTGGCAGTGCATTGACATTTCTCACCCGTTACAGTGATGAAGGAGAAGAATTCTTAAACAAGATTGTTACAGGTGATGAAACTTGGGTTTGTCATGTCACTTCTGTCATGATTTCCACTTGTTTTTGCACTTGAAATGGGATTTCGGAGGGCGCCGCTTTGACAGCGATGACGACGCTCAAGACGGTGTTCGGCAATGGCTCTCGTCAATGGCGGCATCTTTCTATGAAGAGGGTATAGAAAAGTTGGTTCCTCGCTACGACAAATGTCTAAACAATGGTGGAAACTATGTAGAAAAATCGTTTAAGATATCCTCTTTCTTGTAGAAATAAATTTTGTTGAAAAAAATAATTATTTGTATGTTTTTTCCAAAACGGTACTTACTTTCTGGACAAGCCTCGTAACTAGTCAAGAGACGTTGACAGGTGTTATTTATAGCTGAACGAGAATGGAGATAAGAAAGTTGGGCAAGGGGAGCGGGGAGAGGCTGGGTAGGGTCGGCAAAAAATATGTCCTTGAAGACAAGGAAAGAGTGAGGGGGGAGGGATCCGGTAATTCGCTATAAATCAGTTGTTTGTCAACATCATTCCTAGAGTGAGAAAAGGAATACTATCTTTTAAATCACGGTCTTTCTCCATTATGATTTATTAATGATTTATGATAAATTAAACTGCTTTTATATATGTATTATTATTATTGTTTTGAAGAATACTAGTGAAATTTTTTAATTATATTATAAAAGGTTTCAAAAATGGTTGAAAACTAATTAAAAAATAGCCACTAACTTGATCAATTTCAAATAGTAGCATAAATTTGTTATTGTTTTATTGTGCTGTGAAATTTTTACATACATATATCTGTTATATGTTAAATTATCTTGTGTGGTTTTGGACAATTCAACTACAAATTATTATTAACAACAACCTAAACTTATTTTTTGATGAGCAATAATAGCTAATTATTTTAAATGTGATATAGCAAAATTAACATTATATGACTGTACTACTTTATTACTTTCTTTATTTATTTTCCAGTTTTACATGGTACTTATGTTTAAATAAATGTACTGTAATATTTGTTATGGACTCCAATTTTTAATTTAGTAGTGTAATTAAGTAATTTTAGAGTTATTTTGATTTTAATCTTCAGTATTTAAAGGTCTAATTTTCTAATTTATAATTTATTTTAGTTTCACATCATACATAGTTTTATTTAAGTTATCTGATTTTACTTTGTATTAATGATACAATAATCTCCCAATGCAACAAGAATAGTATTTATAAAACTTTGGTTTTTGTTGTTTGTATGATTTAAACCAGTAGTTTTTATTTATATTGAAATCAATATAATTAATCAGATAAGGAACTTATGCAATTGATTGATTTTCAAGTAATTTTTGAATTTATTTCTCATGATTATTTCAAGAACTTTTATTAGTATCTAATAATAACAATGTTAAAATGTAATACTCTAAAGATGCAGGTTTTAAAAATATGTTTATCCATAGTATAGTTATTTATTTTTTTAATCAAATTAATAATAAAAATTGTATATGACCTAAATTATTACTCAATAATTTGTTTATGATACATTCAAATTAATAACTAAATTAGTATATATGACGGTACATTGTACCGTACCGAATTTGTACCGAGAACCGAGGTAAAAAATCTTTTACCGTACCGATCTGAAATTGTTGGTACCACAGACCCCTAGTTGTAGATATTGTATATTGGCAATAGATGACCTTGATCTTGAGCTATAGATTTTTAGCCTGTCCCCTAACCCCATGTTTAATATCCGCCATGCTTTGGCGTACTTGGAAGTTGCTGATTCTGTTCAAGCGGATTTAAGTTGTTTGTTGTTCTTGTTGCACAAAACTCAATATGATATATTATAATATATTAGGAATAAACAGCCAAACAGAAAGTAATCAAAATACTGTTACGAAAGGCAGTTAACGTGTAGAACACTGAAATCATCTTATTAATATATATTCAGTTAGTGTTCAAAAAAGTTTTATGATTGGCTGACAAATAATCCTTTTTATTCGATAAATGAATTTTTCTTGTTGCCTAAGATTGAAATTTAGTAGGGTAGTTATAGTTAGTAGGCCAGATAGATTTTTCTTTGTTTAATGTACATTACTTTTTGTTTTTCTGAGACATGGTATATAGGCTAATAAGTAGAAAGCGTGCCTGGCTGTTGTTAATTGTAGGAAAAGGATGTATGGGTTTTCATGGAATAATGGCAGTTAGTTTGTATTACATTAATTGACTGTTTTCAGTTGATTGCATTGTTATTATTTGAACTGGGGCATATTTTGTATTTGCTTGTAATCAAAATTTATATTGGTGACATGACAGTAGGCCTATTGCTGAACAAAGACTTATGTCATGCTTGTATAAGCCTGTACGACAATAAACATATTCTTATTCTTATTCTAATAATGTTCAAATTAATCATGTAATATTGTTTTAAGCTATTGGTACAACAAATGAATTATTTCTATAACAAAACACAGCTATAATTAAACCTGGTGAGTTTGTGGCTGTTTGTGACTGAGTGAGTGATAACAATTTCAAATCCATGCAAGTTCTGCCGGGTTATGAGAGTGAGAGGTGCCCACGTGGGTACGTACCACATCCTGAGGCAAGCTCTCCAGGTCCTGGAAAGGCGTCTCCACTGTGTTGTTGTCAGCATCCAGGATAACCACCTCGCCCATGTCGTTGCGCCGCACTTTCTGTAAAACAATATTTCTTATTTTTAAAAATTTCCAAAAAAAAACTCAATCAGTTTTTGGGTTTTAAATTTTGTAACAGGATAACCACCTCGCCCATGTCGTTGCGCCGCACTTTCTGTAAAGCAATATTTCTTATTTTTAATAATTTCCAAAAAAAAACTCAATCAGTTTTTGGGTTTTAAATTTTGTAACACATGGTACAGCGGACGCTCTTTTAACGTGCATGTTTGGGACCTCGGTCATGCCGCATAACTGATTTTGCCGGATAATAAAATACATAGTTTTAAGGGGGATACTGAAGACAATCAACTCCATACAATACCCAAATGAACAAAACACGTTTTACACGGTAGATTGGGAAGAAAAACACAAAGTACAAAATACTTTAAAGTTTAAACACCGAAAATGGATGCACAAGTCCAATGCAGTGGTGGTTTATGTTGATAAGAGGCCTGTGAATGCCCGAACATAACCAGAAGAAGGCGATTGTGAGTGGCTCGGCTGATGCCGGTTAGTAGAATGCCGGATAAAAGAGCGTCTACTGTCCAACGTTTTGCTATTTTAATTTCCAATGTTCTTTTATTCAGCGCAGCTTTGCATCATTACTAAAATTATGTAAATTTAGTTTTCTTTAGAATGAATTAATGAATTTGTTTAATTACTTACGAACATTAACTGAAAAAATAACCTCTCTTTGATCTAGGGATAGGATTATATTTCCAAGCAAGTATTGTATTGTTACCTGATTTAGAGAACTGATAACTTTTTAGGTGCTTGTTTTTAGCGAATTTCCCCTATAGGGAAGAAGCTATTACCGTAGGTCTCATGGTAAGACTTAAGCCCGAGACCATGATAACTTTTCATTTTGAGGTCCCCAGATGCCAAAAACACCATTCGTTCAAATTTGTATTTATGTATATATATATGTGTGTGTGTGTCCGTAAGCACGATAACTATCGTAAAAAAGGTACGATCTTAATGAAATTTGGTACAAATGTGTAAAGTAGCATTTATTTGAACGAGTTCGAAAACCAGACAAATCGCACCATCCGAAGGGGAGTTTTGTACCCCAAAACTTGGGTTTTTTGGGGTTTCCACATGTCATTTTTATTAAATCAAATTTTAATTTTTACAATTGGATTCAGCATAAAAAAATAAACAATTTGGTATTTTGACCATTGCTCTACGTCAATTGGTTACTGAGATATTGAAAGTGCTAAACACAGTACGTTGTGTAATGTTATTCTTCTGGAGAAAAAGAAAAATTGTATATCTCGCTTATTTATGAACATAAAGTGACAAAATTTGGTATACGGCTTCATCTGGTTGTGGTTTATTGTTGTTCGTACAGCAAAATTTTTTGCCTGTGGTTCCCGTTGCAGCAAACCTAGGTACTTGGTCCCACATTATTCTTATGGAAAATAATTAAAATGTTATATATCGCTTATTTATGAATGTATATGAATGAAACTTGGTATGTGACTTCACGAAGATGAGTTCTATTGATATTTGCATAAAACCCCATTATTTTGTGTTCTTTCTTGAAGCAAACCTGCATACTCATCCCCAATGTTATTCTTATAGAGAATAATTAATATTTTAAATATCGCTTGTTTGTGAATATATTTCTTATGAATCCTGTTAAGTGTTTTAATGTGTTATGTTATATATTCACTGGAAATTCGATGAGTATGCAGGTTTGCTGCGACAGGGGTATTTAAGTTTACCTTACTCTACGAATTGACTGACAGAATGCTAAAATGAGTTATCTTCAAATAACTAACAAAACTCTGCACAGGAATGGCTGTCTTTTGCCACTGTAGGTATAAATTATTTATGATCTCTACCCTAGACTTATGATTAACTTTTGTTTAGTTGTTGAAGTCTTTTATTTACTTTAAAACATAATATGTATTATTTCTTGATTTTTAATCATAACTTAATATTCAAATCTTATTTACTAGTGGCTTGAAGGGGCGACAGCCCCTAACCATGCTCCAAGGAGGAACACATGTCAGTCTGTAAACAAAGTAAACGCTTAATCACATGTTTTAATGTAAACAAAGTAGACGTTTTGGAATACCCATGCTTTTCATATGGGGGATGTTTTACGTTCTTTTTCGTTTGCTGGTAACATGCTGGAAATACTGCTTTTCCCGAGTCCCTGGGATCTTGACCTTTAATTTAAGCCTTCTCCCATAATACTGCAATTTGTCAAACTCCCACGATTTTGACTTCCAAGATTTTGCTTACAGAATTATATATAAAGATAATTCGATTATATTTCAAAATCAATTAACTGATCTGGATTTATTTTATCACTAATTAAAAATAGGCAAAAAACCATCCTTCATTTATTTTGTACCAGTAGCAGATTGAATACCATATTGGAACTTTAAACAAGACTTCTCAGTTGCTGAGAATTAATTTTCAAGCTCTTTTCCACTGCCTTTTTTTACAATAGTTGCAGGTATCTTATATATTAATACGCTAAGCCGATTTTTGTTAAGAGAACTCCTCCGTTGTTTCTGAACAAATTTTAACGATTGAAGTATCAAAATATTCGTCCTGATTCGTAGTTGTGCATAACGGTTTTCACTTTTTGATATTTTAAATCTGAAGGACATGAGCTAAAGTTTGTTTTTTGCTCATAAGACTAACATGGGGAATAATCTTATTTTAACTGCAGCTGTTAATACATTTTGGACAGGTTAGCAAGACCAGATGTTACCGCTGAGAAATGTATTCATCCATCTAAGTAAAATAAGTTTATTTTCTACATCGCTTTGAGCAGTGAAATGTTGTATGCAGCGGAGAATTTAAATTGTTGTTAAAATTTATCTATCCGTCTGTCTGTTTATGAGCCAGATTTGTTCCGCGTTTCACAAAAAAAAAAAAAAAAAAAAAAAAACTGGACTGAATGAAATAAAAAATGTTGCCCATTTTCTTGTGGAGGGGAAAACTTTTTGATTGTTTATGCTCCTTTGTGTTAGCACTGCTCCTCAGTGAACTTAAGGGTACAGGTTACAAAACCTTTCAATACGCAGAATGCACCTTATTTGTTCTAATGAGCATTTAGTCAGCTAATTATCTATTGTTATAGAACGGAGGTAAAACGTCTGCTCTTACAAAAGTATACTAAACCGTTTAAATATCGTAATAGCAATGAGACATTATTGGGAATGGATTACACAAACCCTTGCAGCACGGTAGCTTAGCATGGTAGCTTGCAGCACGGTATATAAAGCTCAGTTTGTCTAGATAGTCATTGTGATTGTAATACTGAATATTTTAGGTGTTTTTAAGTCCACCATCAATAGGTCCAACAAACTAAGGGAGTTATTGAACAGATATTTGGTGGAGGATTGGTCTATTCCAAAAATCAGTAATGGCCTTATTCCCGTTTCAATGAGGCTCAGCCCTAATGCCCTTCAACATTTCCATATTAATCATACAATTACTAGACCGACTGAGCAAAAATGTTTGAGAAATACACGAGTCAATCAGGGCCTACGTCCCGAGTCAATGCACTATAGGCCTAATCAGAAACAGGCTTATAATTTTCATCCCGAATGTCCTTTGGGACTGCTCCATCGGAATTAAAAATTGTAATTTATCACCACTGACTTTATTGGTTAACTGGACCGATAGAGTGTACATTTGCTAGGAGGATAGTAAATACATCAGACCTTAGCCTAATCCTGCTCCAAAAATAGTTCCAACTTTTGGAGAGCCCTAGAGTAAATCATCCCTAAAGCCCAAAAATTGATCGAATTTATGGGTTAATAAATGTGTTCTAATCAGGCCTCATCCCTGGAAAAATATAGTTTTGTACAGATAATTATTCGAAAAACTAACATTGTTGTTATGGTTAAGATTTATAAATAAAAACAAAAGAATCATAACAGCTGTTCAAAAGCAATCATTCAATTGTAAAAATAACACCCACTTGGTGAAGTACCATGCGATTTTTATGAGAATAGTGATTAGAACCAATATACACAAAACTTTAAATATACACGATTATGTTATGTATAAATTTAAAAAACCATTTAAACTGAACATTGAAAATATAAAGTAGACATGTCCAAAAGGAAAAGAAACAAGCAAAGCAAATATGGAAAGGTATCGTGAGTATAAGTTCTCTAGGCATTTTGAACAAACTGACTGGCTTTTCAAGCAAAGCAAAATGCGCCAAATGCTTTAACAAATGTAACTTAACTTCGCAAACATAACATTGTACTGTGATCGCGAGCGAAGCCGCGGTGGGTATTAACTGTTAAACCCATAAGCGGGTATTAAAACAGAGCCTGCTTATTATCAACCTTTATCTATTTTACCGGCTGAATCTCAAATCTTTGAACATGTTGTGTATCTGTATGCAGTTGGCCAACTTCCTTGAAAAGGATTTTTTTTATAAAGAACAGCATGGCTTTAGAGTAGGTAAGTCTGTGGTAACTGCTAGAATTTATTTTGTTGAAACCATAGTTGATACTATTAATAGGGGAGATAATGCAATGCCACAGGAATTTGTATGGACCTTTCGAAAGCCTTTGACAGTGTTTCACATGAAATATTACTAAAATCGTTAGGGAACTTTGACATTGCTGATGTTACATTAAATTGGTTTGCATCATATATTTCTAACAGAAAACAGTATGCTGAGTTTAGGCATATAACTAAACTAAATTAAATGGCTCATGCAAATCTTCCATACAAACATTAAGGCATGGAGAACAACAGGGATCCATTTTGGGACCCATTCTCTTCCTTTGTTACTTGAGAGGGTTGCCTTCCATTCTCTGTGAAGCAGAGTAAGTTGTGTCTATATGCGGATGACTCCAACATAATAGTTACAGGTAAAACTGCTAATGAAGTGTAGATTGCATTTAACAATGGTCTTGTGTTGATTGATATAACTATTTCAGCAGTAAAAATTTGTTACTAAATTTTGACAAGACAAATCTCATATCTTTTCACACAAAATAACAAACAAACAACCAGGGCTAGATGTAACAATAGGGAGTCTAAAATATCGCAATCAAAAGAAACAAAATTTCTAGGGTTATTTTTGGATGAAAACATGACTTGGAACAGCCACATTGTAACTTTGCAAAACAACATTTCTTCCGAGTTGTATGCTCTTAAAGCTATGTCTACATATTGCTCAATAGAAACGTTAAAAACCATTAACTATGCTCTTGTACATTCCCACATATTCTTTGGTGTATTTTAGGGTTGGGTGAGTAGTGATTTTTGAGTCGAGTCGAGTCAAGTAGTGCCAATTATTTTCGAGTTTCGGGTATTTTCGAGCGAGTATTTCCCATCAGTTGGTAGTTTAAAATAGTGTAATGGGATTTGGATAATCTGGTAATCTGGTCCCTAGATCTGATAATCTAGTAGTAATACAATCTAGTAGTAATCTGATAATCCAATACATGAGTAGTAATACAAAGTTTTGGCCAGTACAATTAAACTGGATTACGTATTGACAAACAAAACCCAGTTTATAATTTTTTTTGGCCGATAAAACACGGTCCGGTTGTCATTTGGCCAATATCACCTGGTCCAGATATCGCTTATAATCTAACAAAAATATTAGATGACGAAATCGTTAGTTACGGTCAAAATTCCGCAGTTCAATCGTCATTTGCGGCCGATTTTACGTGATGCGATCGCCTTTTGCGGCCGTTACTACGGGTTTTAGTCGGTCGCAATCGTTAGCGATCGTCCGATAATCGGCAGGAAATACTCACTCGAACTTTTGAGTATTTTTTAAAACTTCCAAGTCGAGTTCGAGTATTAAAATACTCCGCCGAAAACTCAAAGTTTCAAGTACTCGCACACCCCTAGTGTAGTGTTGTATGGGGCAACTAGGCAACAGAAATTTGCTATGAACTTTTAAAACTCCAAAAAAAATCAATACGAATAATGATGAATTTGAACAACTTGAATTCAGTTATCCCTTTGAGTGCTAAGCTTCTGAGAGGAGTAGTTGAATCCGTGATGTTTTGTTGATTTTTTAAATATATTGAACGCCTGAACACTTAAAATTAGTAAAAACGTGCTTCCGCTGGACACACACAGTAAAGGATAGGTAAAAAGTAGCAAAACACCTGATCAGATGTGCAACTCACAAAGAATCCACCCATTCCGTCAGCTTGGACCCGAGCCGTCCACCGTTTGCTTAAGGTCCGCCCTCCCCTTCAACTCTGCCACAGACAGGTGAACTCTCCATGAGTTGCACATAAAACCACAGACTGTGACGGGATTCAAACCCTCGATCCAAGTGTTACCCCCGGCCGGGAAGGTAACGCCTTAGACCGCACAGCCACTGATCAGACTAGCAGCTGCAGTGGATCAGTTGGTATTATAGAGACTAGGCACTGGACGAAGTAGTTCAGTTCGCGTCTACCAGGTTTCACCACATGTCAGACTCAGACTGCAGACTGAGCGCCTACGGTAAAATCGCTTATGAAGCAGTAACTAATTATTAACCCATTGAACTCAGTAAGTGTTTATTGATAACAGATTCAAAAGACGATATATCGGTCCATAGCACTGAAAGGGTTAAGGAAATTTCCTTCACATTAGGAATATTACAAATTTATGGCCTATATATTCTTGAAACAGTCATGTTCGAAAGGTACAATGGTGACAGGTTAATTTAATATTCAAGAAACATTTAGAAAAGTTTTTAACGGGAAAAGCTTTGTAGGCCTACTCATTTCAAGAATTTACTGGAAATTTACTAAGCTGACTTTGTAATAATTAGTTAAATAAATATGCATGTAATATATATCTTAATAACTCTTTAAGACGCCGATGCAACCTGGGTGTTTTTCAAGGCGTATATGAATGAATGATGAGTGTAGAATTGATGAGATGCCTTGTATATAGTATATACTGTCATAAATTGATGCCATTCTATATATCTGTATGTGTTTATGTATGTGTGCATAACTGTATAAATTTAATGATTAAAGTGAATTTGAATTGAATTGAAATGAACATCTTTATTTCAAAAGAAAATCATCAACTATAACACTGAATTCCTGCTGAGAACAAATCAGAAACAAACTTTACATATGATTTATTAAGGGTATATTTTTGTCAGTAGGCCATAATACTCCCCTTAATGTCTCCCTTAAGACTTCATAAAAAAATAACTAAGCCATAATGTTGAAGATTACATTCACCGCTAAAACGAAAAATTAACAAACGATTGAACCCCAAAAATGATAATTTAATGGTTAATTCTCACCAATTTATTTGTCAACGTAAACGTGGCATCATCTTACAGCGACAAGTTCATCTAAGAAAACCAGGTAATTTAACCTTTGTAATCGTTAGAAAAGTGATTCAGAGACTATAATCAAAACTGAAAAAAATGTAACTAACTCCAAACAGGTGCATGCTGTGCATGGGAAATTCTGGTTAAATGTTAATTGTTTGTCAAAAACTGGCTGCTTAGTTTGGTAGTTAATTTGCTCATTTTATAATCTGAAGTTCGCCAAATCGATCCTGAGCAAAATCAGAAAATGTTGAGAAGGTTTATTACTAAACCCAACTCTCATTATTCATTGTGCTATTAATTAATGTTGCTTTATAAAAACAGGTTGAGATGGTAACAAGACCAGGGTTTGAACCATTCTCAAAATATTAAAAAATGTCAATGGTGATGGTTAGTATACACACAAAAAAAAGAGTAAACTACTGATAATCTTGAAGTAGCATTGCTTAAAGCTTGCAACATCAATAAATAATGCAAATCAACTCCTTAAATTGCAATGGTCATTTAATGTTGTGTCACATACAAAGAAACACTCTCACATAGTGACCTTGATATAATCTCTATCTCTTCCTCTCTCTTACACTCATTCAATGTTGCACCAATCACGCTGTCTTTGTTTGTCACAGCAGGATCACAATTGCAATACATTGTTAAATATTTTATGCCTTAATTGAATTATGTTACGCTACATAACATTTGTGTAGCAAAATTAATTGTTGTTGATGGTAAAAGTGCAAAAACTATATCAACTATATTATATCTTTATTGTATTATCTTATGCTAAATCAAATTTGCATCACTAACATTAATTAACGAGGCCATTAAAATTGCCACAAATTATGGCCACTGTACTGTTTAGGATGACCAAATCGCTCTGGTCTAATAAAACATATGGTACAGTATATCAGTCATCTGTTTTGAAATCCATTCCTATAGAACACAACATTAGAAAAACAAGCAGGATGAATGATTGTTTGTGAAATTCGTATAGTAACAGTGTTGGATGAGAGGAGGTGAGGGGGGAATCATATGGGCAACTAACCATCAGACCATTTTCATGCCGTCTACTCTATATGATCTTATAAAACACTGTTTTATACATATGATGCTGTATAATACGTGGACATAATTATAACTTGTCCAACAGGTAGCCTTACCCCATTGGCGTAGACATACGAGCTGGTCTCGTTCCTTACTTGTCATTTTTTTAACCTATGAATTGGGATAAAAATTGGTGTTTTTAAATGGATTAATGTCGTATTTCAATTAAAATATGGTTTTCTTTCAGTTTAGAGAGTTGCATTGGCACACACACAGTAGACATAAGTAAAAAGTAGCAAAATCAGTGTTGACCATGTGCAACTCACAAAGACTTAACCGATCCCGTCAACTTCCAAGCAAGCCTGCCACCGTTTGTTTTACTTGGGCCCTCCCACCAACGTTGCCACAGACCGGTTAACTCATTGAGACTTGCACGACTAGTCAGTTTTGGTCGTGTGCACGAATCGAACCCACGAACATCGTATCCACACCTGGCCAAGGTGTTTCCACGACGTAGCCAACTCAGCTAACACGACCAAAGGCCTGGCGTCGTTATAAAGCTTTATCAGACAGTCAGCGACCCTAGCAGAGATAACCGTAGTTACCCACTGTCATTAGTTACAGATGTTGCTACTAGAGTGCAGCACCAATCAAATTCCGTTATAGGCTATTGTGAATAGAATAAAATTACTACCTTAATGGGTTAAATATCACCCGGTTTCACACAGGTATAAACATTTGTGTGGATGAAATGGCTATTCTACCAAACATATTGTAACACTTGAACTGGGGTTCAAATCTGCTTTAGTAGGGGTTTGTATGTGACACTCATTAGTAGTTAAATGGAAGGGTATGCAATGGACAGTGCGAGTTCAAAATTCTGCCTTTTAAAATTTATGATGGTTAATGATGTCAGGACAGGGTGTCTAGTAAAACAAAAGTGGAAATTCTAAGACTTTTCAGGGCATTTTCCCAGTCTAAGCAAATCTGGCAAAATTAAAATTAAAATTGATAGGTTACCATCTATCACGATTTTATTATTCAACTGCTTGGATATGTTACTGATAAGGCAACTAGCAAACTGAATAATAATAATATCGTGAAAAATTACACCCAATTTTAACTTACTAAATTTGTCAATTTTGATTGTACTGACAATTTCCTTTAAGACTTTATAAACAATTATGAATGACTTTTAAAAATAAAGTTAATATTTATCTACCACCCCAGTAAAAAATAATAATAAATATTTCAAGAATATGGCTTTCACGATCCATGACGAAACATCATAGAATAAAATCCATTAAATAACAGTCGATCTCCATTTTAGATAACTTTGTAATTGTTGTAATTTCCCAAATCTTCCCGGTTGTTTCTGATCTTCCCGTCACCTACACACCCTGCAATGAGATAGGTCAGTGGCGTTCTACTCACAGAGAGCAGCGTGGATGAGACTCCAATCAGGTAGGGCATGGGGGCAAGCAGGTAGTCGATCAGTTGTTGTGGCAGCACTGGGATGAATATGTGCTGCCAGTGCATTGGGTAGATGATGGCGTTAGCGGACTGGACACAGGCGGAGAGGCGGTTGAGGCGGCGCGACGTGAAAATGATCCGCCGCTCATATAGCATGGACGCGAATATGATCATCATGTTGTTGCTGTCCACCGCGTTGTAGTATTCCGTCAGGTTACGCTGTCAAACAGACCAATTTTCAGTCATTTTTCATAGGTCAAATTTACCTTTTTGGACCTTATTAAATTTGCCCCTCCGGAAAACAAACATACTTTGGTCTCCTTGGAGAAAAATACCCTTGGAATTTTACTCTAACCCAGTGAAAATTTCCTGAAGCTGCAGTTTACTTAATTTACTCAAATAATAGTATGTTTAATAGTGTACTATAACATTTAATCTTTGGTTAAAATTTTATTAAATGTACTGTTTACATGCTGAGGAAAATAAATAAATAAGAAAGTTAATATGCAATCAAAGGAGACATTATTCATTTCCAGCATTTGAGCATGCTTTTTGTGTTTCCTTTTTTTACAGAATTAGATAAGTAGATTCAAATTCAATAATCTTCATTCATCAAATTACATAGTTATATGTGTATTAAGTGTACAATTGAAATAGTGTCAATACAGTTTTTGTAACTTAGGCTAAGAATCTTTACAATTTTGTGAACAACTGATAAGTATTGGAAATAAAATACTAAACATTAGTATTTTTTTATTTTACAGATAAACAACATAAATTCAAACTTCAAAATTCAGAGTAGATGGAAAGTACTCTTCTAAAGAGTATAGGGTTTTGTCTACCAATACATCTTTAAGTACTTTTTTAAACTTATTTGTGTTTGTAATATTTAATGGTTTGTTTGACCTTTTTAAGTTTAACCCTACTTATAACATTTAGAGTTCAAACACAACATTTATTTACATCTGCCTAACATTAGAGGGAGACTGTCGGAAAACATGGTCCATAGAACTTGAAAACCCTAAAATGAATAGATCTCCGACCGCTAGTGTTCGTGCGTCTATGTACAAATCACAAAATAACTTATTACAGATCCTATGAACCCACTTGCTGTCGCTTCAAAGTACGTACGTTTCGGCTGTCGCCATTTTGAACTACCTGGGTCACCTGGGTGGTTGAAAATGTTAACAGCCAAAGTGTACTACGGATTGACAGCAAGTGCGCTCAAGTGCTTATTTAATAAGTTACTTGTAAAAAGCTCAAATTCAGCTGCTGTCGTGGTATTAATAGCCTACACGGATACTAAAGGAATAGCCTATATCTTTAAGTCGTTAATTCGGGATGGATCACAAAACGTTAAAATCTTCTTAACTTTTATTAAACATAGGCAAGTATATTATGAGGCATAAATACATTATAGATTGAGTAATCTAAGTATATTAACTTACATAGTTTTCATCTTGATCAAACAAAAACCAATAACAAAACTTTATCCTTGAAAATTGTTAGTAGCCTATGAATGATAAGTTTTAAAACAATCTTAAACCTATAAGAGATCAAATCGTTGTACAAAGGATCTTGACAAACCCGAATCCAAACCGTATAACCGAGTAAATTTCCTCATGTAGAGAGAATAAAAATTAGCCAAAGATCGAGGGAGGTTGTTAGGTCAAACATTTTTTAAGCTCATTCAAAAATTAGATATTTTAACTTTGGGCTTCAAATGGAGAACCAATGAATAAGATAAAACATAGAGTGTACATATGCTACAAACATTTCTAGACAATTTTAAGGTTTTGTTTCAAACACAATGGGCGCTCAGTTCCCGGTTCTCAAACAAAAAACTAAAAAAAACGCATCTGTCTTTATATCAAACTCACAACACACTGACAGCAAACACACGATGTCTGACCTTAAAACATGGAGGAGTCTTCTTAGTTTAATATTGTTTCACAGAATTTGTCGATTATTGTTTGATTGCTATTTGAATTACTATATGTATCTTTCTACGTTCATAAGGACCAGTGACTCAAGGTAAGGTGTCATCCTCCGACAGGTCCTCAAAATCCAAAAGTAGTTATATCTGTTTTGGATGGTTGATGATTCTGATAAAATCTTTTTTAATGAGCTTTGATATATCCTTCGATGTAGAAGAAAAGATCATCAGCTCTTCTTTGAATTTCTTCTCTTTAAAATTGGGTACCGTACTAAAATGTATAATTCTTGATAGTCAAATGGAATGGAATAGGTGTTTTATTTACCGACTGTCTTTGGGTCAAAGCAATGTAAATCTTGGTCCAGATGCTGATTGACTGAAACTCTTTCCTCTATACTGCTGGAAACTTAATCAATTACGCAAATAAATATAGTGACCTCAAATTTACGTTTACTATCTGCAATGACTTCATCCGAAGACAAAACTCTCTTGTCTGTATACAAAGACAAAGCTCCACAGAAAGCAAAATTAAAATATGTTGCTCTAAATATGCAATTTAAGGTTATGTCAGACCTAAACGGTAGGAACTTTAAACTCGATTTATTTACAAAAATTGATTCCCCTCAGAAGTTATTTTTATTCAATTTTAAGCTGATTTAATATTTGTTACCTTTAAAACAGTTTTAATTAATTAAACATGATTAATGATTTTAATTAATATGAAACATGATTTATTGAAATGTGACATTTATATATTTAATTCCGTAAGCAAATCGGTCCCCACGAAATATCTCGAGCTAGGAAGAAGTAATGTTAGGTTATGACAATTCATTTTAAAGCTTGAGGGCCAAGGACGGTGGGAAAAATATCAGAAATGTTAAAAATTACGTGGGCTACGCCCCACTGGACTACTTCAAAGATCCAATGATTTTCTTATGGAAATATCACTACAGTATTTTTATTAATAAGCAAAATTAACTAATGATCGGCTGTGATTATCCACTTACATCAAAACCACATGCTAGGGACTATGGCCCCTGTAAGCCACTAGACTAGTAATGATAATTATAATAAACTGGTTTTAGATTTTGTGTACCAAAATTTATTTATTTCCCCCCGTTGAGGAGGGCGCCAGGGCG
Organism: Allygus modestus; assembly: GCA_963675035.1. NCBI lineage: Eukaryota > Metazoa > Arthropoda > Insecta > Hemiptera > Cicadellidae > Allygus > Allygus modestus. The sequence goes on from OY776114.1 coordinate 37,863,213, forward strand.
CCGTAACATGGAGGGCGCTCCGGGAACTTTCCCGGTGTCCCGGCGAGTTAGTCCACCCCTGGGACCATACATAAGAGGCAATGGGTTTGACTTATTCTTAAAATATAACATTAGCTTAATTCAGCATTTTGAAAACTAAAGGAAATAACAAATCTAAAGTTATAACTAACAATCATATCTGGTATTGAAAATATTTTATCAGAAATTAACACTAAATAGATACTTACATTCTCAGGAATGCTTGGAAGTTGAAATTGACTAGGACTTTGGCATGTGAAGAACTGAAACAGAAATATATTGCTAAATAAATATCTAGCCAGAAATTTTATTACTTTGTATAAGAAAAGGACGGTTTTAGTTCATCTATGAGAGCTGTTGAAAATGGACAGTAACGTTCTAAAACATGTACAGAATTAAGGATAGCTTATTAATTATTGAGGAAGCTTCAGGTGTAGGTAGAACTACTTAATGTAATAATTTGGCATCAAGGCTATTGCATATTACCCTTAAGTTAGTACATGAGCGTTGAGTGGTTAGTGTTTATCACAGTTCCAGCACTTATGTTGCAGTGGAGTAGGGATGGGTCGGTTGCATTTTTTATCGGTTCGGTTTTTTACAAAACACTGTTGCAGGTTATTTTTCAAAGAATTTACCGTTCCAGTAAAAGTAAAAGTAAACGTAAAAAAAAGTAAAGTAAAGTAAAGTAAAAGTAAGAGTAAAAGTTTTTGTAACTGTCTCGTCCAATCTTTAAATTTAAGTTTTTACTTGGATTCTGAAATTGTGCCTGAAAAAAAACTTTGATTACGTACCGTTACCTATAAATCCCATTTCACACTTTGTTTCACTGGTTTACATAAATACTGCTGCAGAGACACTATGCAGGAGAGTTGGTTAAAAATTCACAAGCAATCAATCAAAGACAAATCAAATTAATTTAAATTAAATATTATGGGCCATTACAAAATTAATTAATCACCTAGGCTTAAAAACTTGTTTAGCCAAATAATAAAAAGTTAGCCTAGGACAATAATGTAGTCTAAATAATCTTTAACTTAAACTTTGTTAAGATGTTAAGGTTTAAATTAGGGATGAGTCGATTCCAATTTATTATATTCTGGTTCCTGTTACGTTTCTTACAAATCGATTCTCGATTCCGATTCCATCGATTCCTAATACACAGTTTAACAGTTAACAGTTTAAATAGCAACGTAATAAGTTATTTAAAGGCAGTAAGTTAGTCAGTAATTGGTTTTCATTTAATAGATTAGAGACAATTACTTGGTGAATATTTTTCATTAATAGAATAAAATAAACTTATAAAAGTAAATAATAACACAAAAATAAGTTGAATTAATAACACAAAAATAAGTTGAATTGCATGTTTATTTTTCATATAATTGTTATGCTTTAAGTTACATAAATCTCCCATGATATTTTTTGAAATTGGTTGTTGTTTTATAATTTTTAATGTTAAATTTAGGATTTTAAATTTTGTATACAAATTAGAAAGCAAAATTTGTAAAAAAAGTTGTAATGATTGAAGATCAACAATTTTAAATATACTGTAATTTTAAATTCCTACAGTAAATAAATTGAATAACAATACATTTTAAGATGTCTAGCAGTCGAAAAAGTTGGGAAAGTGGAGAATTTGAATAGAAAGAAGAAAGAAATAAAATGTCAGGAAAGAAGAAAATCAACATAGAAACGTTTGAATAGTTGGGAAAATAATAAAACTGATAACCAGCTATTGTAAGAGATATCCATATCTCTTGAACTGAAAGTCACACAACTTTGATTGACATTTTATTTTATTTGTAGTAATTAGACAAAAAAATGAGCCGTCATTTGTCTTTGTACGACAATTAGTTTCGGTTTTAGCATTTATGTCTTGAATAAATTACTGGGACCCTCAGCCGGAATCCGAACAATAGACCAGCGATTAAGAATGGGACAAAAATGTAGGGTCGCTCGGGGACTCGGGCCACTAGCTTTGTTTACGTATCTATTTTCCTCATTCTCATACATCCATAAATAGAACTCCTGTCAATTCTACTTTCGTGTTAGTTGAGAGTTATTTTGGGACTGGAAAGGAAGTGTTTAGTTATCTTATTTCAACCACTTATTTTGTTAAACGTTGTTTAGCTTGTCATTCGATATTTTTGTACATTATACTGTTTATTTCCAATACGAGCTCCTACTGACAGTGAAATACCGAAACCGACATTAGACCATCGGTTCTCGGTTTCCGTTCTTTTGTAAAAAATCGGTAAAACCGACAACCGACATATCCCTACAGTGGAGTGATTGACGTAAAAGAGCCATCTGTTTTATTTCAAAAGTATTCGAGCTATTAAAAAATGTTTATTACTTTCTTCTGGACTTTTGATTTTGCATTATTTAGTGGTCTTGAAAATTTGATATTGACAGCCATTTTTCCAATATTGGCTTAATTTAAAAATTATATAACTTGAAATTATATAACTTAAAATGATATAACTTGAAAATTGTAAATCCTAACCTACCCTTTTTTTGGTGCTTTTTTAAAATTCATGCATAATTTTAAGACATTTTTATTCTTGCTATTTCTTTTATATAATGAGTAAAGACATAAGGGCAGTGTACGTAAGTTCCAGTTTTTTACCATTAGAAATGCACGAACCATACTCCAGCATCATTTATCTCCAAAGGTTACATAAGGTTAATACAAAATTACCAAGAATGAAAATGTTTTGAAATTACATTTTAGTTCCGTTCGGTTTCTTTAAAGAAAAATTTGCTCATTGTATTACTAATTACTTTAAATTTGACAGGCATTTTTCCAATATGGTTTCCCAACATGTTTTTTTTAACCTCACAGTTTTAGAGTTAAAGCTGCTGAAGTCTGTCCTGTGCATTTCTAAAGGTAAATAAACGGTATCAGGAAACTGACACATACTTTCTCCCTTTTAGCCAAACTTTAATGACAAAAATATTTGTTATTTACTAAATATAGAATATGAAGTATAGATAAATGTACAGAAAATTGTCTAAAATAGTTGTTTTCAGAAATATCCACCCAAATTGCTTTTTTGGAGGCACTATAGAGTCCGTTGCTACACACAGTAGTTTTGAGAGGGGAAATGCCCCCTTGCCCCCCCCCAGGGTTAAATAGCAACAAATTTCGAACATCATCTGTTGGTCAATGCTAACTTGACCTGCATATCAAATGAAATTGATCAGTAAATAAGAGAGAAATAGTTATTTTTGTATTCCCCATAAGAATAACATTGGACAACGTACTGTATTTACCGCTAAATGAAAATTTCAATTTTCTCCGCAACTAGCAATCGTAGAATAGTAATTTAAAGTACTAATTTATTTAGTTTTTTGAGCTCTTTTTAATGGTGAATAGTAATCTTTTTTAACATTTATGATTTTTTATGAAAAATCCAAAAAACTGAATTTTTGATGTTTTAAGTCCTGTAATTTCTGAACCCGCATTTTTCCAGAAATGCGGGTGGTGTCATTTTGTTGGAAACCTAAAGTTCTACAAACCACGAAAGTTTAATCAAAATCGTTAGAGCCGTTTTTGAGAAATTTGGATTTTTCATGTTTTTTGGCGGTTTTTGGGGGATAATTACCCTTAAAAATAAAAAATTCAAAAAAATGAAAAAAAAACCTGGAGATATCGTGGATTAGTACCTACATACCAAATTTCATAAAAATCGGCCCATAGGTTAGGGCTCTAGCTCTGTACACATCCACACAGACACACACACACACACACACACACACACACACACACACACACACACACACACACACACACACACGGACACACACACACACACACACACACACACACACACACACACACACACACACACACACACACGGACACACACACAGACAGACATCACGTAAAAACCACTTTTTTGGGTTCAGGGAGCACCAAAACGAATATTTCCACTAACAACTCAAATTCGAAAATTTTTACGAAAACAATACTTTCTCCATATACTATGTATAGGGGGAGAAAGTAAAAAAGATATATGAGGAAATATAAAAAAATACAAATGTCATCAAATTACATCTACATTTTCTTTTTTAAACCTCAACTGCCCATCACCAGAGGCTATTAACCTGTGCGGTGAACTAAAGACTGTGAGGTTCCGTAACGGCATTAGTCACATGGGCAAGCCAGAGGTGACCGCTCATGATCTTACAGGAGTCGGCCGGGACCGGGACTATTATTACAATCCCCTACTATTATAAAAGTAAGGGATTGTATTTAAAATTGTTTGGTCTTTATATTGGAAAAATGATTGTTTGTACTACATTTTAAAGAAGATCACTAATGAATACAAAACCAAAAGTCCAGAGGAGTTGCATTTAAAATTGTTTCATAGCTGCAATACTTTTGAAGTAAAACAGCTGGCACACTCCAAATCATCGGGTATATCCAAGAGGTGTGGCATCCACAAGGATGAACAAAAGTTTTGCTCCAACCTGAGAACACTGACGTAAAGCTCTTGTGAGCTCAATTTCTCTTGGTTTGTATAGTGTGTAGTTACAAATATTGTTCTTCCCAAATTCTATTTTCTAGCTTCCTAGTTTCTTAACATTTATCACTAAACATTCCTTTGCAATTCTTATAAGGCATAGCATTATCTACACAGTATATTATGTAAATATCTAAATACCTATACAGCCCGATGTGTAACTCACTCACTCATGTATACGAATTCTAGACCACTTGCAGACGAGTTAGAAAAGTGAAATTTAGCGTGCAGGTACCTATAAAATCAAGGTAAACTTGTCAAAAGTTAAAAATTTCTATTTTTAATCCTCTAATTTTTATCTTGGAAATTGTAAATTTTAACATTGGCCTTATGGAGTTTCAAATCAAAACAAAAGAAATCATAACAGCTGTAAAAAATATCCAATAAACTGTCAAAGTAACTTTCACATGTTAAGAGTATAAACAAATAAAAGAACCTTTGAATAAATATAACATCTAGAGGTGATATGTTCCAAATGAATCAAAATAGTATACTATATGAAAAATACTTGAAGGACGTTGAGTTTCAATAATAAGTGACCCAAAGCGGGGGTCTGGGGGCGGAGCCCTCAACGAGCGAAGCGAGTCTTTATATAACTCTGTAAGCGAAAATTTTAAGTCAAAACTGTGGGAGTTTGGAAAATCACAGAATTTATGGGAGTTGGCTCAAATTTAAGGTCTTGATCCCAGGGACTCGGGAAAAATAAGAGTATTTCTAAAAAGTTACCAGCAAACGAGAAATAACATAAAACATCCCCCATAAGAAATGCATGGAGATTTAAAAACGTCTGTTTTGTTTACATTAAAACATGTGGTTAAGTATCTATTTTGTTTACGAACTGACAGTGTATTGGAGCAAGGTTAGGGGCAATGGACCCATCAAGCCACTAGTACTCTATATTTGTTATGTTTTAAAATTTACTGTATTTTTCAACTGCCACAATAATTTGACTACTAAAGTTTTTTAAACAAATAACTTTCTGTGGTAGACCGCACAAAAATAATCCGCAGTTGCTATCAGCTTCACAAACATCTCTGTGCTCCTCTCCCACAATATTGTTGCCACTTTGCAGTAGTCGATGAAACTCCTCTTCATAGATAATATTTATTTTATTTAGGACATGAAACAGGTAATATCCAGTTTATGATCGTTTGATTAGGCCACTCTGCTTAACTGCCATCAGACCATCTCCTTACGATATACTGAAATCCCAGTTTGTCTTTGTCAATGAACAATAATGTAGTACCAGTAACAAAAAGCTTAAAAACAGAAACCTTTAATTTAACCCTAGGACTGCCCTGGGCTGATTTATGCTTAATTGCTCGGTGCCCTGGCAATTTTGGCCATTTTGCAGAGGTTTTTTTAACAATTCGCAGTGCCTAAACTACTGTTGATAACCTAGTCATATGTATACTCGTTTTGTTCATAAAAGGAAGGAGATTTTGAATAAAATAAAATAAAAGGAATCCCTGTTGGTAGTTTTTTTGCAAAATGTGAAAAACCAAAATTTTATAACAATTTTTGAAATAATTTTCAAAAATAGAGTCCTAGCATTTTTACACTAATTTTTTGACAGACAATCAAAGATATACACAATTTAGGCAATTTATTTCCCTACGTGGAAATGTGTTTGAATTATTTTAAAACATTTTGTTACACAAATTATGGAAAGAAATACGGAAACCGTGGAAAATCGACAAACTTACGCTGTACATTTGAAAAATTAAAATAAAATAAAAAGTATAGAACTAATATACTAATACTGTTATATTACTAAAGGTAACAATACAGTTATTGGAAATAATGCACTTTTGTACAAAGTAATAACTGTTTTTATGACTTTATATGAGTTGAAAAACATAATTTGAGTTTCGCCGAAAGCGAAAATTAGTTATTCAAAGCTAAATCTAATTTTTGTACTTTATTATAATATAATAAATGATACTTATGTTTATAGTAAACACAGTTCTGAACAAGAATATATATATATATATATATATATATATATGTATATAGAAATATGAACAAATAAAGGTTCCATAAGCATATATTGATTTTTGAACAAATTTGTAGCATAGGCCTAGGCCTTGCCGTATTCAAGCAAAATCTGCAGAGGTTACTACAAACAATAAAAGATAACCCTATCATATGCATACTCTTTTTGGTCACAAAAGAACAGAGAATTTCAATAGAATAAAATAAATCCAACGCGATTAGGTAGAATTTGAGATAAAGTAAAAAAAGTGAAAATTTCCAAATTCATTCTAGGCCTAACCTAGAAAACACTCACATTTTCAATAACGCACATTTGAACATAAATAATAATATTTACCCATAGTAATCTGGATAAATATTACTACTTGCTCACACACTAACCGACAATACACTTGTTTTTTCACTAAAACACTCAGATTTGATAGTAAAATACAAATAATAACCTACCGGTACTAACAAACAGACATCGGCTCTGGCTAGCAGAAAGAATAAACAACTCGTATTTCCTGCTACCTAATAAGAGTCACTTGACACTCCATACACTTGGCACCGCTATAAAGAGGAAGAAGGTTTTCCTGGCTTCAAAGTGATATGATTTACATCACACTAAATCAATTTTATAAGTATTTATATCATGATTTATAATTCCGCGATTGTCGGGGAATAGGAATAATCAAGGGCCTGACTTAACAGCTGATTTCATAATTTATTTCTTAGACTTTCTGAAATCGTAAGCTAAATGTCACTTCACGAAAAGAAAGAATAATTCATGTTTTTTCTAATGGTACCAACGACTTTCTGTTTGGGCCAAAATAGAAACACTACGATTTTTTTGAAGAACAGCTGTTTTACGAGATTTCGCCGGTTGCGAGTCGAAAATGTTCCGTGCGCAAACTTTCGTTCAACTTAAAATAGCAATTGTATTGATCTGTTAGTGCTACAAGGTTCGTTTATATATGAAAATGAAAGTTTAGAATCTCCTCTTTAAAATGGTATCAATATTATTACGTTTCTCGGTCATCTTCAATGCATTTTAAGCAGTTCAAAAAAAAATGACCCCATTACCCGAATGTCGGGGAAAGGACACTAGGCCACGACATGCATTCCCCGAATGTTCGGGGAAAGGCAGTCCTAGGGTTAAACAAGTTATTCTTACACATAAGCTAAAACTTTGATCAAATTAATATTTTCACTCACGCTTGTTCCGTTTTGGCGGATAGGGATTTTCAGACTGGTATTCGGTGCTGGGACCTCACTTTGGTAAACAGCATCTAGGAACTTCCATAACTCATCACTGGGAGCACTGTGTGTCAATTCTGAGATGATGTTCAGAAATCTGGCACCGAAAGATAACAGTATTTAGGTTTGCATATGTTGGCTTGATGGTAGATTTCGACAGTAAACTATAGCTTTGACAGGTAAATATTCATATTAACCATCTATCAAACATAACTGTTATAAATAAATACATCTTTATATATATATATATATAAATATATATATATATATATAAATATATATATATATATATTAATCGGCTAAGGAAATATTTGTGGTACCGATTTCTCGGATATGCGGCATCGTAGAATTGTAATACTTGGCACACTTATTTTGTACTATTAGGAGATGTGTCGAATGTAAATAATTTTGTGTTTGGGCGTGTAAGGCTATGCCCTTTTGGCTTTCAAAGTTTACATGTTATCCTTATGGGAACATAACTTATGCTTTTCGTATTTGTTTATACTTTTCATTTAATTATTAAACAGCTGTGTTATTCAAATATATATGTAGCACAATAGCAAGAATATATGGTTCATAAATAAAACATTTTAATGACTGCTGAAATGGTAACACACTTCTCTGATCCGTTTTAACCCCACAACAGCAATATAAGATAGTTCAGGACTAACGTAAATACAACTTATTACTGACTACTGGTTGGTAACACCCACCACCTATCCGTGTTAACTCCACATTAAATGGGAGAAGATGATGTGGAAAGGTTTCAGGCTTCAATAAAAAGGCTACTAAATTACTGGGATGGTAACACACTTCTCTTATTCGTTTTAACTCCACAACAGTAGGAACAGATAATTCAGGACTAATGTAAATAAAAATACTACTGACTACTGGAATGGAAACACCCTTCTCTTATCCGTTTTAACTCCACATAAAAAATTAAACCTGTTTGTGAGGGGAGCAGGATAAGGGACGGGGGAGAGGACGAGGTGGAGAGGTTTCAGGCATAAATAAAAAGGCTACTGACTACTGGAATGGTAACACCCTTCTGCTATCAGTTTTAACTTCACATTAAATGGGGATAGGATGAGGTGGAGAAGTTTCAGGCATAAATAAAAAGGCTACTGACTACTGGAATGGTAAGGCCCTTCTGCTACCCGTTTTAACTCCACAATAAACAAATTACTTTTGGGTAAGGGTGGGGGAGGGGGAGGGAAAAAGAGAGAGAGAAGAATGAACTGATGAGTTCATAGAATGCACTGTTTAAACAATTTTTTTTCAAATATTTGGTCGAATTTCGACCATTGGGCGGTCTCTAGTATATATATATAATTCTGTAAGCAAAATATTTAAGTCAAAATTGTGGGAGTATGGCAAATTGCAGGATGATGGGAGACAGCTTAAATTAAAGGTCTTGATCCCAGGGACTCAGGAAAAATAGCAGTAGTTCAAGTTACCAGAAATTGAGAACCATCCCTCATAAGAAAAGCATGGGGATTTAAAACCGTCTGTTTTGTTTACATTTCAACTTGTGGTTAAGTGCCATAGAGCCATAGGCGAGGGTAACAATTTTCCCGAGGGAGACAATGTACTTTCCTCCCGTAATACACACAACATTTTTCCCACACCCCAAAATTCACAAGTATCCATAAGTATTCACAATCGCTGACCATTTTGGTTGTGGGCATGTAACTGGTTCTTTTAAATGCTTTTAAAACCAAGACTATTTCAGACACACTTTTGGAATAAAGAAAATACAGGACTGGCTGCAGGGCCGCCACATCTCTAAGTCGAGCCCAGGGCCACATTCTGACTGCAGGGCCCCCTCTTCGCGTATTTGCGAGCCCTGGCCGGGCACCTATGGGGCCTCCTGGTAGCTCCGCCACATGTGGCGGCCCTGACTCGCTGAACACAAAGTGATCACAATTGATTGAACCTTTTGCTGAAGTTTTTCTACTAATATGGAGTTATTTATGATAACATTTTTGGTTGTTAACTCACAATCTAGATAAAATTTAAGTTGAGCAGTTCAGTTTTGACAGTTAAGTTTGGTTAAGTAATGAGCAAATCAATCTGTTTCCTTAGTTTTTCGGTTTGCATTAGTCATAAATATGTAGATAACATGACCGTTGTTTTAACTCTACATTCTGTTCATAATTTCCAAACTATTAAGTTAAAGATAGACAAACATTAATATATTGTATCGTCCTAGCATTGACCAAACCACGTAATCATTTTCAACCTTTCTGGACTTCCTTTTCATCTCTTTGTAGAAGAACGCTTCACCCCCCTTATTACGATGACCCATTTTGGACCAGATTTATGGCCACCCTGAAAAGTGCTAAAGAATATCTGTGATATTGTGCTGCAAAACTTTGTTCAACAAATAGCCATAAAGAAAGGTTTATCCCAATAATTTTCAAAATGCAATCTGTGAAGGTTACGCATGAAGCAAAGGTGAAGGCTTGGCATAGCATCAAGCGGGACTTACTTTGTGAAAGACTCGTGCCAGGGGAGGTAGGTGAGCACGACCAGAGCCGTCTCGCTCTTGGGATCATGTCGACAAAAACCAAATGTCCACTTGGAGTCGGAACTGGTCAGCACAAACGAGAAATGCTGCACTGCCGAGCTGCAACAAACATATCGCAGATGTTGGTTGAAAATAGAATCGAGTTCGCGTGCAGCACGCTAACATAAGGGAATTTCCACATTAAAGAATGAAAACTAAATGTGGTGTTGTATCAAACATTTGAGTAAACCTTTGTGAAAACTATATAATTTATTTGTTGGCTATTCTGATGAGCATGGTTCTATCTGTTTGCAATGACAGGATGGTAATGATGTGCATTATAAGGTTAGGAGGAATTTTAGTTTTAGTAGGAGTAAAATTAGGAATGATAATACTGGGAATGACAAAACTATAAATACCCCCGTCGCAGCAAACCTGCGTACTCAGCGAATTTCCAATGCGTATATATGGGTATCACTACTAACTAGAGCCACTTACCAAGTTTCACAAAAATACATTCATTAATAAGTGATATATAGCATTTTATTTATTCTCTATAATAATAACATTAGGGCTGAGTACTCAGGTTTGCTGCAACAAGGAAGGTAAGAAATGTGTTTTTTGCAATTATCAATATAACTCAACCAGGTGAAGCTACATACCAAGTTTTATTAATTTAGGTTCATAACTAAGGGAGATATAAAACTTATTATCCGTATGAATAACATGGGGCCGACATGGTTTCTTCTCAAAACCAAACTTTGCACTCTGTTCTAAATATTATATAGTTGTTTATTAACTCATTCATCCTATAATAATACCAAATTCGAGTACCGGTATACATTTTCAATCAGGATTTTTAGTTCAGCAAATAACAGCTTGTTTGTGTACTTGACCATGTTTATTCTCCTGAGTGAAAATCGTAACAAAAGATTCCATATCATATTCTTTAAAAATAATTGAGATGCGATTTTGTTTAAACTTGACAGATTCATTCCCCCTGCATTATCAGTGTGTAGCCTCTCCAGATAACAGGTAGGCCAGACAATGACTAACTGATCCATTCATCGACGGGGAGTTCCAAGGTCACTGTCCCACACACACGCTGCCACTTCCTATCACCCGACCTTTTATGTCAAACTAGGGTCTGTTTTGTAAACTTGCCCTGTGGTGAAAGAAAATAAACAGAATTATAATATCACCACTGGAAAAAGATGTATAACAAATTGATTAATTAAATCAATCACTTTCTTAGTCAGACTGAATGACATCAATAAATATAAACTAGCATTAAAAAAGTGGATATGCATTGTTTTTACACAAACATATTTTGATAAAGATAAGATGTGGTGGATTTGATTCTAAAAATTTGGCTTATACCATTTTTTTGGAAACAACTTATTTACTTTGTTGGAAGGCCGATTTACAATACTACTTAAAAACAAAAACAAATTTACTAGCAAGCAATGCCACAGCCAATATGACACAAGAAAAAAAGATTGTATCCAACATCCAATACATCAAACAACAATATATGAAAATACCCCCGTCCCAGCAAACCTGCGTACTCAGCGAATTTCCAATGAATATATATGTGACTCACTACTACATAGAGCTACTTACCAAGTTTCTCAAAAATACATCCATAAATAAGTGATATATAGCATTTTATTCTCTATAAGAATAACATTAAGGTTAAGGACGCAGGTTTGCTGCAATGAGGAAGATAAGTAATATGTTTTTTTTGCAATTATCAATATAACTGAACCAGGTGAAGCTATATACCAAGTTTTATTAATTTAGGTTCATAATTAAGGGAGATATACAACTTTACTTATTCTCCATATGAATAACATGGGGCCGAGTATGCAGGTTTGCTGCTACGGGGACTATCAACAAAAAAATTGTTTTTTGTGCTGATGTCAATATACCACAACTAGTTGAAGCCACATATCAAGTTTCATCAATATACATTCAAAAATAATCGAGATATAGAATTTTATTTATTCTCCATAAGGATAACATTGGACAACGTACTGTGTTTAGCACTTTGAATATCTCTGCAACGGTTGGACGTAGAACAACGACTAAAACACCAAAATGTTTGTTTTGTTGAGCCAAACACATTAATAAACAGAAGTGTGAAGTTTTTAGTAAAACTATCTGAGAAAAATCTTAAAACCTTTTTCCCATAGGATTAACATGGGACACATTTTTTTAGATTATTTCCGCAACCACTTAACCTAGGTTAATGATTTAAAATACTAAATTATTTGTTTTTTAAGCTCTATAAAATGGCTATAACCAAAATTGAGTGTTTTAGCGAATTTCCCCTATAGGGAAGAAGCTATTACCGTAGTCGGCATGGAAAGACCTAGGCCCGGGACCATGATAACTTTTCGTTTTGAGGTCCCCAGACCCCAAAAACACCATTTGTTCGAAACTGTATGTATATATATATATATATATATATATATATATATATATATATATGTGTCCGTGAGCACGATAACTCTCGTAAAAATTATCCGATTTTGATAAAATTTGGTATAAACGTGTAAAGCACCATTTATGACTTTAAGTTCGAAAACCAGCCAGATCGCTTTATCCGAAGGGGTATTTTGGGGGGGTTTTGTACCCCAAAAATGGGTTTTTCGAATTTTTTACATATAATTTTGGAAATAGTCAAATTTTAGTTTTTTACATTGGATTCAGCTTAAAAAACACACAATTTGGTATTTTGATCATTTCTCTACGTCAATTGGTTCCCGAGATATTGAAAGTGCTAAACAAAGTACGTTGTCTAATGTTATTCTTATGGAGGAAAATAAAAATTTTATATAACGCTTATTTATGAACGTATACTGATGAAACTTGGTATACGGCTTAATCTGGTTGTGGACCATTGATATTTGCTCAAAAAAACAATTTTTTACCAAAGGCTCCCGTAGCAGCAAACCTGCGTACTCAGCCCTATGTTATTCTTATGGAGAATAAGTAACGTGTTATCTCCCTTCATTATGAAAATAAATTAATGAAATTTAGTATGTGGCTTTACCTACATGAGTTATATTGATTTTTGTATAAAACCCCATTTATTGTGTTCCTTGCTTCAGCAAACCTGCATACTCAGCTGCCATGTTATTCTTATGGAGAATAATTAAAATGTCATAAATAGTTTATCTATGAATGTATATTGATGAAACTTGGTATGTGGCTTTATGTGGTATTAAGATACATATATATGCATTGGAAATTCGCTGAGTACGCAGGGTTGCTGCTACGGGGGTATTTAACATTTTGGGGTCAAATTTGCAAAAAACAGATTTTTGGAAAATTGTAAACCCCCATAAAACCCCCTTCCCATAGTGCGATCGATCTGGTTTTCGAACTTAAAGTCATAAATGCTACTCTCCACATTTGTGCCAAATTTCATCAAAATCGGATGTTTCTTTCAAAAGTTATCGCGGTAACGGACACATATATATATATATACATATATATAAATTTGAACGAATAGTGTTTTTGGCATCTGGGGACCTCAAAACGAAAAGTTATCATGGTCTTGGGCTTAAGTCTTACCATGCCACCTACGGTAATAGCTCCTTCCCTACAGGGGAAATTCGCTAAAACTATTTATTATGCAATTGGCAAATTATTAAACAAATTAAAGGAAAATCACAACATTTCAATTAATTCAAGCAGAGACATCAAAAAAGTAAAACTATATTATTTAGAAAATCCTTTATATTTACTCGATCATGAATTCAACGAAGTACAGAAGACAAAGACAACAAACTGATCTCTATCATTCCTGTTTTTTTTTTTAATTTTGCACACATTTTTGTAATGTTATATGCAATAAATTATTATTATTATTATTATTATTATTATTATTATTATTATTATTATTATTATAACACATTGAAACAAAACAAATTAAAAACACTCTATCCATCTATTGAAAAAACATTTAAAATGTATCTCAATGGTTGTACACATAATATTATTAAGTATAAAGCTTATATTGATTAAAGAACAAAAAATAAAAACTTGATGTTTCGTATGGAATTCCTCACACTCTTTTATCAAGGAAACATTTGCTGTGATCGTCAAATGTTTAAACATGGCTAGCGGAGTAAACTCAATAAACACCATCCCATAACACTGATACTATTTTTTGAGATATCTGAAAACCAAAATTCTATTGAACTTAGTTGAGGGTCGTTAGACAACAAAAATTTAAACACAATTTTGACTGCACTTATCGGCTAATTAAATCTGTTGTCAGGGAGAGAGGTATAATTATTAATGTTCCCAGCATTATCATGAACACCAGGATAAGCAATAGACTGCTGCACATCACACTAACATATTCTACTTCAATCCTGTTTTACACCAATCTAGCTTAAAATAAGTATAGCCTATTTTTTAATCTTAAAATAAGTATAGCCTATTTTTTAATCTTAAAATAAGTATAGCCTATTTTTTAATATTTTAATCTAACTCCACGGTTACTTGATCAAACCAGCGTTATTTCCAAATCATCTGAAATTTTAAATGCTCATATATCGCCTAACAAAGTTAGACTCAAACGGATTAAAAAGATAATTGGCATACAAATGTTCTGAAAAGTCGTTAATAACTACTTTTAAAAATCATTTGACTCTATTTTTATTCAGAATATCTCCCTTTGATGGTTTGTAAATGTATGTGTAAAATTAATGGGCTAACTTCATCATGGATTTTAATTTTTGTTTTCAACTGCATTACATGTTAGGCCTACATTTGTTTCAGTCATACTAAAATATTTTACTGCAAGAACGTTTACAAAAATATATACCGTATATATATTTTAGCCTAAAGCCAATAGGTAGTTTGTTCAACAAATAGGCTACACGCTAAAAAATGTCTCGACTTACCCTTTGTCTACCAGCCTAAGATAATACTTTTGTTTAAACAAAGATACTAAAGTATAGCACAATGCATTCTAATATGTTTTTACACAACAACATACAATTTACTGGTTATTTTCTCTATGGCACATATATTTTTAGAAAGTTTTTTAAAATTCTATTACAATAGCAATGCCATATTATCGATTAATTTAATTATTATTATTGATTAACTTTGGCAACCAACCTCTAACCAGCAAGTCTGTCTGTCTGCCAAAAAGTTATATAGATTTCAATCACTTCTTAAATTGCTCATTAGACATACTTACAACAGAGAAATTATGTCACAGTAAATTTAAAGGGTTTCGTCAATGCAATACATATTTTATTTACAGTAAGCAATGTTTTAGATGACTTTGAGGTTAAAATCCGGTGTCGGGGTCTATAGATAGAAAAAGCAGGTTATCGAAAGACCTACCTAATTAGAATAGATAAACAGCTTATCATGTGTTACAACGCATAGGGAAGGCTGGTTATCAAGGGCTTCATGGTACCGGTATAGGTAAATAAAAACATTAACAGGGAGGCAAGGTAATTAAGGTGATTAAACCTTTAGAATAACAAACACTTCTGTCACAGCACACCTGCATACTCAGTGAATTTTAAATTCCACTATACAGGGTGTTTCAGAATTCGTGTCGGATACTTTAGGGTATTGTTCCTGGATGCTTAGTAAGCTCATAAATAATAAGCATTTTTTTAAATATGCATAAGTGGATGTCTGTCTGTCTGTATGTGTTTTAAGGAAAATAATTTTTAATTTCAAGTATGTTTAAGATAAAGCTTTGAAACTGAGTATATGGGTTTTAATTATCAATGTACATAAGTAGAATTTTTTCAAAATTTTAACTTTTCAAAATTCAAAATGGTGGCAACTTTAAATTTTTAAACTCAAATATCTTAAAAAATAGTTTATTTTACAAACAATTAACAATAAAAACTTTATTTTTTAAATGTTATTCTACATAATCATAAATAACTTTCATTCCAATCGGTTGATAAATAACAAAGTTATTCCCACTTGTGTGATTAATTACAACTACTATTAGAGCAATTGTTCTAATAGTACTTGTAATTAACCACACAAGTGGGAATAACTTTGTTTTTTATCAACCCATTGGAATGCAAGTTATCTTTGACCATGTAGAATAAAATTTTAAAAATAAAGTTGTTCTTGTTAATTTGTTGTAAAATAAACTATTTTTAAGATATTTGAGTTTGAAAATTTAAAGTTGCCGCCATTTTGAATTTTGAAAAATTAAAATTTTGAAAAAATTCCACTTATGTACATTGATAATTAAAACCCATATACAGAGTTTCAAAGCTTTATATTAAACATACTTGAAATTAAAAATTATTTTCTTTAAAACACATACTGACAGACAGCCACTTACGCATATTTAAAAAAATGCTTATTATTTATGAGCTTACTAAGCATCCAGGAACAATACCCTAAAGTATCCGACATGAATTCTGAAACACCCTCTATATACCTAACTACCATGAAGCCAAGTTGAAATTATTATCAAAATATATTCATTAATAAGCTAAATATAACATTTGATATATCCATATAATCATAACATTAGGCTGAATACGCAGGTTTTTTGCAACAGGGACACCAAGAAAGTAATTTAGGTAAAAAACAATGGGCCACAACCAAATGAAGCTACATACCAAGTTGCATTTAAATATATTCTTAACTAAGCGAATTATAACATTTGATTTATTCTCTATACAAATAATATGGAACAACATACTGTGTTTAGCACTTTCAATATCTCTGTAACGTATATAGGCTATATATACCAATTTCAACAACCAAAAGTATAGTTTTTACAGCTGAACTCATTGGTAAAAACAAAAGTGAGGGTTGCAATACAGTTAACTGTGAAAAAACTAAAAACTTGTTTCCTATTAGATTAATAACATAAGAAATCGTTTGAATGTTTCCCTGCAACCACTTTATAAAAAGTTGAAGTTTGTACGTTAGTTAAAGATTCAATAATGAATTATTTGTTTTATCAAGCTCTATAACATGTTTCTGTAAAAAGTACAAACAAACTGATTTTAGTAAAAATTTCAACCCCCTTCCCATGGTCAGATCTTTTTGGTTTTCATGAATATCACATTCCACATGTGCACCAAATTTCATCAAAATCAGTTGTTTCTTTCAGAAGCTATCGCAAAAACGGAAACATTTACTGTATAGGCCTATGTAATTCAAATTCAATATAATTTACAATAGAAATGCATTGAAAAAATCATCAATAGGCTAAGGTATTGTTTTGTTATATCTAACAATTACAAAAATTCAAAAATGTGTTCAAAATGTTTAGAAACCCAAATCAAACTCATCTCATAATACCGGCCAACTCAAACAGCCTATGGCAATATAAGAAGGATAATCATTCATTATAAAATATAGAATTATTATATAATCATTCAATAAAATAGAGTGTGGTTCAGATCATTGTCTAGTTTTAGTTACCATTAACCAAAGAATAGGATTAGGAAAAAGAAAGAAGAATGCAACTGTGAAAGTAATTGCTAATGCTACAGAGAAAATCAAAGAAAAAAGCATCGCTCGAGAGTTTAAAATAAAACTACAAAACAGGTTTCAATTACTTGAAGAGGAAGAAACTGTGGGAAATGTAGAAAACCAATGGACCCGCATGAAGAATTCAATTCAAGAATGTGCACTTGAAGTGTGTGGTCAAAGAAAAAAGAAGAAGAAAAAACCCTGGTTTGATGAAGACTGTAGGAATTCGGTGAATAAAAGGAAAGAAACAAAAGAAAAATGGTTGAACCAACAAAACAGAAGTGACAAAGAAAACTACCTTATGCAAAGTAGAGAAACAGTCAAGACTCTAAGGAAGAAAAAACGGGATTGGATTAAAGGCCTGATAGAAAAAGCAGAACAAGACAGAACAGCCAATAATGCTAGAGATTTCTACAGATCAGTACGCTGCTTAGAAAGGGTTTCACACCTAGCACTTTTGGGATCACTGACAAATCTGGAAACCTCATAATACAGAAAGAAGAATGTTTAGATAGATGGCGAGAATACTTTAAGGAGTTACTAAATGGAGACACTCAGGAACCAATTGAAGAGACTATTAAATACGAAAATGTACAACCATTTGTTCCAGAACCCCCTATAGAAGAAGTAAGAGATGCAGTTCAAGTTTGAAAAATAATAAAGCTCCAGGAGTGGATGGAATAACAGTAGAATTACTAAAAGTAGGAGGAGAGGAACTCATAAGACAAATACACAAACTTATTCTAAAAATTTGGGAACGGGAGACAATCCCAAAGGACTGGCAAGAGGCTATCATAATCCCAATTTATAAAAAAGGAGATAAACGTAATTGTAACAATTATAGAGGAATTTCATTATTAGCGAGCACATACAAAATATTTTCAAAAGTAATACAGAAGAGACTAGAAGAGTATACAGAAACAATTATTGGAGAACACCAGGCTGGGTTCATGAAAGGGAGATCAACGATAGATCAAATTTTTATTTTAAAAGAATTAATTGCTAAACATTGGGAGTATAATCAAAATTTCTTTTGCTTATTTGTGGATTTTGCCAAAGCATATGACAGCCTTAACAGACAGCGTTTATGGGAAATAATGGAGAGTTTTGGGATACCCGAAAAACTTATTAGATTATCCAGTCTAAGTGTAATTAACTCAAGATGTAAAGTAAGAGTAGAAGGAGAAATGTCCGAAGATTTTGAGGTTGATACAGGAGTTAGACAAGGCGATGGACTCTCCCCCACATTATTTAATACAGCCCTGGAAGAATCACTACAAAAAATAAAGGACTCGAGCATTGGAATAAACATTGGAAAAACCATGAACGTTTTAGCTTTTGCGGATGATTTAGTTTTAATGGCAAAAAACAAACAGGATTTAATAGACCTCACAAAGATTCTAGTGTCAAACACCGAAAAAGCAGGACTTAAAATTAATGACTCCAAGACCAAATATATGATAGTAGGCAGGGAACAAGCAGACCAGAGGGAAGAAGAGTGTTTGAAGTTGGGAATCACTCCTTTAAAAGAGTAGATTCATTTACATACTTGGGTACAGTAATGACTGGACAAAATAGAGAAGACTTAGAAATACAGAATAGGCTAAATGCGGCAAATAAAAGTTTCTATGCCTGCAATAAATTAATGAGCTCAAAATTATTATCCCACACAACAAAACTGCGTTTATATAAAACCATAATCCGACCAGTAATTTTATATGGCTCAGAAACCTGGATACTTAACAAAAAAGAAGAAAGAAAAATAATAGTCTTTGAAAACAAGGTATTGAGAAAAATCTTTGGCCCAACGCAAGACAATGGAGAGTGGAGGACAAGAGATAACCAGGAAATAAGAGAGATGTATAAAAATGCGGACATTGTAGGAGAGATAAGAAGTAGGAGACTGAGATGGACAGGACACATATTAAGAAGAGATGAAGAGTCAAACCTGAAGAACATTCTGAAGGGAACTCTTGAGGGAAGAAGACCAATAGGAAGACCAAAAACAAGATGGTGGAACCAGGTCCAACAAGACATAAGGCGAATGGGGATTGTAGAAGAGGTTGCTGGAGATAGAGACGGATGGAGGCGCTGTGTTGCTGAGGCCAAGTACCGACTGGGGTACAAATGGCCATGGCAGTAAGTAAGTAATCATTCATTGATAATAAGATTAACTCGTTCGCTTCGTCATACAGGTTTACAGTTGTGGCTGTTCCTGCGGTGCGGGCTACAGGCTTGCCTGTACAGACGACGCCAAATGTTACGGGCTCCAGTGTGGTACCGCACTCCGAGCAGTATGATGGTTTTGTTGCCTGCTTGTTGCTCAGAATGTGAGCTTTATTTTGGTGTAGGTTGGTAGTAAATTTCTCCCAGTATCTCAGCCATCACGGGACTTCCCCGCATTCGTTTTCGTCCCACTTAGTCCCTCTAGTATGCAACCCTGCTTGAATACTGCTATCTGGATTGTGCTGCCACCTGTTGGCGTTTTATAGAACTACGTCCAGTTGTGTTGTAATGCAGTACATCACCGTGTACAGCATTTTTCTCATTTGTTGGCCGGGAATTCAAAATGTGACCGTGCCTATCGGAATAGTTGCCGCGTGGCGGGATCACGCCCCCGAGCATGCTCCGCAGCGAACGTGTTAATAAAAGTGACAATGAATAGAAAAATGACTACAATGAATAGAAAAATGACTACAATCATGAACAAAATAATCATAAAGGCTATAGCTACAGCAAATAAGTTAGTTATCAAACAAAAATAATAGATTAAAAAAATAATGAGAGCACAAAATAAAGTTTTTCAAATGCCTGAACCTAGGAGTGGCCTAAAGTCAACATTTTCTTTTGGGTATACTTCTTCTTTTGGGGTTAATTTAAACCAAATTAAAACATGCTCTTTGTTCTGCAATTGATTTATTTGAGGGTTCGGGGCTGTAAATGAGTGTTTATTAATTGTTTGCCCAAAAACAACTTTTGTCAGGTACCATGGTTAGAGTACAATTAAAGATGAAAGACCTAAGTTTATTATATTATTTGCATCTAATTTGATACAGGATACTTACTTGTCAAAGTCACAAGGATAGCTGAACTTTGGGACAGATTTAAGAACTTGCTCATCTCGATAAGTTTCTGGAAACTTTTGAATTGTCCAAGCTTCAGTTCCATCAGGTTGAGGGCCCACTACTTCACAAAAACATTCAAAATAATGTTTTACATTTTCCCTGAAATAATAAAAATCAAACATATAAAAGGAGAATTTCTAAAAATACTGAAACACAAACACAAACAGATATAATTTGTCAACGGGCCACTGTAGAACTCCTCTTAAAAAACCCTCAAGGGACTGACACACTGGACAAATAATATAAAAGGTTGATTAAAATAAAATAAAAATTATGCAGATATTTTCTCAACAAGGCACTTCAATTGTAACAAAATGTTTGTTTTCAAGTAAGTTACTGAGCATGGAAATGAGGTAACTGCTGGAATATGGCAGTTTTAAACCAACTGTTGTCTAATCTGGAATAGGCAGATTAAATTAACTACCATATACCTTTTGTGGTTATCATATTGGTGGTTATAGAATAGTCGATCAAGAGAGGGTTAACTGTAATTTATTTTCCTCTTCATCAGGTGTAATATCCCGAAGGCACTAATAATTCCAATGACCAAGAATAAAGATATGGACTTCGCAGTTGCTCCTGGACATAAACTTTATATTTAAGAATAAGAATAATACCCCCGTAGCAGCAAACCTGCATACTCAGTGAATTTCCAATGCATACAAATTTATCTTAATACCACATAAAGCCACATTCCAAGTTTCATCAATATACATTCATAAATAAACGATTTATGACATTTTTATTATTCTCCATAAGAATAACATGGCAGCTGGGGATGCAGGTTTGCTGAAATAAGGAACACTGAAAATGGGTTTTTATATAAATATCAATATAACTCAACTAGGTAAAGCCACATACCAAGTTCTATTAATTTCTGTTCATAATTAAAGGAGATAACACGTTACTTATTCTCCATAAGAATAACATGGGGCTGAGTATGCAGGTTTGCTGCTACAGGAACTATTGGCCAAAAAATGGGTTTTTGTGCAAATATCAATAGACCACAATGAAATGAAGCAATATACCAAGTTTCGTCAGGATAAGTTGATAAATAAGCGAGATATACAATTTTTCTTATCCTCCATGAGAATAACATTGGACAAAGTACTGTGTTTAGCACTTTCAATATCTCAGTGACCAATTTACGTAGAGCAATGACTAAAACACCAAATTGTCTGTCTTTTTAAGCTGATTCCAATGAAAAAATAAATAAATAAAATTTTACTTTTTCAAAAAGTGTATATAAAAAACTCAAAAAACCTATTTTTTGGGTACAAAATACCCCCAAAATACCCCTTTGGATAGGTCGATCTGTCTGGTTTTCTAACTTAAAGTCATAAATGCTACTTTACACGTTTGTACCAAATTTCAACAAAATTGGACCTTTTTTACGAGAGTTATCGCACCCACGGACACACATACATACATACATACATACATACATACATACATACATACATACATACATACATACATACATACATACATACATACATACATACATACATACATACATACATACATACATACATACATACATACATACATACATACATACATACATACATACATACATACATACATACATACATACATACATACATACATACATACATATATACATATATATATATATATATATATATAGTTTCGAACGAATGGTGTATTTGGGGTCTGGGGACCACAAAACAAAAAGTTATCATGGTCCCGGGCCTAGGTCTTACCATGCAGACTACGGTAATAGCTTCTTCCCTATAGGGGAAATTCGCTAAAAAGAATAAGAACCAATATTTTATTGTCGATCAACACAAATAAAGGTTATGGACAATGTCAATACATCGAGTTTTATGCAAATAAAAAATCAGAAACAATAATGTAACAAGTATTAAATCTGTACACACAATTTATATAAAATCGGTATCTCTATATTACAATATTCTTACTAGGCAATTCAAAAACCCATCTATTGAATAAAAAGGATTTTCCAATAGGTAACCAATTATATAATCGCTTTTTAAAAACACTAAAAGATAAGGAAATACCCCCGTCGCAGCAAACCTGCGTACTCAGCGAATTTCCAATACAAACTATATGTCTTAATACCACATAAAGAGGCATACCAGGTTTCATTAAAATATATTGACAAATAAGTAATATATCAAATTTGAATTATTCTTTATAAGAATAACATTGGGGATGAGTACGCAGGTTTGCTGCAACAAGGAACAAAAAATATAGGGTTTCATGTAACTATCAATATTACTCAACTAGGTAAAGCCACATACCAAGTTGCATCAATATAAATTCATAAATAAGGGATTAATACCATTTTGATTATTCACTATAAGAATAACATGGGGGATGAATATGCAGGTTTGCTGCAACAAGGAACAAAAAAAATGGAGTTTTATGAAAATATCAATATAACTCAACTAGGTGAACCAACATACCAAGTTTTATTAATTTATGTTCATAATTAAGGGAGACATTACATTTTACTCATTCTCTATAAGAATAACATGGGGGCTGAGGACGCAGGTTTGCTGCTACGGTAATCATCGGAAAAAATTGCGTTTTTGTGCAAATATCAATAGACCACAATGAAATGAAGCAATATACCAAGTTTCGTCAGGATAAGTTGATAAATAAGCGAGATATACAATTTTTCTTATCCTCCATGAGAATAACATTGGACAAAGTACTGTGTTTAGCACTTTCAATATCTCAGTGACCAATTTACGTAGAGCAATGACTAAAACACCAAATTGTCTGTCTTTTTAAGCTGATTCCAATGAAAAAATAAATAAATAAAATTTTACTTTTTCAAAAAGTGTATATAAAAAACTCAAAAAACCTATTTTTTGGGTACAAAATACCCCCAAAATACCCCTTTGGATAGGTCGATCTGTCTGGTTTTCTAACTTAAAGTCATAAATGCTACTTTACACGTTTGTACCAAATTTCAACAAAATTGGACCTTTTTTACGAGAGTTATCGCACCCACGGACACACATACATACATACATACATACATACATACATACATACATACATACATACATACATACATACATACATACATACATACATACATACATACATACATACATATATACATATATATATATATATATATATATATATATATATAGTTTCGAACGAATGGTGTATTTGGGGTCTGGGGACCACAAAACAAAAAGTTATCATGGTCCCGGGCCTAGGTCTTACCATGCAGACTACGGTAATAGCTTCTTCCCTATAGGGGAAATTCGCTAAAAAGAATAAGAACCAATATTTTATTGTCGATCAACACAAATAAAGGTTATGGACAATGTCAATACATCGAGTTTTATGCAAATAAAAAATCAGAAACAATAATGTAACAAGTATTAAATCTGTACACACAATTTATATAAAATCGGTATCTCTATATTACAATATTCTTACTAGGCAATTCAAAAACCCATCTATTGAATAAAAAGGATTTTCCAATAGGTAACCAATTATATAATCGCTTTTTAAAAACACTAAAAGATAAGGAAATACCCCCGTCGCAGCAAACCTGCGTACTCAGCGAATTTCCAATACAAACTATATGTCTTAATACCACATAAAGAGGCATACCAGGTTTCATTAAAATATATTGACAAATAAGTAATATATCAAATTTGAATTATTCTTTATAAGAATAACATTGGGGATGAGTACGCAGGTTTGCTGCAACAAGGAACAAAAAATATAGGGTTTCATGTAACTATCAATATTACTCAACTAGGTAAAGCCACATACCAAGTTGCATCAATATAAATTCATAAATAAGGGATTAATACCATTTTGATTATTCACTATAAGAATAACATGGGGGATGAATATGCAGGTTTGCTGCAACAAGGAACATAAAAAATGGAGTTTTATGAAAATATCAATATAACTCAACTAGGTGAACCAACATACCAAGTTTTATTAATTTATGTTCATAATTAAGGGAGACATTACATTTTACTCATTCTCTATAAGAATAACATGGGGGCTGAGGACGCAGGTTTGCTGCTACGGTAATCATCGGAAAAAATTGCGTTTTTGTGCAAATAACAATAGACCACAACCAGATGAAGCCGTATACCAAGTTTTGTTAGTATACGTTCATAAATAAGCGAGCTATAATTTTTTCTTATTCTCCATAAGAATAACATTGGACAAAGTACTGTGTTTAGCACTTTCAATATCTCTGTAACCAACTGACGTAGAGAAATGATAAAAACACCAAATTGTGTGTTTTTTAAGCTGAATTCAATGGTGAAAACTAAAATTTGACTTTTTAAAATATTACATGTAAAAACTTCAAAAAACCCATTTTTGGGGTACAAAACCCCCCCAAAATACCACTTAGGATGGGTCTATCTGTCTGGTTTTCAAACTTAAAGTCATAAATAATGCTTTACACGTTTGTACCAAATTTTATCAAAATCGGACCATTTTTACGAGAGTTATCGCACCCACGAACACACACACACACACACACACACACACACACACACACATATATATATATATATATATACAGTTTCGAACGAATGGTGTTTTTGGGGTCCGGGGACCTCAAAACGAAAAGTTATCATGGTCCCGGGCCTAGGTCTTACCATGCCGACTACGGTAATAGCTTCTTCCCTATAGGGGAAATTCGCTAAAAACAGTTTGTGGAAGTTTATTGTACAGCTTCACACCTACAACAACATGACTGGACTGAGTTTTTGTAAGCCTACAATATGGTACTTCAATTTTTATTTGATTCCTAGTGGAGTAGGTGTAAATTTGTTCTCTTAAATTATAGCAGCTAAAATTCTTAACAGTGTACAAAATTAGGTCACATATGTATAAATTATAAACTGTTAAAATTTGTATTTTCTTGAAGCAGGAAGAAAATGAATGTATTGTATTTTTGAAGTTAGTTCTCTAACTGGTTGGTATTACACTACGGTTCATGCTAAGTGTTTGACAAAGTAAATTAATTCATAATGTCTCCAGTAACGGCCCTCCTCTCAGTAAACTGTAATGTGCATCCCGTGAAGAATTTATTAGACGTCTAACAATTTTTTTCTGAATTAAAAAGATAATTTTTAATTTTAAGAAATTGAAAAAAATAGGCTATATCTTATTATTGATTGGAAAAAAGCAAAATAGGACGTCAACACATACTGAAGAGGGACATAATCAAGAAGTTTTTTCAACAAAAATACAACACGATTAATTTGTTTAGCCACTAGATCTATATGTGGAGCCCAGTTAAGTTGACTGTCTAGCATCATTCCTAAGTATTTGACAGCTATATTCTGTGGTGCTGAGTTCAACATAGCCGTATTTTTCAGGGTGAAAACTATAGATTGTCATTGTTGAGAAAGAAGTTATCAAAATGAAACCAGTGTGAAGCTTGATTAAGTGTGGACGCAGCTGATTTTTGAAGCTCAATAAAATTATAGTTTAAAGATAACAAAACAGTGTCATCCGCATACTTATAAGTTGGAGTATTTAGATTTTCAGGCAGATCATTTATGCAGACTATAAAAAGGGTCAAGAATTGACCCTTGGAGCACTCCACATGAAATCTCAGTGACCTGTGACCACTCACCCCCTATGAAAACTGACTGTATTCTGCCTTCAAGATAACGGTACTTTGGTATTATACGGATGCCACTATTTTTGGAGGTTAATTTTTACCGGATACAAAGGATAACTACATAATTCGAAAAAACGTACTTTTATTGACTTACTGTACAAATTTTACATCATTCTGATGAGCGGTCTTTGTGTTGTGCCTCCCAAAAGACAGCGATGTCCGCTAGGGTCGTGTTGAATGCGTCGCCGCCGCTAGCAGCCACACCCGATCGCCACATGTACTCCGCCAAATATACAGCGCGCTGCGGCAGTTATGTTAGGATGGGTTATCATAAAAATACGTACGGTTTCCTCTTCATTTCGAGGTAAATCCCACACCAAAAGAACGTCACTCATTATGAAAACAAATGTAACGGAGTGGACGGCAATAAATCACTCATGACACTGGCCCAGATACAGGCAGTGACAGTGATGCGCGCGCTCCGGTCAACGACCTGACCTTGGCCTATTTGGAGGGGGTTTGGCGGCCTGAAGTATGACTCATCAGGTATCATTCGATTCGTAACAAAACAAGGAAAGTCCTACTATCATTTTTATGATAACCCATCCTAACATAACTGCCGCAGCGCGCTGTATAAGGGTGGCATCCGTATAATACCAAAGTACCAAGATAACTGATAAAAAAGAGTTTAGTTCATTCCCATGAACTCCGTAGTTTTCCAGTTTCTTTTGGAGTATCTTAAATGAGACACACTCAAAAGCTTTGCTGAGGTCACAAAATGTTCCCCATGCAAAGCAATTGTTTTCAAAACTGTTCATTATTTGTTTTATTACTGGGTCTAATGCATTTACGGTGGAACATTGTTTTCGGAAACCAAATTGAGATTTACTAAACAGGTTATTTAAATCAAAAAACTCATTAACCTGGTTAAAAACTACATATTCCATATATCATTACAAGCTACTATTCTATTCTTCAATAAATTCAACTCATCTGCATACCAAGGCTTATTAATATTTTTCTTACATCTATTTGTAACTAAAATTTGCTTACTCTTATTCAAATAAAGTAATAAGAGAATTTAAAAACAAACTGAAGCAATCTTTGACATCTTTTTGAATCTTTCTGTGAGATAGTAAGGATCTCCGAGCTTAGATATACTCCTACGCAGAGGATTTTCATCCAAAGTTTCCCTGTTGGTTCTCAAGGGAACTGGTTATAGGCTACTGAAGTGGGGGTGGATGATGCTAACTACTTAGATGGGGAGAAAAAATATGTTGAAACTACATTGTTATGGTTAACCTGCACACTATGCTGAAGTATACTGTTAGTTATTTGACTTAGTCTAGATACCCAACAAACGTGGCAACTTGCCATGATAATTTTCAATGTTTCCACGTAATTCAAAATTTCAAATAAATTTACATAGTTTACATGGTAAAATTATGGTGATGTGATAGAGTCAGACAGACAACCTGTAACTCTACTGTCTCTGTTTTATGCACATGTCTATTGTATAGATTATTAGTAGAGTAAGAGACACGTTAATTGACACAATCAGAAATAAACAAACTATTGACTTTTTGTAAACTTAAGCATAAAATTCAGTCTTAAAAACATATTTTCCATTTGTTTTGTTTCTTATCGTGTTTTCAATGACCATCTATTGCTGCAGTTGCACCCTGAATGTAAATTGCGATAGTTTTAAAGGCAATTATTTGTATTAAAACTTAGCAACTTTATTGCCGGTAAACAATTTGTATTACAATTTATTTGTAAACAAACACCATCTGACAGTATGCGCAAATTATTAACAAGCAACTCATGTGGTCCAACCACCGTCTGTAATTTGATTAGTGTACAAAAAGAGGTTGAAATGAACAGTACACTAGTGTGCCAACTTACGTGCTTCTTGCTCTACTTGTACATCATATACTGAATACCATTTAGTTTTTTAAGTTAGGTTAGTTTCTCAAAGATTAGAGATCATAATTATGTACATAATTATCTCCCACTCGTTCAAGGTCAGGCGATAATTGCCAGGAGACAATGAGCTTGCAGCATCTGTTACAGCAAGTGGTCTCATCTCGTTTGATTTACTGTCTTAATTTATGTTATCTCCCTTGGTAATTTCACAGTGTGTTATGTTTTTACCTACTACAGTGACAGTGTTTACATATGATAAACTAACATAGTAAAAAAGTAGAAAAGTAAACTGTTCATAGCATGAGAGGCCTACCGCTCATCGTTTTGTCTTCTTCTTAGCTTCAATAAATATTTAAGTTACAAAGGTTTTTCTGATAGTGGATTACTTCTACCTTTGTGTTTCTACCTTTCTTACCATGAACAGAAATAAGTAATATGCAACAACTTGACAGGGGATAAATTAGCTTACCATCTGCTGGAATAAAAACTATACTGAAGGCCCTTAGCAGACATCCATACCTAGAGCCCAAGAAGAGTTAAAACAATTTTTATTCTAAACCATAGACATATAAATTACTCAGCACCCTAAAAAATGTCTTCACCAAGCCTAGGCCTAGTTTTCTTTGTAACCCTATAACAAGTGAATTATCTTAAAATTCACTGAATTAAACTAACAACCTGAATTAACTTGAGGGTGAACTGACATTTCAGTTTACATTGTAGGTGTTTCATTATTCCTAAGCCTACATCAGGCAGATTTTATTTTTTCATGTGTAACAAAAAATTCCTTGATATAGGCCTAATCTCAGTGGGGGTTACTCAACTGAGGTTATAGGAAATCACGAGAACTAATCCAGCCTATGAGTAAGTAAACACCTAACATATTAATACTTAATGAATGAATTATTTCCCATTTTTAACCATGGTGGAACACGTAATTCAACTTACCGTATCCTGGAACCCATTGTACACTATAAAATAATAGTATTGTATATTATCGTATCCATTGAAACAACGTCACTGAAAGGTTCTCAGAAACTCCCACATTACAACAGACTACCATTTGACAGACGACATTGTTCTTTCGCTCATCTTCCGCAGTTTGATAGACTCAAAAAATACCAAAATCAGCTGTTAAAATCTAAAACATGAAATCCTTCGCTATAGCTTTATATAGCCTTAACGACATATAATCCCAGTCTATATCGTCTTAATATAATCATTTATCTCCAACATTTTAGTAAAATAACTATAGAGTCTATAATATAGAGTAACAATATAGTATTACTCTACATTTTATTTTTATTCTGCGATTTTAGGCCTCTAAAATTATAAATTTTTTACATGTCTGATCTCAATCAATAGCTCTTCCCTCTTATCCTCAAGATGTGCCTTTTGTGGGTTAAAAAACTTATTTACTTACTATTATATCCTCTTCTTACCAACTCTGGGTTAGCGTAGTGGTTATCGTGCTCGCCTCGTAATCCGAGGTTCACCAGATCGATCCTGACCAAAATCGTACAATTTTGAGAAGGTTTGAAACTGGACCCAGCTGTCATTTATCATTGGGCTTTTAATTAATGATGCTTTCTAAGAACAGGTCGACCTTAGATAGTAACAAGACCAGGGTTTGGACCGTTCCCTATCAAAACGTTAAAAAATACCACTGGCGTAGATATACAAAACAAAAACTCTCCTCTAAGAGAGTATTGGAGGTGTCAAAATGACCAAAGTTGTAGTCATTTATGGGGGTTAGGTTATATTAGTTTCTGAGGGCAGGTGTTGGGTCCAAGAAATCTTCTAGGCCACAGAAGCCCACATTGTTCAAAACAAGTTTCAGTTTATTTTTAAAATGTGTAATGTAAATCTCGTAATGTGTAATGCAGTACTAGTTGGTAGTTTTTTTTTAATGTTTGGCCTATATAATTCGGTCTTCTTTCAGAAAGTGTGAATTTGTATTGTTAAGCAAAAGGTGTCGGTGTCTGGTGTTGTGATTGTGAATATGTAATTTTGGAAAATGTTGTTTTGTTTTATGTTGTAGCGTTGTTTCAAATATGTAGAGGGAAGGTACAGGAACAGTAAAAATTCCAAGTTTTGGAAAAGCCACCAGCAGCTTGTACGGGTTGGGAATCGTAGCTTTAATCTGATTGCCCGTTTTTGGAGTTTGAAAATTTTTTCCCGGTGGGTTTTGACCATGGATGTAGTATAGATGGAGCGGTCACGCGGATGAATAGTGAAGCCGCGCCGGACTTCACTGTTGCGGGCAGGCAAGCCGCCACGCCACCGGGGCCGTGTGCCCCAATACCTGATTACCTGATCGAACACAATAAATGAATAGTTTATTTGTGTGTAAACACTTTCTTTTGGCAAGGAAAGTAAATAAAGGTCCAAACATTTATACAACGATTCTTAGTTATATATTTATTTTATAAAATAATAATAATCATACATGGTTAAAATTGGTATTAAACGTTTAAGCACCTTGTAAGTATGTTTATTTGTTGTTGAAGGGACGGATGATCCAAAGATCCTCACACTACAACCGAAGCTTATTGTGTGTTCCTATAGGTCCCTAGTACGTTAGTTGGGCAAACCAATGCCCGTACCCTTTACGAGATCCAGGAGTTTTTTCCCAATACTAACGTCCCATTCATCACCTGGTTTCTTGCAACCAAAACAGAGCCCTTTCTCCTTGCCCCGAGTCTCTCGCAATCCAGTATGATGTGCTTGGCAGTCTCTTCAGACTGACTGCAAAGCCTACACACCTGACTTTCATTTTCAAGTCCCAAGAGTGTGGGGATGTTTCCTGAAGTGGCCGTGTCCAGTTATCAAAGCAATCACCTGCTAACCCGACCTCCGCCCAACCTCACCAACCGGTTAGTGAAGTGCAGTTCGGATCACAGTGCGTTATTAGCATCTGGTTAGCGTATGTTCTGGAATCACTTTTCACCTCTATTTTGCTTACTGTCGTTTGTGTTACAGCCTATTTTTGCCAGTAGAAAGCAAAAATAATTTATCTAATTTTAAAACATTTGTTTTGGTCGTTTTTGTTAATGCCCACTTTTATTTATGAGCTTCTGGCCTTTCCTAGGTGCCAAGCACCGTGAACCTTCCCTGTACCATATGAGGACTATGTCATCTGCATAGCCCTGGACAAAGACGCCTCTGCTAGTGAGCTCACGAAGGAAACCGTCCACCACAAGGTTCCACAGCTAGTATCTGCTAGCAGCCTTTTGCCAAGTGCTTGACCAGAGTCACCCTACCATTGCTGGCGATATAAGTCCCTAGACCATTTTGTTAATCGTGTGAAAAGCAGTTGTTTTGCTTATGCCACAGCTTGGCTCTGGACCAAAGAATAACATACCAGAACCTCTTTACCAAGCTTATCTGCACACTCATTGCCACCTATGCCTACATGGCCAGGTACCCAACCAAGATGTACAGAGTTGTGTGATGCGAGTTCGCTGAGTGCGTTGTAACACTCACACTCTAATTTTGACTTGATTTCGTTGGAGTCAAGAGCCTTGAGAGCAGCCTGACAATCTGACAAGATTACTATACGCTTGTCGCAATAGCGTCTGGCAAGGCCTAGATTGGCACAAACCATGATACCACAAATTTCTGCTTGAAAAATAGTACTGACTTGCGCAGAGTTCTGTGTTGGGTGATTCACTGTACACCCCGTAGCCAGATTTCCCTTCAATAAGAGAGCCGCTCGTGTACCATACAAGGCTGCCTTTCCTGAAATAGGGTCCTTCCCCAGATTTCCACTCTTCTCTGAAGCAGAATACAACAGAAAAAGGTTTACTGAAAACCATCTCCGTACTCATGATATCTGAAGTCATTTCAAGCACAGGTTCTGTGAGCAACAGCTTTGGCGATGGTGCAATTGCCTGTTCCAGACAGGCCTTACCTCCATTTGCCTGCGACATTTAATCGATAGGCTGAGTTTCGTGTTTCTGCCTTGATGATATCCAAAGGCAGTAATCCAAGAGAAACTTTGAGAGTTGCTGACGGGCTGCTCCTGAAAGCTCCAGTGACTAGAAGTGTGCCCCGTCTTTGTAAACTCATGATTTTGGCTATGGTTATAGTCTGGTTCACCTTTGTCCACCAGACTAGTGATCCATATGTGCTGACTTGAAGCCTTATTACTGCCTTGTACAGCCACAGTGCTACGTGAGGCTTGATCCCCCACGTGGAGCCTGCAAATCTCCTGGACATGATGAGCGCCCATTTTGCCTTATGCTGTTATTAAAATGATTATTCCAAGTCAGCTTAGAATTAATTGTCAGCCCTATAGATATTAGACTGTACCCTGATACTTCAAGCCGTGTTAGTCCAAGTCTCAGCTGGGAAAGAGACTCCACGTTCTTTTTCCTTGTGAAAGGAACAACTACTGTCTTTGAGGGGTTTATGCTTAGTCCCTCTCCAAGACACCAGACATTGACATATTGAAGATTGACATTCATGACATCAGCAACAATATTCGTGAACCTTCCCTGTACTATGAGGACTATGTCATCTGCATAGCCCTGGACAAAGATGCCTCTGCTAGGGAGCTCACGAAGGAGACCACCATCCACCACAACGTTCCACAGAAGAGGCGAAAGCACACCTCCCTCCGAACAACCTTTTGTGGGTGCGATCACTATCGATTCACCTTGAAGATCGGCTCTAATCCGTCTGGAGCAGAGCACGGTCTCAATCCACCGACATATAGCAGACTCAAGACCACGCCCACGCACCGCCCGGACCATGGCCATGAAAGTAACATTGTCAAAAGCACCTTCAATGTCCATAGAGCGATTTCCTTAGCAGCAAGGCTGCCCTCCACCCTGCTCTCAAGTTGATGCAGGGCTGTTTCGCAGGACTTACCAGGCTGATAGGCATGCTGGTTTTGATGAAGAGGAGTACCTGAAACAACTCCTTTTCTTAGATGTATTTCTATTAGTCTTTCCAGCGTCTTCAAAAGAAACGATGAGAGACTAATGGGACAAAACTATTTTGCAGTTGAGTAGTCTGCTCTTCCTCTCTTGGAAATGAAGACCACCCTACTGAGGTGGCAAGCTTGAGGAATGTACCTATAAGCCAGGCTTGCTCTGAAGAGTTCGCACAGGAGGACCAAGAGAGCTTCCATTGACATGCATTGACTTCCATTGGTGTAACATTGACAGCATGATACCATCTCCCCCAGAAGATTTAAATGGGCCAAACTTGCTTATGGCCCATTTAACTTTGGAAAGTGTGACAATTAGTCTGGCTAAAGTCCAGCTTCTACGATCAGCTCTAGGCCATGAGCCCGGTTCGCTGTTGCCGGTCATGCCTGAACAATCACTCTCAAAAATGCACAATGGTAAGTGAGTCTCAAGGAGAAGTTTGAGACTTCCACCAATTCCAGTGGTAAATTGTCCCCCTGGTGGCCTTGGGGATCCCAGGAGAGCAATTGGGCTTGAGGCTAAAACACGCTGCAGTCTTGCTGCTGAGCTGAGACTATGTTTACTTCCTGTGTAAACCGTTTTTAAGAGTTCTCTTTTGCTTTTTTGGTTGCAAGGCTATATTCTGTGAGTGCCCTATGGTATGGCTCACAGATACGGCTCCGTTTGCAATGGTTATAAAGCTTCCTGACATCTGTCCTTTTGCAGTCAAGGTCAGAAGTCCCCCACTTGGTATTAGTGCGACTATTTCCCTGCCGCAATGTACAGTTGTCCTGCAATCAGCTTACGATTGTGTTCTGAAGATCAGAAACATTCTGGCCCATGTCTGCAAAGCATCTGACCCTCCAACCCAATTATCCCAGTTGAGACAGGAGGTCAGACTTGTAGAGTGACCAGTCTGTTCTCCTGGGATCTCGATAGCGCAGGGCGAGTCACCTTCACTGTGCAAGTTAAAACAAATGTACCTGTGATCAGACAAGGAGGCCTCATGGCATACGTGTCAGTTGTCAATGATCCTAAGGAATGCTTCTGAGCAAAAGGTAATGTTAACAACCTCATTTTGATTTTGTGTAAGGAACGTCGGACGGTTTCCGACATAACAGACAAAGGTTCTTAGATATGAGAAACTGAAGAAGAGCCTCACCTCTTGGATTTGTATTGGTGCTTTTCCATCCGATTGTGTAATGGGCATTGTCGTCACAACCTAAAAGGAGTTGCTGTCCGCCAGCGCAGGATGACTCCACCAAAAGTTCTAGTTCTCTCGATAGAGGAAGGTCCCCAGAGTCGTAGGGCAAGTAAACCGAGCCTGCAATTGTGCTCCATTCCTCGCCTTCATTACTCCAGGTTATAGACACCACAGTGAGATCTCTAGAACAGAATTCAGTGAGGGTTAGGCAATCCATACCTTTCTTCACAAGTATGCGTGTTCTGACATTTTTGAGAGAGGTACAGCAAATCAACCTACCCTTGGTATCGCCCAGGCCTGCAACCCTTCCTTGGTGAAGCCATGGTTCTCGAATCAGCGCCAATTCTTGAGAGCGCCTCTCTTTGAGAAAGAACTGGCAGAAAGCAGCCGAGGCTGCTTTACTGTGATGTAGGTTGATCTGGAGGACCCTGGGCATTGTTCTTGACTGTCGTTGGGACAATTGAAACTTGAAAGTGTTTTAGGTTGGCTGACCTAACAGCTTTGAAGCAGGCCTCACCCAGGAAACAGACGAATCCGTAACTTTTTGGGTCTGGCTTAGCTGGTAGGACCTTCCATTCCTTCATCTTTAGGGCGGGGTTTTGCTTATCGAGCATCTCGAGGACCTTTTCTGGAGTTTTCTTCAGAAGCTTTGGGTGAGCTCTAAAAAATACCCTCGTTGACCTCAAGATGTCTTTCCTCAGACCAACAATAATTTACCTGGTAAGTAACATGAATCAGTAGTGTTTTTTACCGTAAACACTTTATATTGGGCAGTAACCTATAATTCAGTGAGCTTATAATTTTGAATTAAAAATACGGGAACCATGTGTTCGGCCAATTTGGCGTTGGGACAACGATGATGAATGAAAACCCGATTAGCCAATGAAAACGTTCGGTGTCGTTATCAAATTAGCTTCGTTTCGTTACTTTTACTTATAGCTAACATGCATAACTATGGATGTAATGCCTGGTACATTATATGGCGTAATATTTATTATAAAACAAATTTTAACTGGGCACTTTACTACACTAACTGTGATTACAAAGTTTTGAGGAAAAATAATGTTGTAAGCTCATATTGATCGAAGTATGAACAAGTTTATAATGTTTATGTTAATCATCTGTTTACTATTCTTTTAACTTGTTTATTATCTTAATGTTCACCTTAGTGTATTATCTTGTTAATGTTAATGTTATGTTGCTCATATTGATCGAAGTATGAATAAATTTATAATTATAACATCATAACATAATTATAAACTGTTATAATTATAACATTATAACAGTTTATAATTATGAATAAGTTTATAACATTAATCATCTGTTTACTATTCTTTTAACTTGTTTATTATCTTAATGTTCGTTCTACTTTGAATGTACTATCGTTTTAAAATAATAAAATAAAAAATTTCAATTCATAGAACTTTGTTACTTCTTGTTAAAAAATATATAAAACAGTTTATACAAATGTTAATCTTATGGAGTTGTTTTATTTAGGTATTCAGCTGATTACAATATACAATTTTTCAAACATCTGACATAATAGCGGACAATTATGTTGCCAGTTGAGGGCGTGGTTTGCCGGGTTATCAACCAAGATCAGCCAAAAGAGGTGCTGCATTGCCAAAACTCCTCACCTCCTGATCGAAATAACATTCAAGTGATATTTTTCTAAGGCAAAATGGCAACATAGTGACAGCGTACAACCATGCTATTGGCTACAGCCCAACTGTCAACTTATTTATTTATTTTTTTTTTTTGCAGGCTTGCGAGATTCCCGAGCGGAAAATGGGACACTATCTAGTTAATTGTAAATTATATAATATTTTACATTGTAAAGAGGTGATTAGACATTTTGTGGGTAAAAACAAGCCTATGCAATATAAATACACCCTGTCTGAAAGATATCGTTTGTCGATTGGTTGGCCAATGATTTGATTTTGATATTTATTAACAATCGAAATACCTATACAGCCTGATTTGTAACTCACTCACGTATACAAATTCTAGACCACTTGCAGACGAGTTAGAAATGTGAAATTTAGTATGCAGGTTATAGCTTGTACTTAGAAAATTAAGGGGAAATTGTCAAAGGTTAAACATTTCTATTTTGAAACCTCTAATTTGTATATTAAAAATTGGAAATTTTAACATTGGCCTTATGGGGTTTCAAATCAAAACAAAAGAAATCATAAAAGCTGTAAAAAAATCCAATAAACTGTCAAATTAACTTTCACATGTTAAGAGTGTAGAAAAATAAAAGAACCTTTGAATAAACATAAAATCTAGAGTTGATATGTCCCAAATTAATCAAAATAGTATACTATATAAAAAATACTTGAAGGAGGTTGAGTTTCAGTAATAACTGGAGTGACCCAAAGCGGGGGTCTGGGGGCGGAGCCCTCAGCGAGCGAAGCAAGTATATATTATATTATTCATACTTTTTTATCTATCTTCCCAGCATAGAAGGAAGAATGATGTAGACACACTCGTCTTAACCCTCGATGACTGATGTAATGTTAACCAGTAGTATAGGCTTTTTCTGGGTCGCCAAGAGGGGAGGGGAGCAACTGCCCCGAGGGGCACTTTGTTTGGCCCAGTCCCCCACTTCCTGGGGTACAAGAAATATCTGTTCCTAATAAAAATATCGCATTAGCATCAGGGCCGGCGCTACCATATAGGCGAACTGGGCGACCGCCTAGGGCGCTAGAGGCTGAGGGGCGCCTGGCGCCTCAGCAATGACGGCCCCGAGCGCCACTAAGAGTTGGGCGTGTGTAAAATTGGAAAATATATTTTCCAGAAAAGTAAAATATTAAATGTACTATGAAAAACAGACTTTGGTTATTAATATGCCCAAAGTTATATATCCAAAAAGTTTGACGTTAACAACAAAATAAGACCTCACTACAGAATACATATATTCTAGGCCCCCGACGTCCTCTTTCGGATACTCTGGACCTCGTTGAGTAAACCCTTAACCATAGAGAGTTGGTTTTTATGATGGTGAAGAGGGGGGATTAGTATTAATTCTGTTCAGATTTTGTTTTCTTTCATGCTAGAATCCTACCTAGGATGCCTTAACTACACCCATATAATCTATATTATTAAAAGAATTTCTTGATTTTTGATTGAAAATTTTAGGCCTGTATTTTTTTATCTGTCGCTCTTGGGTTGCCATTGCCGCGCCCCGGCGCCCCCAAGCCACTCTTTTTAACCAGTTATAAAGGTTTTATATCACATATAATCCCCATAAAGCTGCTGAATTTTTGGCTGGTGGTGAACACCATCTGAAACTTATTTTCACACAATAATGGTTTTCTGCTGTGCTTTTCCGCTTCAAATTCAGAAAATGCAAGCTTTTAAATTGTTTGTATGTCCACCACTAGCAATCAAATATAACTCTAATTTTTTTATTCCTTAAAAGAGCATTACTAATAGAATTAATATATCAATAAAATATTCTATATAACTATTATCCAGTGCACTTTTGCCCAGGTCTTAAGTTGTAAAGATTGTTAGGGTTTCAAGGGATCAGCGAACCACAACTATTATGGAATGTCTGTAGTATTAAACCAAGCATAGAAGTGATAGCTGTTCCTATGGCTTATGTCATCAGTGGCTACCTGGTTCAGGGGTTTTCCCTGACTGCCTTAAAATAAGTAAAACAGTCCCTATGTTTAAGAAGGGCAACCTAGAAGACGTTGGTAACTTAAGTCCGATCTTCATAATCCCTGAAATCAGCAAGATATGGAGCACGTGTAATGCAGGCCCAATTAGCCAACCATTTCGAGGGGAATATACTTATGATGGAAAGGCAGTTTGGGTTAAGGAAGGGGCAATTAACCTCTGGTGCAGTTATGGTCCTGTAAGACAAAATCAAACACGATTTTGAAGCAAAAAAGAGTCTTAGTCACACTTTGTGACCATAATATAGTGTTTGACTGTTTGCCACCTCAAGACTACTCCACATTCCACATGAAGTCCCCCAAGGCTCAAGTTCCTGGCCCCCTGCTCTTTTTGATTGTGATACGTGACACCTTGATAATAACGAGAGGTAAGGACATCGATGACAGCTTAGGCGGACTCAACTTTAGAAGCCTCCAAGACCTGATTGCCTTAAACCGTCTGCAGCTTAACGACGGTAAGACAAATCAAATCAAATCATCTTTATTTATTGCAATACAATAGTACAGAATGGCATCAATCATAGCGTAATCAACACAAGCTTTTTAGCTTAATACCAAGGTACATAATTTAATAACATTGTTATTTATTGCACAGTTTCTTATAATTATATGAATTATTCAAAAAACTAGGGGTCTGCGGTACCAACAATTTCAGATCGGTACGGTTCGGTACGGTAAAAGATTTTGTACCTCGGTTCTCGGTACAAATTCGGTACGGTACAATGTACCGTCATATATACTAATTTAGTTATTAATTTGAATGTATCATAAACAAATTATTGAGTAATAATTAAGGTCATATACAATTATTATTATTAATTTGATTAAACAAATAAATAACTATACCAAAAATAAAAATATTTTTAAAACCTGCATCTTCGGAGTATTACATTATTTTAACATTGTTATTATTATGTATTAATGCAAGTTCTTGAAATAATCATGAGAAATAAATTCAAAAATTACTTGAAAATCAATCAATTGCATAAGTTGCTAACTGATTAATTATATTGATTTCAATATAAATAAAAACTATTGGTTTAATTCATACAAACAACAAAAACCAAAGTTTTATTAATACTATTCTTGTTGCATTGGGAGATTATTGTATCATTAATACAAAGTAAAATCAGATAACTTAAATAAAACTATGTATGATGTGAAACTAAAAGAAATTAGAAATTAGAAAATTAGACCAATAAATACTGAAGATTAAAATCAAAATAATTCTAAAATTACTTAATTACATTACTAAATTCAAAATTGAAGTCCATAACAAATATTACAGTAAATTTATTTAAACATAAGTACCATGGAAAACTGAAAAATAAATAAATAAAGTAATAAAAGTAAGACAGTTTTATATAATGTTAATTTGCCTATATCATATTTGAAATAATTAGCTATTAACCTTATCAAAAAATAAATTTAGGTTATTGTTAATAATAAATTTTAGTTGAATTTTCCAAAACCACACAAGATAATCTAACATATAACAGATATATGTATGTACAAATTTCACAGCACAGTAAAAAATAACAAATTTATGCTACCATTTGAAATTTATCAAGTTAGTGGTTATATTTGAATTAGTTTTCAACCATTTTTTAAACCTTTTTTAATATAATTTAAAAATTTAACTAGTATACTTCAATAACAATAATAATAATACATAAATAAAAGCAGTTTAATTTGAAATCATAATGGAGAACGAAAGCGATTCCTTTTCTCACTCTAGGAATAATGTTGACAAACAACTGATTTACAGCCACTCACCCTAGGAATATTGTTGACAAACAACTGATTTACAGCTAATTACCTCCCTCCCCCCTTACCCCTCACGCTTTCCTAGTCTAAACCTTTCTTGTCATCAAGGACATTTTTTGCGACCCTACCCAGCTACTCCCCACTCCCCTTGCCTACCTTTATTATCTCCATTCTCGTTCAGCTATAAATAACACCTGTCAACGTCTCTTTTCCTACGAGTTTTGGGTCTTGTTTTCCTTAAAGGAAATGACTAGTTATAAATAGGAGACGGTCTTATTTAAACCACTTATTTTGTTAAACTCTGTTTATTGTTTGAAGCAGTAAACTGTAGTACCGAATCTGTACCGGGGTTATGTTCTGTACCGAACCGATGACGGTAATTAGTTGTGTACCGTACCGGTACCGTTTTTTCGGTGCACCGCAGACCCCTACAAAAAACTCCTCCAAAGAATATAAAAATTAACAAATCATAAATTTCTTTAACTTGTTTTTAAATTGATCAAAATCTAAAATATTTTTTAAATCAGCAGACAAGGCATTAAAATACCTGATACCCGCATAACATGGCTTTTTCTTATAGAATTTTAATTTGTGTCTTTGTAACTAAAATTATTCCTATGTCTGGTGTTATGGTTGTGATAAGACCCCGATAAGCATAGGTCATTTGAGTTCCTTTTAACTACCATAATCAGTTCAAAAATTTATAAGGTAAAAACAGTCATGATTCCTAATACTGGAAAATGTTCTTTGGCTGATTCGAGCCAATTTAATTTCAACATTATCCGTAGAGCTTGTTTTGAAAAACTAAAATTTTGTTTAAATTTTCATTGGAGGTATTGCCATACATAACCAATCCAAAAGAATTGTGAGAATGGATGAATGCGAAATATACAGATTTCATAGTTGCCAAATCGCACACTGGTCATATTTTTCTTAGTACAAAAATTCCAGAGGAAATTTTATTGCAAACTTTTGCAATATGTGAATTCCAATTAAGATGATTATCAATGTAAAAAACCCTATAAGGGTTTTACATACATGAGTATTGTAATCATGACTATTCACTATATACATGACTATTGTATGTGTACGTGATACATTCCATTAACAGTAACAATGATCCGCACATTACAGAAGTCCATCAAAACTGACATGCAGGAGGGGATGACTGTGTTAGGTTTCATTCTAGACCCCAAACTTACCTGGGCACAGCGTGTGAGTGGAGTGTGTACAAAACTCTCCCGCATGTGATTAACATAGTATACAATTCGGCTCAGATTAGCTTGAACATACACTCCTTAGTATATACTACATAAAATTTATCTCAGCAGATATACTAATTATGCTGATTGGGAGAGGGCAGAACATAGAAGGATGTTGTAACCCTACACTCAGGGGCTCGAGTACAAAATGCTGTATTTTTGAAACTCATAATGGCGGTAGCTTTGAATTTATTTTGTATTTGTTTGAACTTTACCTATCACTTCTACACTACGTTTCGGGAGGTAAGGAAACTCCTCCTGTTATCAAGTGAACCCTACTTAAATTCAAATATCAAAAAACTACAACTAACTAGTCTAATTTTCGTTTTTTCCTGAATTTTGATTTACATAAAACTAACACAATACAAATAAAATATGTTACACAAATTCAATTACAGTACAAATGAAACAATTAAATTGTATTTTCAGTGTTTCATTTGTAATTAAATTTGTGTGGCGTATTTTATTTGTATTTTTTAGTTATTGTATGTGTGTTAGTTTTGTTTTTGTGAAGATAAAAATGTAGGAAGAAAAAAAACAACAAAATTTAGGCTAGTTAGTTGTAGTTGTTTGATATTTAAATGTAAGTCGGGTTCACTTGATAACGGAGGAGTTTCCTTACCTCCCAAAAATTAGTGTGGTGTTAATCACTAGAAGCGATAGGTAAAGTCCAAAGAAAGAAATCAAAAATAAATACATAATACTGTTTGAGAGTTTTTACTATCAACTTTTAGCGAATTTCCCCTATAGGGAAGAAGCTATTACCGTAGGTGGCATGGTAAGACTTAAGTCCGAGACCATGACAACTTTTTGTTTTGAGGTCCCCAGATGCCAAAAACACAATTCGTTCAAATTTATATATATATATATATATATATGTGTCCGTTACCGCGATGACTTTTGAAAGAAGTACCCGATTTTGATGAAATTTGGCACAAATGTGGAGAGTAACATTTATGACTTTAAGTTTGAAAACCAGATCGATCGGTCTATGGGAAGGGGGTTTCAAATTTTCCAAAAATCAGTTTATTGAATTTTTCAGCCTAAAATTTTAAAAACACTAGATTTTGGTTATAGCCATTTTATAGAGCTTAAAAAACAAACAATTTAGTATTTTGAATCATTAAGCTAGGTTTAGTGGTTGTGGAGAAAAGTCAAAAAATGTGTTCATAAAATTTCCCATGTTAATCTTATGGGAATACGGTTTTTAGATTTTCCTCAGATAATTTCACTAAAAACTCCAAATTT
The DNA here is from genome assembly GCA_963675035.1 of Allygus modestus. Lineage (NCBI taxonomy): Eukaryota > Metazoa > Arthropoda > Insecta > Hemiptera > Cicadellidae > Allygus > Allygus modestus. Next base: position 37,905,748 of record OY776114.1, read on the forward strand.
ATTTCTACCAATCAGTTTAGCTCTACAAAACAATCATTTTGGCGTTTTTTAATTGTTGTTTTACGTCCAACTGTTGCAGTGATATTCAAAGTGCTAAACACAGTACGTTGTCCAATGTTATCCTTATGGAGAGTAAATAAAATGTTATGTTTCGATTATTTATGTATGTATATTGATGAAACTTGGTATGTGGCTTCAGCTAGTTGTGGTATATTTATATTAGCACAAAAAAGGTTTTTCTTGATTTTTCCCAGTAGCAGCAGACCTGCATACTCGCGCCCCATGTTATTCATATGGATAATAAGTAAAGTTTTATATCTCCCTTAGTTATGGACCCAAATTAATAAAACTTGGTATGTAGCTTCACCTGGTTGAGTTATATTTATAATTGCAAAAAATACATTTCTTATCTTCCTTGTTGCAGCAAACCTGCGTACTCAATTATAATGTTATTCTTATGGAGAATAAATAAAATGCTATATATCACTTATTAATGAATGTATTTTTGTGAAACTTGGTGAGTGGCTCTAGACAGTAATGATACCAATATATCCATATGCATTGGAAATTCGCTGAGTACGCAGGTTTGCTGCGAAGGGGGTATTAAATTATTAGAATAACCATAAATTGAAGTAGGGTAAAGAAAACTCCTCAGATATAACAATCATACATTTTATTCAAGAATCAACAAGCTCATCAATCTCAACACCAAAACCATTGTTTTGATAAATATAACATCCCAAGGTCCAGCTTTAGTTGTATAGAGTACCACAAATATACATTTTAAACGACATGTAATGTGGGAAAAATATAAGGAGAGAAATTAATGTATTAAAATAAATTTTAACTGACCAAATTTAGTGGTTTGCCCACAAAACACAGTACCACGCCAGGCCAAGCCTTAATGGAAATATATTGTATGCACAACTAAATAGTGCTAATGATTTATAAAACTCAATATTTTTTGCCAGGTTCTCAGCCCACAATTCTTTTTATAGCCTCTTACACAAAATGATAAAAAGGAGTGATTACTATTATTGCACAGACCATCTTCAAAAATCAAGTTTTGGGCTTCTTGATGTATCATTCAGAATTCAACTCAAAAATTAGTTTTTTTATACGAAAAGTTTCAAACTTTAATCATGAATCACACACTAACTTTTGGAATTGTTCTATTATTTCTTTATTTTCCATCAGATGTTCAGAAACCCTGAAAAAATTAAACAACAAATTACAATGGTGTTCTGGTGCTCTTGAATTAGGCCATAATGCAAAAGAACACCTCACACCATCAAGTGCTGTTTGCGTTAGGCCTAATCTACTTGAAAGCCATGTATAAAAGTTTTAGAAAAATTGGTAAAAAACTAATTTTGTAGACACTTAGGAGTAAAAATTACATTGGCTGACAGTTTAACAAGATGAGATATACATAAGACAATTTCTCTTAAGTACTATATTCTTCACACAAGAAGAATACCAATACCACAAGGATAGGAAAATTGTACTGGTAACTGAGTTGATGTCTCTAACAAATAAACTTCCACCAAGAATATAACTAAGAATATTTTCAATATGTATACAGTAGAACCTCGGTAAACCGAGCCTCGCTTATCCGAGATTCCGGGTTAACCGAGGCGGTCCTAATATGTGTACAGTATTATAAATTTCAAAGAGAAAGTAACACGCTCAAATAAACGAGCAATTGACAGCGCGCGCCTTCACTTACCGCAACCGCAATACACGCGCTGAACTGTATTGTGTTTGCATTCAACTACAGTAAACGTCGGCAGTTGTCAAGGATGTTCGGCAAAGTTCGTGCGTAGCAGACAGAGCAATTCGGGACCGTCGTCGTTAGTCTGCCGAAGCCGCCATTTCGTGTTGACAGTGATTTGTTTACTCAGTTCTATTTATGGCTGTTAACTTAGCGTGTCCGTGTTAAATAGAGAGATGAGTGCTAAGCGCAAACGTGTCGTTGTGTCTTTAGACTCGAAACTAAATGCAATGTTACGATATTTCTTGTACTAATAAACTGAACAAAACTCAAATCATTGTTTTATTTCATGGTTTAAACATATCTTGAGGTATTTATAACCCCAATTACGATTTTTAGGTTACATTCCGTGTTATCCGAGATTTGACGTATCCGAGGTGGCCTCGGTCCCAATTAACTCGGTTAAGCGAGGTCCTACTGTAATTTAGATTTTAACAAAAAAAGTTTAACTGTTAAAGGCTGTTAATAGGTTATGACTATTAAGGCTTTTACTTAGACCTTTGGATTTGGAAGCTTAAAGTATTTCATTCTAATGCCAAACATGATTTTTTGTCCAGAAAAATCATGTAACAAACACACCCAGGTGCTAAGTCACGCTAGGATCAAACATAAATTATTCATATTTACTGTCAATTATTCTCTTATAGTTTGTTAGTAACTGCCACTAGCTGCAATCTAAACTATTTAAAAAACTTTTTAACATGACTTGATCTTCTTAGTTATTAAATAACAAATTTGAAATCTGCAAAAAAGTGTAAATAACACTAGCAGCAAACCTTTTAACATTTGTACAATGCTAAAATAATTGGTTTCTAAGCATTGTCCTCACTCCACTCGACTTTTTCGTGGAGTTATCTCAGATCAAGGTTCGTAGAGCTTTCAGCCCAGGTATGATTATTTCCACAAGAGTAATGTTTACAGCAAAGATTTGAGGTCGTTCAGCTGATGAATAAATCAACAACATAGTATAAGCGTTGCCAACCTCACATCAGGGGACAATAATGGTACAGCTATTTTTAAATTGTCCCTAGACATGCAGAAATAAAATGTAAACCCTTAATCCATTAATTTAATAATACAGATAAATCAAAACAATATATTAGTTTCATCAAATCAGGGGTGCAGAATATGTCTGATCCGGCGAGCCAGGCTCAGGGGAAATTTTGGGCCAACAAACAAAATATACTTAAGCGCACATTAATTTCCCGGGAAATTGAAAAATCTTAGATAACATAACAAAAAAAAGGGGTTGCATAATCAATTTAAGTAAAGTATAATTCCATCGTCATTGGAAGTCACATAATAGACTACGGCATATTATCCAGTGTTAAATATCCAAATAATGTTGATGGTCTCATGGTTACATTAGACAAGTAACTGTGTTTGTTTACCTCAAAATTCAGTCGACTAGCGACCCGACATTTGTTGTCTCATTCTTAACGGCTGGTCTATTGTTCGGCATCCAGTTGAGGGTCGCGGTAATTTATTCAAAAAATAAGAGGTGTACTACTTCAAAATGCTAAAACCAAAACTAATTATCGTACAAAGACAAATGATGGCTCATTTTTCATCTACATATCACAAATTAAATAAAATGTCAATCAAAGTTGTGTGACGTTCCGTTCAAGACATACGAATAATACAACTACTGTTTATCAGTTTTATCAATGTTCATGACCATCAGGAACGCATTGCTAACGTCACCGACCATCGGGAACGCATCGCTAACGTCGCCGATCATCGAGAACGCATCACTAATGGCGCTGGCAATCGAGAACACATCGCTAACGTAGTCGAACAATGGGAACGCATCCCTAACGTCACCAACCAACGGGAACTCATCGCTAATGTCACTGACCATCGAGAACGTATCGCTAACGTCGCCGACCATCAGAAACGCATTGCTAACGTCGCCAACCAACGGGAACACATTGCTAACGTCGCCGACCAACGAAAACGCATCGCTAACGTCGCCGACCATTGAGAACGTATTGCTAACTTTGCTGACCATCGGGAACGCATCGCGAACGTCGATGACAATTGAGAACGCATCGCTAACTTCGCCTACTATTCAGAACGCGTAACGCAATCGCCAATGACCGCGACCTGAAATTCCCGGTTCGGCTGAAAATTTCCGCAAAATCCACACATTTTTTCCCGGTCACCAAAGTTCACGCATAATTCCCGGTTTTCCCGGTCGGTGACAACCCTGAGGTAGATTTTAATGTAAAGATATGTTGCAAATTTTAGGGGAAATATTTGGTTCGTAATAGTAGGATCGGGGGAAATTTCAGGGGTCTAAACATTTTCTGCACCCCTGCATAAAATAATCGCTGACTAAAATAACCGCATACTTTGGTATATAAGCATGTTTATTTGAATTACAATGATGAGGAAAATATGGTACGCATACGATAAATATTGTGTTCCCAGCAACAATGCAGATTGGATTGGTGATCACGTGACCTTACAGCTGTTTTTACGAGTTAGCTATAAAACCTTGATTATATTGACTGCACAGACCTTTAGGAAGTATCTATGGGCCTTAATCTCAGATGCCCCCCTCTGTCTCTTTATTTTCATTAACCCGATGACACTGGATCAGTTCCAAGATAGTATCTGCGAGGGTCTTCATCTGGATAGCAAGTAAGTTCCCTTGTGTTTACCATTATGTAAATCGTCAAAAAAGGTTTTAAAATAAAGACATTTTTTGGAGGACGTCTTTTTTTTAGATGTGCATTCCTTTTTTGGGCTGTACATACATATCAAAGAGATTTTTATTATTTAAAAAAAAATTGGTCTAGTTATTAAAAGAATAGTATGTTTTCAATTAACTGAACTTGTTTAATTTTTCTAGGATACTTACATCTTTTCTTTCAATTCCTCTTCTTCAGCATCTTTAGAATCTTCAATTTGGCAAAGGAAAAGATCATTTTCATATGTTGGGAAATAGTACCTGATAACATAAATTAATATCCATTAACAGACACAACCTTGTACAGTTAACTCCCCATTATCCAGGGGGTTACTGACCAAGTTACAGATTAACAGGGGCTGAAGGTATTAATAATTTAAATTTTTAATTTACAATAGGTTGCATGAAAAAGTAAAGTATCATTTTATAACTCAAAAACAAATTGATAACATAAATGTTATGTTACATTTGAACCTAGATTATAACTAAATAATAATAATTTTAGGTGTAAAAATATGAATAAACTGTTTAAAACAATGTAATCTAATTGCCGACACAACAAGTAACGTCATCAGACAAGGAGAGAGGGAACACAATGTAATGTAAATAAATGTTAATAAATTATTACTTTTTCAATAACATTCAATTTATTTAATTTTTTGTTTCAACCCATCCGATCGGTGATTAGCATGGATAATCGGGAGTTGACTGGGTATTGAGAGAAATAAAAGTTTTCTGGCAACTATTCAACATGTCCGTCAAATAGTACCATTTATTTAAGAGAACACTCACATCAAGGTAACATTCGCTTACAAAAATAGTAGTTTTACCAACAGAAAGCTAAGGAAGGTAAGTCTCTAAAAACCCTTTAGGGTTATGGTGCGAGTAATTTTTAGGGTTGAGTCGACTAGATCTAATTATTCTCGAGTTTTGAGTATTTTCGGTAAGCAATATATTGTTGTTAGTAGTTTCAATGTAATGTTATTTTCTCTCTACTGCCTTAATCAGCTTATTAAAACAATACATATTTATTTGACTAAAAACTGTTAAGAGACAGGCATTCCTAACATGTGGTTTTAGAAAAACCATTCATGCGGCTTCGCTCGCGAAATCTTTATTTAAATTTTACTATATGAATTCCTTTGCTACGGCTGGTATTGTATAAACAATATTCTCCCATAAGATTGATTTGCATTAGAACTTACAGGACTTGTGGGGTGGAGCCCTAAGGTTGTTTGAAGAAATTTCTAGGTCTGTATGTTAATATGATTTGAGCTATGTGCATGAAAAATGTTAGTTTAATCAGTCCAGTAGTTTATCCATGATGGAAGTCTAAACATCCATCCATCATATACATACATCCTAACTTTCACATTTATAATAGCCTATTAGGATTGTGGAAGTAACTAAACTCAAAGGCTAGATACACTATCTGAGTCGCTTACTCTTGTTTAACACTCAACTTCCGAAGCATATTTAAAGATACAATAGTATTGTTCAATTCCCTACGAACGTTACAATAGCAACGTGATACTCACTCGGGCTGGTCCCACAGCAGACAGTGAGGCAGTGTCAGGTGGCCGGCCTGCGTCATATGAGCCAACAGCCCCTCGTGACTGTCCAGCCTCTCGTCACAGATGATGCAGGCCAGTCTGTGCACCTGCCTGCGAATGTAGTTCACCAGCTTCACCTGCAATCAACATTGCATTTAAGAAATCATGAATTTTAAAACTACGGATTGTACTGAACAAGAATTTTACCTCAGGCACTTTTCTCATTGTCTATAAATGTATTCATGTTATTTGTCTCCAAGATTGAGTTCTGACTGTAAAAATAAGGTTAAATAACTGACTGTCATCAATTCACAAATTTATCCAGATTACTAGTTACAGGTCAGGTATACCAATATCAAGCATTATTTACAAAATGGTAGTAAAGTAAAATGCCCCTGTCGCAACAAACCTGCGTACTCAGCTAATTTCCAATGCATATATATATCTTAATACCGCATAAAGCTGCTTACCAAGTTTCTTTAATATACATTCATAAGTAAGCAATATTTAACATTTTTATTTTTTACTTTCTCCCCTTATACATGGTATATGGAGAAAATATTGTTTTCGTCAAAATTTTTGAATTTGAGTTGTTAGTGGATATATTCGTTTTGGTGCTCCCTGAACCCAAAAAAGTGGTTTTTATGTGATGTCTGTGTGTCTGTCTGTCTGTCTTGTATGAGATCAATTTTGATTATCTATATATATGAAATATATTTGAGATAGCTTTACAGTTTAAATTAACTACGAAATTACCTAACATAACTAGTGAATATGGGGAAAATTGAATAAATGGTATCTAAGTGAAATTATTACAAATACAAACAACAAAATCTTATCGTATAGATGAAATAAGCTTACATAACTAAAGTAACATAATTATTTAACATAAAGGGAATTATTACAGTTGGGGTTATTTATATATATATATATATATATATATATATATATATATATTGGGCTTTCTTTATTTATTTACGTGATTTAACACATTATTATTTTTATCAGGCCTTTATAAATATTTGTGAACTATTACAAATTATAATCAAAAGCTTACCTAAATACAGTTTTATGTCTGCTAGTATGTTTTTCCTTAAAAATATTTTTTCTGTATTTGTTCTGTTTGGTTTCCAAATACACTTAGGCTATGATAAATTACGGCTATTTTATTACCGCGTACCGTACCGATTTTGTACCGAGAACCGAGGTACAAAAATATTTACCGTACCGTACCGACCTTAAATTTCTGGTACCGCAGACCCCTAATTTCCTTCTCTGTTAACTCGCAACCAACACGGTAACTAATCAAATTATCACAAATCTTCACACGTTATATGACAGTCAGCTGATGAACAGTTAACTTGTGAAGAGAGGATTTGATTGGTTACTTATTTGTTGCTTGTTACTTAATCTTCATGTTCATATAGGCTATTTCTAGCGTTAGATGACCATTGTGCTCCAGTGAGTCACCGATTAGGTTGGGTTAGTTGAACCATTACAGGTAGCAGGGTTAAAAATTCACCATGACCAATATAACTACTATAGGTATTTCTACGTGTTGAAATAGAAAACTCTTTAGAGAAATTTTGAATTTTCCAAAATCTAGGATTGATGAAATATTTGGTGAGAGAGCTCTGAACCCGAGTACTGTGTACATATTACTATGTATGGCTTACGGCTCTATGGTATTCATGAAAAATGTTCCCTTCTTGTGTTATAACTATGTTTTTTACAGTTATAATTAGGTTTTGAGATTTAACATAAACAACAGATTCAACTATATATAAAAGGAAGGGTGAGGACACCAAACGACCTAAAATAATCTATGCAGTGCTCCCATGCGCGTAATTTATAAATTGATCTAATTGATTTTTTATTGTCCCCCTCCCAATTACCTGAAGAAATCCCGGTCTACCAGGTAGGCTTCACTTTTTTACCCCAAACGAGACCTCTATGGATATATTTAACCTCGTTGGTTATGAAATAATATAGCCTTTTACAAGATAAAGATTATTATTTTAAATATGTAACTTGGGAAGTCAAGGCCAAGATAATCTATACTTCAAAGCAAGTACGAATCACTTACACTTTTTTGTCCTAACCTAAAGGGAAATTAAGATATCGACCAAGGGAAATTATTAGTTGGATGGTTGGAAAATTAATACATTGAATAATCTACGAATTACCAAAACCCGATACGTTTAAAAGTCAGTCAGTGTGTATTTTGTAAGTTTGATATAAAGCAGATGATTTTCTTTAGTTTTTTGTTAGATTACCCTAGTAATCCTATGCAAAACTATGGATGATGTAGATAAAGTTTGAAAATCAGGCATTCTTTGCAATTGCGTTCAGACGGCCAGTAGTAAGTTATTTGGTGATATATATCGACGCACAGGCATCGATCTCTCCTTTATTTTAGGTTGTCCATGTTCTAAGGACTATGTTTCAGTCTCCTTCCAGTGTCGTTGAGATGTAAATAAATATAGTGTTTGATCTAACAATGTTATAAATAAGGTTAAACTTCAAGTTCGAACAAACCAGTGAATGAGAATCACCCTGAACAAAGTTACAGTAGCTTGTACTGTGCTGTCCCCTTGAACTGCAGTGTATCACCCCCCTCCCCCCCAACAACCAACATTTTTTCCAGTATTCTGGCGCCCTCATAGGACCTATTCCACCGCCCTTTTCACACTGTCAGTCCACCCCTGTATATAGCCCCTAACGTTTGGGTTTTATGAATGTCATGTTACTACGTAAACAAAGAGGAAGATTGCTGATCATTAATTCATTTTAAGCTTAACAGTTTTTGTTATACTCTAAGAATATTTTAAAGGGGAAATAAGGACAAAATTCTAAAATCGGGCTCCGCTAGGTTTTTTCTCATCTAAACTTCTATGAATGTTCCATGTTTCAGCCTTGTAGGTCATACCATAGCTTCGGAAACCTTCTCAAAGACACAGATTTGCAATTTTTCCTTTACGCAATGGAATAATTATAATTTGTTGAGAGTTAGATATAGCTAGTTCACTTTGGTTGTGCTGTAACCATGAACAAGTCAATTATATGTACACTCATGGTTAAAATAAAGATAATTCGATTTCAACACAAAAAATTATGAGCCCGAGACAATGATAACTTTTTAGCTCTACAAAAGAATCATTTTGGTGTTTTAATAGTTATTTTTCCAACCGTTGCAGTGATATTCAAAGTGCTAACCACAGTACGTTGTCCAATGTTATCCTTATAGAGAATAAATAAAATGCTATATTTTGATTATTTATGTATGAATATTGATGAAACTTGGTATGTGGCTTCAGCTAGTTGTGGTATATTTATATTAGCACAAAAAAAGGTTTTTCTTGATTTTTCCCAGTAGCAGCAGACCTGCATACTCGCGCCCCATGTTATTCATATGGATAATAAGTAAAGTTTTATATCTCCCTTAGTTATGGACCCAAATTAATAAAACTTGGTATGTAGCTTCACCTGGTTGAGTTATATTGATAATTGCAAAAAAAACATATTTCTTATCTTCCTTGTTGCAGCAAACCTGCGTACTCAATTATAATGTTATTCTTATGGAGAATAAATAAAACGCCATATATCACTTATTAATGAATGTATTTTTGTGAAACTTGGTAAGTGGCTCGAGGTAGTAGTGATACCTATATATATGCACTGGAAATTTGCTGAGTACGCAGGTTTTCTGCGACAGGGGTATTTGTTTTGTAGGCACTTTAAATATGAACAAATATGCGTATTTGCTGCTTCCGAGACCTCGATATGAACATGTACTGCCAATGACAAATATTCCTAACTTTGCCTTCATAAATGATCATAAAAGTCCTATGAAAAAACTCACTATGGGACTGTACTGTTAAGTAAACTGTGCTGATTTCAGAAAAAAATAACTTGGCACTTTTTTGGGGTAAAAAAATTATATTTTGTAATATTTTAAGAGTTTAAGAGTATATATTAACACTTTAATATTAAGAGTTGGTTAATATTATTTAATATTGTTGGTTTATTATTTGGTTAAGAGTATTTGCTATCACTTCCTCAAGAAATACAAAAATTACATATATAACAATTTTGTAACATATAAGAGTACAAAAGAGTTCTAATAATCTTAAAATACCCCCGTCGCAGCAAACCTGCGTCCTCAGCGAATTTCCAATGCAAAATATTTGTCTTAATACCACATAAAGCCGCATACCAAGTTTCATAAAAATATATTCACATATAAGCAATTTTAATTATTATCCATAAGAATAACATTGGTAATGAGTACGTAGGTTTGCTGAAACAAGGAACATAAATAATTGGTTTTTATGCAAATATAAATATAATTTAACTAGGCGAAGCCACATACCAAGTATCATCAATATTCAATCATAAATAAGCGCCATATAACATTTTAGTTATTCTCCATAAGAATAACATGGGGGCTGGGTAAGCAGGTTTGCTGCAACAAGCAATAAAAAAGTGGGTTTTCATGCAATTATCAATATAATTAATTGGCTTAACCCTAGCAGTGGCCACCCAAAAACTGTAGAATGGCCAACCAATTTTGGCGATTTTGCAGACCTTTTTTTGAAAATTTGTATAAATTTGAAATGAGAACTAAACATAGCCAACCACATATTCATTTTGTTCAGAAAGAACAGGGGCATCATATGATAGTCAAATAAAAAAGATCTAAGAGGTAATTTTTTCAGCAAAGTAAAAAAAATAAAAAAAAATTGAAATTTATTTTTGAAATTTCAAAAGCAGCCTCGGTAAAACTTTTTCGTCCGATTTTTTATGGAAAATTCATTATATACATTATGTAGACAATTCAATTCCCTACATAGAAATGTATAATATGTTGGGGAAAAAATTTTATTTGTAGGTATTATGTAAGTATATACGGAAAACCGCAAAATGTGAAAATTGTACAGTGTTAGTTAGTACTGTAAAATTGTAATGTAAATATGTATATGCTAATAATAATATGTATATGTTTGTAAAGATAATGAAATAAGAAATGTAAAAAAGTCATAAAGTTGATGGTAAAAAATTGTTATCACTTATGATTAGATGAATTTTGGAAATTTTAGGGTATTCGGAAAAAAAAGATTCTACGGTATTTAGTATATAACTTTTTTTAGAAATTTATTCCTCCAAATACTATATATACATTTAGTAGGACATTCAATTCCCTACATAGAAATGTATAATTTTATTTGTAAGAATTATGTAAGTATATACGGAAAACCGCAAAATTTGAAAATTGCGGTCACCATGTAGGAAAAATTACAAAATTAATATTTTAGCGAATTTCCCCTATAGGGAAGAAGCTATTACCGTAGTCGGCATGGTAAGACCTAGGCCCGGGACCATGATAACTTTTCGTTTTGAGGTCCCCAGACCCCAAAAATACCATTCGTTCGAAACTGTATATATATATATATATATATATATATATATATATATATGTGTCCGTGAGCACGATAACTCTCGTAAAAATTATCCGATTTTGATGAAATTTGGTATAAACGTGTAAAGCAACATTTATGACTTTAAGTTCGAAAACCAGCCAGATCGCTCTATCCGAAGGGGTATTTTGGGGGGGTTTTGTACCCCAAAAATGGGTTTTTTGAATTTTTTACATATAATTTTGGAAATAGTCAGATTTTATTTTTTCCCATTGGATTCAGCTTAAAAAAACACACAATTTGGTATTTTGATCATTTCTCTACGTCAATTGGTTACCGAGATATTGAAAGTGCTAAACACAGTACGTTGTCTAATGTTATTCTTATGGAGGAAAATACAAATTTTATATCTCGCTTATTTATGAACATATACTGACGAAACTTGGTATACGGCTTTATCTGGTTGTGGACCATTGATATTTCCTCAAAAAAAAAACAATTTTTTGACAAAGGCTCCCATAGCAGCAAACCTGCGTACTCAGCCCCATGTTATCCTTATGGAGAATAAGTAACGTGTTATCTCCCTTAATTATGAAAATAAATTAATGAAATTTGGTAAGTGACTTCACCTAGTTGAGTTATATTGATATAAGCATAAAACCCCATTTTTTTGTGTTCCTTGCTTTAGCAAACCTGCATACTCAGCCGCCATGTTATTCTTATGGAGAATAATTAAAATGTCATAAATTGTTTATTTATGAATGTATATTGATGAAACTTGGTATGTAGCTTTATGTGGCATTAAGATAAATATATATGCATTGGAAATTCGCTAAGTATGCAGGTTTGCTGCTACGGGGGTATTTTATATTAGGCCTACTCAATAATCTACTCAATAAATACATCCTACCTTACAATTGTAAAAGTAATAAAAATAAATATAATTACTCACCCCCTTCCCATTATCATGTTATCCTGTTGATTTATATCACACTCGAACATTCAGACATTGTACTAAAGAAAAACAACTTTTTAGAAACACTATTTCACACACTTCAGTAATATTTATGCATAATAAAATGCATAAAGATTACTGTTATATACACACATACACTTCACTAACACTAACACTCCGAAATAATAAAGGATTTAGCAATAATTCGCGGATAACATGAGAGCATAAAACCCACCGACAGCGACGACAAAAGACGAAATGGCCGACTAATACGTATCAGGTGTGAGATGTGACGCATTTCCTTCGTCTTCGAGAGAGCAGACAGAAATAATAACCATGGGCAAGGCTGCCAATCTCAAACGCTAAATTTCTTCCTCTTCAAAATGAAATATTATATGACTAGTATTTATAACTTGCACTGGATGTAATTCGCATTTCCCATACCAGCGTATTACGCCGGTTGGCCATTTGTTACGAATTCAGAAAACAGGTGTTTTCATAAAATCGTAACTGTTGTGCAATCAATATTTCGTTCTAAAAATCAATACCACAGTGAAACTAAACTCTTTGGCTATGCAGTGGTACCACCCGCAACATCCTAAGACAAAAATTACCCGAGCAGGGTAATTCCAAAGAAGTCGTGTTTTTACATTTTCCGAGCGTCGACTGCAGGAATGGCGTAGTGGCAAAATTTCATAGTAATTATAATCGTCGTGACATTGTTATACAACTTGTAAACGGTTCATTTATGTAATAAAATGAAAGTTCAGAATGTGATCTTTCGAATGGTATAAATATTGTTCACTTCTGAGTTGACTATTAATGATTTTTTTACCGTTACAAAAATTTCCACCCGTACCAGCGTATTACGCTGGTGGCCATTTCAGGCGACACGTGAAACCAGCGTATTACGCTGGTTGGCCACGGCTAGAGTTAACAAGGTGAAGCCACATACCAAGTTTTATTAATTTATGTTCATAATTAAGGGAGTCATTACATTTTACTTATTCTCCATAAGAATAACATGGGGGCTGAGTACGCAGGTTTGCTGCTACGGGAATAATCAACAAAAAATCAATTTTTTGTGCAAATATCAATATACCAGTACTACATGAAGCCACATACCAAGTTTCATCAACATACCGTAATATCAAATTTTATTTATTCTCCATAAGGATAACATTGGACAACGTACTGTGTTTAGCACTTTGAATATCTCAGCAACGGTTGGGTGTAGAATCACAATTTAAACACCAAAATGATTGTTTTGTGGAACTGAACAGATTGGTAAAAGCAAATGTTAAGTTTACATTAAAATAAACTGAGGAAAAGCCAAAAACCTTTTTCCCATAAGATTAACATGGAAGATTTTGAGTAGGTTTTTTGGATTTTCTCCGCAACCACTTAACCTAGGTTAATAATACAAAATATTATATTATTTGTTTTTTTAAGCTCTATAACACGGTCAAAACCAAAATTAAGTTTTTTAAAAATTTAGGGTGAAAAATGCAAAAAACTGGTTTTTGAAAAATTTAAAACCCCCATAAACTCCCCTTCCCATGGTCTGATTTTTCTGGTTTTCGAACTTAAAGTCATCTTACACATTTGAGCCAAATTTCCTCGAAATCGGACGTTTTTTACTCAAGTTATCGCATTCACGGACACACACACACACACACACACACACACACACACACACACACACACATATATATATAAATTTGAACGAATAGTGTTTTTGTCATCTGTGGGCCTCAAAACAAAAAATTATCATGGTCTCGGTCTTAAGTCTTATATGAGACCTACGGTAATAGCTTCTTCCCTATAGGGGAAATTCGCTAAAATGCTTTGTAATGTTTCAGCTTATATATTATAACAATACAAAGATTTACAACGATGAAAAATAGGTACCGGTACCTATTTAATTTGCCTAGGAATTGGAAATAACATGTTTTAAATAAGTAAACTCCACAACCGTAAAAAAGGAAAAAAGAACATTAAAACAAATAACTTGAAACATCAATATTAGACACATTAACCCTTTGCGATCGGAATGCATATTTGCCGCTATTCCTCAGCGGTTGCGCGGCCAGCTCTACTGGCCGCCGCCATTAGCGCGCGGAAGTCGGATTTTTTTCTACAGCAGTTGTCCTTTGCGATCGGACGGCCAGCGGTGCTGGCCAACATGAAATCCAACGAACGCTCGGGCGTCCAGCAGGACTTTTCGTTTGTAATATTCCAACTGTGGTATAATGCCTGTAGAGTGCTGCAACCTAGTGAGGAATTGTTAAACTAAACGATCAGCAGGCTTGCAACATTATATCGTAAGAATTGTGGTGTAAACAACTAAAATAAACACCTGTTGTTCTGGCACACGTGCTGTCATAATCATCATTGTTTTGGTTCAGTTTTATGTGATTTTAACTGTGTTTTGGTGATTTTCTCCAGAGATTTGTGTTTATTTGTATTTTTAATTAAGTTTTAAGTTTTAATGTACATGATTATAAGAACACTTGTACGTTTACGTATAGGCCTACACTTATATTATAATTAGGCCTACAATAAAATTGTTTTATCCCGTATAAACATTTATTAGTAAGAATGGGGTTATGTTTTTTTCCCCCCGTATATTTAACTAAGTAATAATGAACGATCGTTAAAGATAAGACGAACTGAGAGATGTTTTATTAAAATTTAAATCCCCTATGCTGACATTGAAGGTTTTCAGTGAAAATAATTCTGAGCTGCGGGGAGCAAGCCGCCATGATAAATGCCGAGGTGACGCGTAGTGGGACGTGGACAGTACAGCTGGCCGTCCGACCGTCGGAACCAAGTTAGTACGGAAAGAATTCCGACTGGCTGCCGACTGCGTTGTGGCCACTCCTGCTGGCCTTCCGATCGCAAAGGGTTAAGTCCATTTAATAGGCTACAATATATTTTATTCAGTTCACTGACTAACCCATTGACCTATTCATAGTTATGTGTCCCACCTCACTTAGTTATCCTATTAAAATTAGCCAAAACGCAGGGTTTTCTTTATAAATTCATAACAAATTCATTTTGTATGTTACAAGATAGCAAGTTATGTTTTTTAATTTAAATAAAATTGCCTTTAATAATTTTTATATTTAAATATAATAATCAGTATCCAAAAAATATTGTTGGCCTAAAAATGTATATATAAATATATTTTTTGAAAGCATGACAACTTTATATGCCTAAAAAGCTAATATATATTTTTCTTTACACCCAACATGTATTCAGAATGTAATTCCCTGCGTAAAAATATTAAACAAATACAAATATATAAATAAATACAAATGTTACAGTTGTTTTTGTAAAACACTACAAATTTGAAAAACCTCATTTTTTAGCGGGAAGGGGAAAAACAATAATTATTGTTATGGGTTTTTATTTAATATTTTCTAATTTCCATACATTTGTTTATAAACAAACTAAATCCATAATAAAATGGTTTTTTTTTTTTTTACTTGCACTGCAATATTGTCCGCAAACTATATTTCACATCAAAATACTTCCCGCTAACAATCACTATTTTTTTTTTTTTTGTACAGATACAGTATTTATGAGTTGTTCTAAAGAATCCAAGAATACAGACCATTAGAAATAGTATAAACGAAAAATTTACCAATGTTAGTAATAACACAACTGTGTATTCATATTTCCATGACAACGTAATGTGGCCAAAAAGAACAAGCCCATAAAATGTAATTAATTGTTTTGTTTTTTATACTGAACCTTTGTTATTACTTTCATTTATGTCTTTATACATTGTTTTATTCATATTTAAGAATATTCGGGTGGTAAACAAAGACAAAATAATTAATTTCAGTGGCATTGTAACTCATCTCGGAACTGTTCCATGATACAAGGCCAATGGGTTAAAGTAAATCAGTTTAGCAGAAATGATGGCATAATTTAAAAATAAAAGTTTTTTATTACCTTAAATTCTACCGGTTTCATAAATTGTTTCTTATTTCTTTTATTAAAAAGGTACAGCCAGTTTTTTTTAAGAGTTAGAGGCAAATCTTCAATCTTCTGAGGCTACAATTTTAATAGAATTTAATGAAAACTATTTATATTCTATTCAAGACAAAGTGCCAGGTTACCACTGGGCACAAAGATAGCTGTTCTCTCAATCCTGTAGTAATTTACACATGTTAAGAGCCAGGGAAGGATCACATTATATCAAGTTTGCGTGTCATCTCAGATGATTATATATATATATATATATATATATATATATATATATATATATGTATGTATGTGTGTCCGTTGGTGCGATAACTCTCGTTAAAAAGTTCCGATTTTCATGAAATTTGGTACAAACGTGTAAAGCAGCATCCGAAGGGGTATTTTGGGGGGGTTTGTACCCCAAAAATGTGTTTTTTGAGTTTTTTACATAATTTTTTTTCCATTGGAATTAGCTTAAAAAGACGCACAATTTGATGTTTTAATCATTGCTCTACGACAATTGGTTACTGAGATATTGAAAGTGCTAAACACAGTACGTTGTCCAATGTTATTCTTATGGAGGATAAGTTATCGTGACGAAACTTGTTATATTGCTTCATTTCATTGTGGTCTATTGATATTTTCACAAAAACCCATTTTTTTTGCCGATAGTTTCCCGTAGCAGTAAACCTGCATACCCCATGTTATTCTTATAGAGAATAATTTACGTGTTATCTCATTTAATTATGAACATAAATTAATAGAACTTGGTATGTGGCTTTACCTAGTTGAGTTATATTGATATTTGTATAAAAGCCCATTTTTAGTGTTCCTTATTTCAGCAAACCTGCATACTCAGCCGCCATGTTATTCTTATGGAGAATAATTAAAATGTCATAAATCGTTTATTTATGAATGTATATTGATGAAACTTGGTATGTGGCTTTATGTGGTATGAAGATAAATCAATATGCATTGGAAATTCGCTGAGTATGCAGGTTTGCTGCTACGGGGGTATTATTTGTTTTTCAGACCCAAAAAATGGTTGCATGGTTTTTAATGAAAAGTTTCCTCAGTTAAGAGTGTACTACACTATTTCAGTGACAGGTGTGCTGGACAGTGTAAGAACTATAAGAACTTTATAAATCTATGGTACCACCAAAAAGATTGTAAATATGCTGATCTTTGTTTGCCAAAAGTCATGGGAAATCTCCATTGAGTGATGTATCATTTTAAAGGGCGTAAAAAAGAAGAAGAATGGCACAAGTTAGAGGTTTCTATCTCTGATCTATCACACTGAGCGTTTAATTGAATTTTTGAATTTTCTAACATAATTTTGCATTATTTTTGCATAGCAGTCATTTTAATTCACTAAAAAGTTTTGAAATAATAAGATTTTTCGATTGGAACGTTTAAATAACCAAGCAGTGAATCTTTTAGTGAGTGAACAAGTTTGGCCCATCCCCCAAAATAGGGCTTTTTGGGGCTAAGTAAAAAATGTGAAATAGCAACCCTTACTAAGTGATGCCTCTTTTTAAAGGTCTTAATTAAAGAAGACGAATGGTGCAAATTAGAGGTCCTACGATCATAACAGCTTATTAAATACGAGGTATACAATGCAGTTGTCTGCTTGCAATATTGAGCGGAGCGAGTATTTATTTAATCAATAATTTTCAGAAATGTATCGACGAATCAATTTTTCCCTTGGATAATCTTCGGGAATGATTGAAGGTTGCATATTGTTGACTGCAGAGAATTTTAAAGGATCTTTTACGCATGAGGTACAAATATAGTTGTCATCATTGCTGACTATGTCCAAGCGTCTGCAGACTCTGCATTTTTGATACGCGAGGGCTTCCAAATTATGCCTAAACCTCTCAGCATACTCCTCATCAGTTTCATGTGCAGTCTCCTGTCGATAGTACCGGGATGCATTTACGGTGCGTCGTCCAAGATTTGCACCTCCTCTCCGTAAACGTGGCATTTCATTCACGTACAAAGGTAAACAAACCACTAAAATAAACAAAACAACAATTTCACAGAAAACTACTGTATTTACAAACAGCTGATAGTAACAGTCTGCATTTAAATTTGATCCTTATAACAGCTGTATAATCAACACCACAGTAAACAAACCAAATCAAATATTTCTCCTATTAAAATAACATGGTAACTTTAAAGGGCCGTAGGGCAGAGCCCTTATGTCCGATTTGGACCATTTCAGATTTATACTTTCCCATAGATGGTTACTATGACCGAGCAAAATTTCGTGAGGATCACTCCAGCCGTTCAGGAGGAGTACGTGTAAATAAAAAGCCAGAGTGTAGTATAGGAGCTCCGCTCAATCATTGTAAAATTTGACATTTAATAAGCTGCCATGTTTTAGGGGAGGATCGTCGTAGAGACGATCCTTCGATGGTGGAGTTTACACCATTCATCTTCTTTTATTAAGACCTTCAAAAAGAGGCATCACTCAGTAAGGATTGCTATTTAACATTTTTGACTTAGCCCTAAAAACCCCTATTTTGGGGGATGAGGCCAAACTTATTCACTCTCTAAAAGATAAATGGCTTGGTTACTTAAACGTTCCCATCGAAAACTCTTATTATTTAAAAACGTTTTTGGAGAATTTAAATTACTGCTATGCAAAAATAATGCAAAATGACGTTTTAAAATTCAAAACTTCAATTGAACGCTGTGTTTGATAGAACAGAGCTAGAGATCCCTAACTTGTGCCATTCTTCTTCTTTTTTTACGCTCTTTAAAATGATACATCACTCTAGGGGGTTACCATTTCAGTTTTTTAACTTACCCCCAAAACCCCTATTTTGGGGGAGGGAGTTGAAAATTTGGACAGTTTCATTTTTGGGTCACTAAGACTTCCCTGGAAGATAATCTTGTTACATGCGGTCATTAAAAAATTAATAGGGTGGTGGGACTTTTAGGACACACGGTATACAAAACAGAAATAAACATATAGAACACCTGCTGGTAGAAATCCAGACCCGCGGTGAGTTGCTCGTAGCGGAAGCCGTGTTGTGTGAGCATGTGAGCGTTGATGTCGTCCCAGCTGGTGCCGGAGTGGGGGCACAGTAGACAGACTATGGCGTCTCCCGTATCCTCCGTCCATTCCGCCCACTCTGCGTCTTCACTGGCAGGCGGAGCATCACGCAACTCCACACCCTGGTATTCCTACACAGGGAACAAAGACACAAGTGATTCTTGTTTATTTTATTGTTTTTTTTTTTTTCATTGTAGCTCCCATAACAGTATTTTCTTATAACTATAGTACACATGCCAGACACTCGAAGGGCTAGGGGGCTGAAGCTCCTCCCTTTGGGTCCTTAACTTGCACTGGATGAAATTGTCTTTCGGTAGACACATCATAAAATAGGTTATGTTCTTTTCGGCTACCTGTTTTCTTATGTAAACCATCAGAGTAAGTGTTTTGATTTTATACTCTTTTCCAGTAGGTATTAAATATAAATACAATGTATTTTTCTATCTCAAGTTATAATATTTATTTTAACGTCCATACCTATCCAGGAAGAGTGACTGGTTTGCTATTAATAATTCAAAGTATTTAGAGGCATATATTATACAATTTATATAAGTAGATGTAAACTAACTTATCATTATATTAATAGGCAAGCACAAAACTGTCTCTCCTTTTTTCTCAGCTGTGTGCATCGTATTAGAAATTCACGCATACCGTTAGAAAGGTATTGTCGTGTTGATCTGCAGGTCCCCCTTACAATTTACATCGGTCCTCAGGGCTATGCCCCAAAGGCCTTAAAAGTTTCAATGCTAATCTTATAGAAGAACAGTAATCAACCGAATTAATTGTATAGCCTATTTGATAGCTGATATAATAACAAATGCTAGCACAACAGCAAGAGCAGACGTTGCAGGAATAACGTAAATACAAAAATACTAATGACTACTGGAATGGTAACACCTTTCTTTTATCCATTTTAATTAACTCCTCATTAAAAAAATAAACCTGGGTGTGAGGGGAGAAAGGGTGATAGAAGGGAGGGGGAGAGAGAGAAAGAGAGGTTATTCGTGAAGTTCTGCATAAGGACACTGGTTAAAATGCATTTTATTTAACTGCTCACACAGGATGTGGCAAAACAACCCTTATTTTGTATGTGCCACTTTGGGTTAACATAGAATTACTTTTGGTTGAATTTTGACCTCTGGGCGATTGCTAGTAACAAACATTTTTCTCTAAAACCAAGACTAATTTAATCATTAACTTACCTTCCATCTTTTTCCAGCTTCCAGGTAATTCACAATATAAAACCTGTCATATTCTTTATTCTCCGGGTTGATTCGCTTATGCCAGCTCTTTTTTCTCATGTGTTCTTTCAATACACTTCTATCTTTGAACACTTTTTCACAGTAGAAACACTGAAGTCTAAAAAAAATAAAATCCTTAACTTACAGCCTACCACATTTTTCAGTGGATCTGAACTAGTTTGTAAAAATAATAATCACATGATTCTACGATATTTGTAATGTGGTAATCAGTTAGAAAGGGGACATATTGTCATTCAGGAACAATACCGAGTTGAAACAATACCCCCGTTGCAGCAAACCTGCAAACTCAGCGAATTTCCAATGAATTATAACATGATTCCACTTAACAAGATTCACAGGAAATATATTCATAAACATTCGATATTTAAAATATTAATTATTCTCCATAAGACTAACATTGGGGATGAGTATGCAGGTTTGCTGCAACAAGGAACAAAAAATAATGGGTTTTTATGCAAATATCACTAGAACTCAGCCAAGTGAAGTCACTGACCAAGTTTCATCCATATACATTCATAAATAAGCAATATATAACATTTTAATTATTTTCCATAAGAATAACATAGGGACCGAGTACCTAGGTTTGCAGCTACGGGAACCATAGTCGAAAAATTTTTTTGTGCAAACAACAATAAACCACAACCAGAAGAAACCATATACCAAATTTCGTCAGTTTATGTTCATAAATAAGCGAGATATACAATTTTTCTTTTTCTCCATAAGAATAACATTAGACAACATACTGTGTTTAGCACTTTCAATATCTCAGTAACCAATTGACGTAGAGCAATGATCAAGATACCAAATTGTTTGTTTTTTTATGCTGAATTCAATGGTGAAAATTAAAATTTGATTTTCATAAAAGTTACATGTGAAAACCCCAAAAAACCCATTTTTGGGGTACAAAACCCCCCTTTGGATGGTGCGATTCGTCTGGTTTTCGAACTCGTTCAAATAAATGGTACTTTACACGTTTGTACCAAATTTCATTAAGATCGGACCTTTTTTACGAGAGTTATCGTGCTTACGGACACATACATATATATATATACATATATAATACCCCCGTCGCAGCAAACCTGCATACTCAGCGAATTTCCAATGAATATATAACATAACACATTAAAACACTTAACAGGATTCATAAGAAATGTATTCACAAACAAGCAATATTTAAAATATTAATTATTCTCCATAAGAATAACATTGGGGATGAGTACGCAGGTTTGCTGCAACAAGGCACACAAAATAATGGGTTTTTATGCAAATATCAATATAACTCATCTTAGTGAAGTCACATACCAAGTTTCATCCATATACATTCATAAATAAGCGATATATAACATTTTAAGTATTTTCCATAAGAATAACATGGGGACCAAGTACCTAGGTTTGCTGCTACAGGAACCATAGGTGAAAAATTTTTTTTGTGCAAAAAATAATAAACCACAACCAGATCAAGCCATATACCAAATTTCGCCAGTTTATGTTCATAAATAAGCGAGATATACAATTTTTCCTTTTCTCCATAAGAATAACATTAGACAACGTACTGTGTTTAGCACTTTCAATATCTCGGTAACCAATTGATGTAGAGCAATGATCAAAATACCAAATTGTTTGTTTTTTTAAGCTGAATTCAATGGTATAAATTAAAATTTGATTTATATTAAAACTACATGTGAAAACCCCAAAAAACACATTTTTGGGGTACAAAACCCCCCTTCGGATGGTGCAATTCATCTGGTTTTCGAACTCGTTCAAATAAATGGTACTTTACACATTTGTACCAAATTTCATTAAGATCGGACCTTTTTTACGAGAGTTATCGTGCTTACGGACACATATATATATATATATATATATATATATAAATAAATATATATATATATATATATATATATATATATATATACATAGATAAAAATTTGAACGAATGGTGTTTTTTGCATCTGGGGACATCAAAATGAAAAGTTATCATGGTCTCAGGCTTAAGTCTTACCATGAGACCTACGGTAATAGCTTCTTCCCTATAGGGGAAATTCGCTAAAAATTTGAACGAATGGTGTTTTTGGCATCTGGGGACCTCAAAATGAAAAGTTATCATGGTCTAGGGCTAAGTCTTACCATGAGACCTACGGTAATAGCTTCTTCCCTATAGGGGAAATTCGCTAAAAGGAGCTGAAAGGTTAAGCAAATTGTCAGTTTTTAATTTACCATGTTTGATACAAATGTTTGGCACTTAGTCAAAGCTAAAACGCATCTGACAGGAAAATATTGTAAATCTTGTAATGTACCGGTAAGCTAATTATCCCCCAAAAAAACACGGGCAGGGCAAGTCTAGTACAATGCACGGCCTCTCATTTGATTAATGACATTTAAAATAATGAGACTGGCCTGGCCTGGATGGACTGGCTCTAGTAGCTAGCCTAGCTTATTCATTCTAGCTTATTCATTACTAAGAAATACATTATAATGGCTCCAGAGGGGATAACACACCTTTCTATTTTCTCCTGCAGTTGATTTAAGAGTTCATCTATGAACACTAGGTTGTGGGGATGCCCCAGCTGAAGATTATGTTGGGATGCCAAGTGGTCCAAGTACTGTGCCCTAGTGCCGGATATATGACAGGTGCAAAACAGGCAGTCTCTGGAAAAACCGCCATCTTCTCTTTCCAACTTTTGTTTCTCTAATGCCCATTCCTGTACAAATAATTGTCTTCTTTGAACAAATCAAAATACACAATAGATACATTAACACGTTCGCTGCGGGTGGGTCAGTACTGACCCATGGCGATCGCATCGCTCACGCGGCAGGGTCAGTACTGACCCACGCTACAGTGCATCAGTCTATTGCTCAGTGTGAGCCTAGCGTCAGGCGGAGGCGGACCTATACTGCGTTAGCGTGTAGTGTACATCGTGTTCTAACCTCTGTTCGGATCGTACCCGCGTCGCGTCGCCCTAACGCTCACGCGGCTGGGTCAGTTCTGATACACATTCAAGGTCAGGGTGGTTGGTGTTGTAAATATTGTATATACATTTGTAACAAGTAAAATTATAACTACTTTTCAAGAACTCATTTTAGTGACATTTCTAGTGAATTTTGTGACGTTTGGATCTATGTCCTGACTTTGGATGGTGAGGGGTCAGTACTGACCCATGAGTATAACTTCACAATATGACGTCATATTTACTTATATTTTCCAATAAAACTCATATTTCCAATAAACTTTTATATATGTTTTTATGGACCACCACATATAAATAGCATTTTAGTGACATTTCTAGTGAATTTAGTCAAGTTTGGATATGTGTTCTTACTCTGGGTGCTGAGGGGTCAGTACTGACCCATGAGTATGACGTCACAATATGACGTCATATAGACTTCCGATGAACTTGTACGCCATATTTTATGAATCACAACACATAAAAGTATGTTTTAATGTAATAACATTTTTTAGCATTACGATTCGATTTGTTAATTTCCTTTAGCAGTGAACGTGTTAAAATAACACTGGGTCACATGTGGTTAAGCCCTGACTTAAATAGGTACGTTTAGAAGTCTGCCAACTTTGACACTTGAGACTTGAGTGTTCTAAGTCGAACAAGACTAAAACAACTGCCATATTTGTAAGAATATTAATTTGTGTGGACCAAGTTGATTGTTAAAAAGCTCAACGATAAGTTACTCTGATGATTTCAAACAACAATATTGATTTGCTTGAATGAAGTAACACAGCTAAGAGATACTTCTTTACTTTTCAAATGAACATAGGGCCTACTGGTGTCTCCAGATATCTGGAAACCAAAATTAACCAGACATTGTGATGAGTTTTATACTATTTTTTATAGACCTATTAATTAAACTATTCAAACTCATCACAGCCATCACCTGTCACCGAAGGGATGCGGCCGCGTGCAAGCGTTTTTATATCACTTTTGCCAGGGCACAAACCACCAACTTAAATGACACTGAATATACCAGGATGTGTGGCAGAATACTGGCTTTCTTGTGGTATATTTTGTTTTGCGCTATGATTCTTGGCGGCCCTGTTTTAGTATTTTGTCTTGTAATAGCTGCTGTATTTTATCAATATATAGCATAACAGCAGGGACAAGCCAAGGGGTCAATTCGTCAATAGGGCAACGGTAGTCACTCGCCGGGTCATGTTTAGCGGAGCCAATCAAACGCGAGTTCACTGCAACGATCAGAGCCAATCAGCTGTTAGCTCGCTGAAGCACCTGTCATTTGAGGCTCTACTACCTTCCCATTGATAATTTTTTCCTCAGTTCTGTGAGTACCAACTTAAATAATACTGTGTATTAAAATTAAATAATAGTGCATTAAAAATAGATCAAACTTTAAGATAATAAAAAAGTTTAACAAATAATAATAAGATGATAGATGATTGTCATAAGTAATCTATGGTAACCTAATTGATACACCGATATGAGTATGAGTAATTATATCATGTTATAAATTTATTTTATGTGAAAACCTTTTAATAATAGTTAGTCCAGAATAGTGCCTGCTTTAAATTTTGAATTTATGTTAAATTTTACGCTGTGCTAGTCTGAGTAGACATTGGATGAACTTCTCACAAGCCAATAACGTTTGAATTTAATGAAACTGAACATTTTCACTGGCTAACAAGATTTTGATTCATCACAGTTGCCCCATTGCCAAATTGGTTGATTGCATGGTTCCCAAAACAGCCTGTTTGAATTTTATTTGAACAACATCCCTCTATATAAAATACCCCCATCGCAACCAACCTGCAGAACAAATTTTCAATTCATAAATATGTGTCTCAATACCACATAAAGCGACTTAAGTTTCATAAAGTAACATTTACAAATAAATTATATATAACATTTTAATTTTTCTCCATTATAATAAGTATGAGTTGGGGCTTAGCAGGTTTGCTGCAAAAAGGAACACAATATTATGCAAATATGCAATATGGTCTCTATGCAAATATCAATACATCTCAACTAAGCCACTTACCAAGTTGTATCAATTTATGTTTATAATCAAGGGAGACATAAAACTTTTAATCTTTATAAGAATAACATTAGGGTTGAGTGTGCAGCTTTATTGCTACATGAAACATTTGCAAATAATTATTTTTCCTTTGTTTAAAATTCATTGTTAATGGTGGGTTTATGTTCTTTAAGAGATTATTGCGGACATTTTCTACCACTGATTAATCCCTAATTGTTTTTACTAAGCAGCGATGGACAATGTCTGCAATAATCTCTTAAACAACATAGTTGTTTTTTAAGTAAATTTCAATAGACCACAATATGGTAAAGCCACATAACCAAGTTTCATCAATATTCCTATTTAATTTGTAATGTTTTTGAATTTTTGTTATTGAACTTATTCTTTGATTAGCAGAATTAACAAAGGCTGATTGTGGTACTGGGCTGGGAAATGCTTATGAAATCTACACCCATGCAAGCAGCCTCTTTGATGTTTCTTCCAGTTTTTATGTTTAGTAAATTATGTTTGCTTCGGCCCACTGGACCTTCTAAACTGCGCCTGCATGAAAACATGTTCACTTAATTTAGATTGATTTTCTAATTTCTTGTTTATGCTACTTTTATGCACAGCAATTTTCTTTTCTCCTAGTTTCGTTTAAAAGATTGACCATAAGCACTCACCAATCTCTGTTGTTGGAGACCTTCTCTAAGTTGCCTGTCTTTAGGCAACACATCTGATAAGAGGAAATATTCCTGTTTGGGAATCACTTGGTTGTCTTTCTCAACATCAACAAGGACTGTTGAACAGAATTCTTTCAGAGGATTATCTTTGAAGCACACTCTCCAATAGCTAACGTATCTGGAAACAAATTTTTTAACTAGACTTTAACTTCTTTTAAGTTCAGTCTAATTTTATAGCCTAAGTATTATCATCACCAAGAAAGTAAGGCTTGACTTTGATTTTTTAAGTTCCATGCACATATAAATTTGATAAGAAGTTTTGAATATAGGCCCTAAAGATAAATTAAAACTATACATTAAAACTAGGGCTACAGCTAGCTGACTGTAATCTGGCAGTTGGGGTTGGCGAGCATACTTTATGGAGAGGGCTAGTGGCACTAACTGATGTTTTCAGGATGACGAATACAGTTTTTCAACCTAACAGCCAAGTGCCACCTTACAATTGGCCAGTTGTAGGGTGTCTCCCACTTAAAAAATGAAACCATTAAACACTGGATGACAGTTGAAGTGCAATAAAACTAATTGATTAGTTTCAATAGACTTAATTTCATCACTTATATTCCAATGCAAAATATGACTCTACAACTGCAAGACAGACCAGAGTTGAGCTTATCACTCCCTGGCTTTGTCAGCATTCTGCCTCAGCCACTCGAAGCGAACAAAACTTGGACTCTTCAAACAAAAATAAAAATAAACCATCCTTACTCTTTAACCCGCTCAATGCTATGATATCAAATTACATACTCCATGTTTTACTAAAAAAAAAAAGCTAAAAATGTTATTTTGCTGCACGTGTTTCATTCGAAAAGGACTAGGAACAATATATCTACACGTTAATTTTCAAACTGTGGATTCAATTGGGTAGGCTACCTACACCTGTATTGACTAAGCTGTACTTTTTAACCATGGATGATTCCACATGATAGAGATAAAAAATTAAATGTTTTACTTACTGATTGATTCGTAATTCAATATTCCGTACTGCTCCCGAAATTCCATTTTCCCCCCATAATGTTCTAAATAAATCGTCCCACTTTAGTGGGAAATTACAAGGTAATATTCTCATAATTGATATTTTCAGGGTAACTTCCCCAGAATGTTCTAAATTAATATCATTCTGATTTTTAAAATAACTCATTTTCTCATTGCAAAAGACAAGAAATTTCCAAAAATGGGAAATACGAAAATTTCTCAAATATCAGGAAAAAATAAGGGACCTGGTGGGATTAAATGTGTATTTAAAAAGAATAAAAAGATAACTTCGTGTAAGTTCCCCAAAAAAAGAGAAAGTTACCTAGACACTAAGTTATGCTAAAACTCCCCCCAAAAAAAGGTAATTTCTCAAAAGGGGTAATTTTCCTAAAAGGTTGATTTTAATGTATGGTAGGTACATTTTCCAGTAAAACATGTTTTTCGTTCCAATTGAATTTATTTATTTTGGATTTAAGAGATTAAGTTGTAATTAATTTGAATTTATGGTTGGATCCTCACATCCAGAGGAATTTTTTTTATTTGCGACTTAAAAGGCCCAAATTTGGAGTGTAAATATTATCATTGAGAAGGTAGTAAAGCCTTAACTAACAGGTGCTTCAGCAATCTAACAGCTGATTGGCTAAGATCGTTGCAGTGAACTCAAGTTTGACTGGCTCCGCTAAACAGAACCTGGTAAGAGACTACCGCCTCCCCATTGCCGAATTTACCCGTTGGCTTGTCCCTAAAATGACTTTCTCACTGTTTAACATGTTCACTACCACCACTGTAAATAAACATTTTCATTAGGTACGTAGTATAGCCCAGAGACGCATACGCAGCATCTATATCAACAGGCGGGCATCTGTCACCACCAACAGACTGCCCCCACCAATGAAACGTCAAACAATTTTATTTTATACTATCTCACTGCTTAATTTTTCAAATTAATTTAAATCATATGACCCAAATTTCTAAAAACATATACATAAATAAAGTTGTACTTTTTAGCGAATTTCCGCTATAGGGAAGAAGCCATTACCGTAGGTCTCATGGTTAGACTTAAGCCCGAGACCATGATAAATTTTCGTTTTGAGGTCTCCAGATGCCAAAAACACCATTCGTTCAAATTTTAGCGAATTTCCCCTATAGGGAAGAAGCTATTACCGTAGTCGGCATGGTAAGACCTAGGCCCGGGACCATGATAACTTTTCGTTTTGAGGTCCCCAGACCCCAAAAACACCACTCGTTCAAAACTGTATATATATATATATATATATATATATATATATACACATATATATATAAGTGTCCGTGAGCACGATAACTCTCGTAAAAATTATCCGATTTTGATGAAATTTGGTATAAACGTGTAAAGCAACATTTATGACTTTAAGTTCGAAAACCAGCCAGATCGCTCTATCTGAAGGGGTATTTTGGGGGGGTTTTGTACCCAAAAAATGGGTTTTTCGAATTTTTTATATATAATTTTTGAAATAGTCAAATTTTAGTTTTCCCCATTGGATTCAGCTTAAAAAACACACAATTTGGTATTTTGATCATTTCTCTACGTCAATTGGTTACCGAGATAGCCTATTGAAAGTGCTAAACACAGTATGTTGTCTAATGTTATTCTTATGGAGGAAAATAACAATTTTATATCTCGCTTATTTATGAACGTATACTGACGAAACTTGGAATACGGCTTCATCTGGTTGTGGACCATTGATATTTGCTCAAAAAACAATCTTTTACCCAAGGCTCCTGTAGCAGCAAACCTGCGTACTCAGCCCCATGTTATTCTTATGGAGAATAAGTAACGTGTTATCTGCCTTCATTATGAAAATAAATTAATGAAATTTGGTATGAGGCTTTACCTACATGAGTTATATTGATATTTGTATAAAACCCCATTTTTTGTGTTCCTTGCTTCAGCAAACCTGCATACTCAGCCGCCATGTTATTCTTATGGGGAATAATTAATACCCCCGTCGCAGCAAACCTGCATACTCAGCAAATTTCCAACAGAGATATAAATGTCTTAATACTACATAAAGTCACTTACCAAGTTTCATAAAAATATATTCACAAATAAGCAATATATACAATTTTAATTATTCCCCATAAGAATAACATTGGGGTTGAGTACGCAGGTTTGCTGCATCAAGGAACACAAAAAATTGAGTTTTATGCTAATATCAATATAACTCAACTAGGTGAAGTCATATACCAGTTTTTATTCATTTATGTTCATAATTAAGGGAATCATAGCATTTAATTACTATCCATAAGAATAACATGGGGCTGAGTACGCAGGTTTGCTGCTACAAGAGCCTTTGACAAAAAAATTTTTTTTTAGCAAATACCAATGCACCACAACTAGATGAAGCCGTATACCAAGTTTCATCAGTGTACGTTCATAAATAAGAGTGATATAATATTTTTCTATTCCTCCATAAGAATAACATTAGACAACGTACTGTGTTTAGCACTTTCAGTATCTCGGTAACCAATTGACGTAGAGGAATGATCAAAAGACCATATTTTGTGGTGTTTTTAGCTGAATACAATGATAAAAAAAAAAATTTGACTATTTCCAAAATTATATGTAAAAAATTTACAATGTACAAAATTTTTGGGGTACAAAAGCCCCCAAAAATACCCCTTCGGATAAAGCGATCTGGCTGGTTTTCGAACTAAAGTCTTAAATGTTGCTTTACACATTTATACCAAATTTGATCAAAATCAGATAATTTTTACGAGAGTTATCGTGCTCACGGACACTATATATATATATATATATATATATATATATATATATATATATATCTACAGTTTCGAACGAATGGTGTTTTTGGGGTCTGGGGACCTCAAAACGAAAAGTTATCATGGTCCCGGGCTTAGGTCTTACCATGCCGACTACGGTAATAGCTTCTTCCCTATGGGGGAAATTCGCTAAAATGTCATAAATCGTTTATTTATGAATTTATATTAATGAATCTTGGTATGTGGTATTAAGATACATATATATGCATTGGAAATTCGCTGAGTACGCAGGTTTGCTGCTACGGGGTATTTATATATGTATATATATGTGTCCGTAAACACGATAAATCTCGTAAAAGAGGTCCGATCTTATTAAAATTTGGTACAAATATGTGAAGTAGCATTAATTTGAACGAGTTCGAATACCAGACAAATCGCACCATCCGAAGGAAGGGTTTTGGGGGGGTTTTGTATCCCAAAAATGGGTTTTTTGGAGTTTTCACATGTAATTAACACTTAAATGAAATTTTAATTAATACCATTGAATTCAGCTTAAAAAAACAAACAATTTGGCATTTTGATCATTACTCTATGTCAATTGGTTACTGAGATATTGAATGTACTAAACACAGTACGTTGTCCAATGTTATTCTTATGGAGAAAAAGAAAAATTTTATATCTCGGTTATTTATGAACATAAACTGACGAAACTTTGTATATCGCTTCATCTGGTTGTGGTTTATTGTTGTTTGAACAAAAACTAATTTTTTGCCTATGGTTCCCGTAGCAGCAAACCTAGGTACTCGATCCCCATGTTATTCTCATGGAGAATAATAAAGATGTTATATATCGCTTATTTCTGAATGTATATGGATGAAACTTGGTATGTGACTTCACTTAGATGAGTTCTACTGATATTTGCATAAAAACCCATTATTTTGTGTTCCTTGTTGCAGCAAACCTGCATACTCATCCCTAATGTTATTCTAATAGAGAATAATGAATATTTTAAATATCGCTTATTTATGAATATACTTATGAATTCTGGTAAGAGGCTTAATGTGTTATAAAGACATATATATTCATTGGAAATTCACTGAGTACACAGGTTTGCTGCGACGGGGGTATATATATATATATATATATATATATATATATATATATATATATATATATATATATATATATATATATATAGGCTATTTAATTTTATTATTATTTGAACTAGATCAGATAATACATAGATCTATACAAAATGTCTGTCTGCCTAATGCTCAAGGGGAACGGCTTTCTTTAACTCGCTCAAACCACATTGTCATCACCATGGGAAGTAAAAGACAGTTTCTAAACATATGGCTTCGTGATTTGCACCCCAGTTAAACCCATTGACCCAGGGTCGTACTCGAGGGGGGGGGGGTCAAATGCCTCGGAGCCCGGGGCGGGGTGTTATTTATAAAATTGTGTAAGGTCAAAACACCAAACTTCCAAAATAATTGCATACACCCGTCTTTCTACTACAATAAGTTAATTTATGCATTAGCCTACAAGCCAACTGATATTAGAACGGTAGAAACATCATACTCATTTCCCACGATACGCCCACAACAGGTTACAGGAATATGTTAGTAACAGTTTCCAAGAACTCCCAAACTCATCGGTGCATGTGCATATCCATACCTATTACTCACGCAGCGAGATTTGCTTGAGCAGTTTTCTCTTCCGTTTTAGTAAATAAAATATGCTTTATGAGGATTAACTTAATGATAGTATTTTACTCTTTATAACTTACACATGTTTAATATGGTTTTGTTAAAATTAACTAAGTAGGTATACTTTTCGAGTGCTCTCTAAATATAAATGAGTTAATTGGGGGACGAGTTTTTTGAAAGAGGGAGCTCTTTTTAATAACGCACGCACAATCATTCTGTACCTAAAATGGAGTTATGGTTATCAGTATGTATATAAATATTATCACTGGGAAGGGGGGAATTTCCTTGTCTTCGTAATGGGGAGTGGTTATGGTTGCTGGGTGGGGAAGGGTAGAAGGGGGCCCGCGATATACCTGCCCAGGGGCACGTGAAAGCTGTATGGCCCTGCATCGACCCTAACACTCCTTGAAACTGGAGTGTAAGTTTAACAGAGCAAGAGGGATCTAATTTACCTTTCAAGATTTGCAATAAGAGGTACATCAGCAATCACTAATTTATGAGTGTCAAATATGTGCTGAAGAAAGTCATCTTGTTGCAATACAAGATTGAATTTTCTTTCACATAAAAGACAAGTACTGACAATAGAAGTACTTTCAATCGGGATTTTTTTAATATCCTTTCTTGGAGATGGAAAGCTCAAGGGCCCAAACATCTGAATTTAACCTCTAAATCAAAAAGGGCAAACGGTGAAAGTAGGTCAGAGCACAGTAATTAGGCCTAGTAGACGATGAACTAAAATCGGTCC
Organism: Allygus modestus; assembly: GCA_963675035.1. Classification (NCBI taxonomy): domain Eukaryota; kingdom Metazoa; phylum Arthropoda; class Insecta; order Hemiptera; family Cicadellidae; genus Allygus; species Allygus modestus. The sequence continues at coordinate 37,938,352 of OY776114.1, forward strand.
GTCAATTGTACTCATAAGACAATGATTTACTTCAATTCACCAAAACATATAAGTATTTAATAAAAAACACAACCTTCAAATGTCAAAGTACAGTACGACCATAACCTAAAACTTGTTTTTATTGGAAATTGGAAGTGGAAGACAGTGTCTCGTCGTCTCCAGTTCGGCCAAGGACAAATATCGTACGTGGTTACAAGTTATCGTATTTCAGGTAAAATTATCTTACGTTTGCAAAAGCACCTAAAAATTACACTCAAATATTACCTTTTTTAAATCAAACAGTGGTAATTTTGAAAACCAAATAAAGGTTCGCATAAATAAACAAATGCTTAACAAAACTCACGATATTTTACAAAGCCCATGTAGGGTATATATAAAAACAAATGCAAATGAAGCCAATAAAAATGTTGTATTTAGTACTTTTAAAATATGTTCTGAAAGCCTATATTTGTATTTTTTAAATTGAATTCATTAAGATGTTGTTAATTAGTAGGTCATAATCATGTATAGTTTAGGCTAATCCCAAATTATCGTACAATTTACCGTATCGTACGGTAAATTATCATACATCGTACGACGGGCTAAATATTCGTACAAAACGATAATTATCGTACAACTGGAGACCACTGGTGGAAGATGAGATTGGTGGGGTGGGAATACTGTAGTGGGAATAGAGGTTGGTCGCTGCAGTTCCAACGCCCGCTCCTTCGCGACATTGGAACCGCTCCACGAAGTAGTTCCATTGGAACGACGCTACGCGACGGCGCGACGGGGGACGAGGCCGCCCGTGCCGTAGTAGCGCTTTGCAACGTTGCAATTACTGAGCTCTATGGTTTAATTTGGAGTCACCACCTCTCTATATTAGAAAAACGTGCCGCTGCGTTTTTGGTCGTTATGTTGGCAAAAGAGTTTTACTGATGCATTGTGCATGTGAGAGTTTTTGACAGTTTTTGGGGTATAGTTATTTTATCCCCCATTTAAGTCAATGTAATTTAGTGATTTTTAAAACCAGTTATCATTGTTTTAAAGTACATTACAAGTTGAAACCTGTTGTTAAACTGAACTTTGTAATCTTGCGAAATGTTTTAAATAAAATGTAACCAATCATCTTAAAGCTAAGTAATGATTTAGGTAACATGAAAATAGTCTTGTTTCTAGGTTTAGGGTAGTTGGAGAATGGCATTGAAAAACGGGCACTTGGGTGGTTAATTAAATTATTTATTTTACTTTCATATCAACATAATAACATTAATAAATAATGGATGATTCCAATATTAAATTCAAATCCAACGTCAATGTAAACTGTTGAAAGTAAACACTACAGTAGACAACTATGTCGGCGACTTTTAATTTTAACAGCGTTCACCCAATGAATTCTGGTTGGTCCAGCTATCTCCAAGGTGACAGCATAACAAAGTAAAACGCTGAACTAGACGGCACGCTTTTGGGAAAGGCAGAGGCTACGTACACGTCCGACGTGAGCCGCTACTGTTCACGTCCGTTCCAAATTATGCACCGTACGTTATTTTTCCTGTGATTTTTAAAACAAATTGAGAGCCAGAAAACCTCCTAACCTAACCTAACGTAGCCTAACCTAACGAAACGTAACGTAACCTAACCTAAGCGGTAGCGAAGTGAATTTGCCCTTATATTGGACGTGTACGTAGTCACTTCGTTTGGGAAATATTTAGTCAAAGAGTATCGACTCCAAATATAACATAGAGCTCAGTGTTTGAAATGCGCCGCGCCGTTCCATGAGTATGATGTAGTGAACATGCTGCTCCGGCGTTCCTTGTTGCCTGGGGGTTCATAAAAATACTGGTAGTTCATAGATTAACTACCGGTACTGAAAAGGAAGGTTACCTTTGCGTCCACGTAATTAGGCTACAGAAAATGAAAATCACACATTACAACGCAATTATAATTACATTTAGTTAGGCTAAATCTAAGTTAGGCCAACTGATTAACATATTTTATGTTTATATTTGATATTTTGCCAGTGTAACTGAGATTGTCTGGACTGTTATTAAGTAACATACATATATAGCACGGTTAAATTGTACCTTTGTTCAAAAATGGCAAAATAAGAATTATAAATATTTTTACTGAAGTAGAAACACTACTAGGCTTAATAACTTAGTCTGTTGCAAAACGCAAAAATTAAATGTTAAAACAAGTGCCCAATCATAACAAATAATAAAGCATTAAATTCGCGTACAACGCTTTGAAGTCAGGGCAAGTCTGGTACCGTCGAACTCGACAATGTCGTGGTGATATTGTAGCGCAGAGTGTCGCTTTTAAGCAGAAGACGCGACATCAAAGCTCTACGGTGACGCGGCCGATACGGCGACATATCGCAGGGTAGAATGTCTTGGGGTAGATGGCTGCCAAATAAACAATGTACCAACCTACACTTGAGAAAAAACAAAATCCCCGGCAGTTCATCTATGGCACCCTGTAAAATTTAAAATTCCCCTGTGTGCAAATATTTCCCCTACATTTTCCCTGTCTTGGTTAAAGGGAAATATTGATTGACTTCTAATTAGAAGATGCGATTAATAGGTTTGATTAATAAGCAATAAGCTCTGTTTGAATAATTTCCCGTTTGTTTTCAATGACTGAATGGCAAAAAAATATTAGTGAATAATTTTGCTATTGATTACCTGTTTGACATTTGTATTAAATGAGCACTGGTGTACAAATGATGAAATTAGTTTTATACAATTGTATGGTTTTAAAATGATTAAAATCCTTCTTTAGAGATGAGGATATTCATGATGGTGTTATTTCAGGCTATGTACACAACTCACTGGTTTATGTTATAGCAGCAAATTATATATTAGTTTTTCATCTAGCGAACTAAAGTTGACTGCACTGAGCTCTATGTTATATCTGGAGTCACTACTCTCTGACTAAATATTTTCCAAAAATGTGCCGTCAACACTGACTTTTTGCTCTATTAGCGAATTTCCCCTATAGGGAAGAAGCTATTACCGTAGTCGGCATGGTAAGACCTAGGCCCGGGACCATGATAACTTTTCGTTTTGAGGTCCCCAGACCCCAAAAACACCATTCATTCGAAACTGTATATATATATATATATATATATATATATATATATATATATGTGTGTCCGTGAGCACGATAACTCTCGTAAAAATTATCCGATTTTGATGAAATTTGGTGTAAACGTGTAAAGCAACATTTATGACTTTAAGTTCGAAAACCAGCCAGATCGCTCTATCCAAAGGGGTATTTTGGGGGGATTTTGTACCCCAAAAATGGGTTTTTCGAATTTTTTACATATAATTTTGGCAATAGTCAAATTTTATTTTTTCCCATTGAATTCAGCTTAAAAAAACACACAATTTGGTATTTTGATCATTTCTCTACGTCAATTGGTTACCGAGATATTGAAAGTGCTAAACACAGTACGTTGTCTAATGTTATTCTTATGGAGGAAAATAAACATTTTATATCTCGCTTATTTATGAACGTATACTGACGAAACTTGGTATACGGCTTCATCTGGTTGTGGACCATTGATATTTGCTCAAAAAAACAATTTTTACCCAAGGCTCCCGTAGCAGCAAACCTGCGTACTCAGCCCCATGTTATTCTTATGGAGAATAAGTAACGTGTTATCTGCCTTCATTATGAAAATAAATTAATGAAATTTGGTATGTGGCTTTACCTACATGAGTTATATTGATATTTGTAGAAAACTCCATTTTTTGCGTTCCTTACTTCAGCAAACCTGCATACTCAGCCGCCATGTTATTCTTATGGAAAATAATTAAAATGTCATAAATCGTTTATTTATGAATGTATATTGATGAAACTTGGTATGTGGCTTTATTTGGTATTAAGATACATATATATGCATTGGAAATTCGCTGAGTACGCAGGTTTGCTGCTACGGGGGTATTGTGTTGTGTGTTGTCACCTTACCGTTAACTGGACCAAACAAAATACATTGGGTGGACGATGTCAAAATTTCAAATAATAGGAAATGAACTAACTACCCACCAAAACGTCAAAAACACATCTGGCCAACATAACGACCATAAACACAGCGGCACGCTTTTTCACTACCGAGTGGTGACTCGAGAAATAACATAGAGCTCAGTGGTTTACTGTCAACAGCTAACATTGACATTGGATTTGAATTTATTATTGGAATCATCCATTATTTATTAATGTTATTATGTTGATATGTAAGTAAAATTAATAATTAAATTAACCACCCAATTGCCCGTTTTTCAATGTCATTCACCAACTACCCTAAATCTAGAAACAAGACTATTTTCATGTTACCTAAATCATTACTTAGCTTCAAGATGAGTGGTTACCGTTTATTTAAAACATTTTGCAGGTTTCCAAAGTTCATTTTAACAACCTTTCAACTTGTAACGTACATTAAAACAATGATAATAGTTTTGAAAAGTCACTAAATTAACATTGATTTAAATGGGAAATAAAAGGACTATACCACCACCACTAAACAATAAACTGAAAAAACTCCCACAATGCATCAGTAAAACATATTGACCAATATAATGACTAAAAATACAGCGGCACGCTTTTTTAATATAGAGAGGTGACTCTAGATATAACATAGAGCTCAGTGGGTAAACCGCGCCCTCAACTGGAAATTTATTTGGCCGCTATTACATACGCTGTGAGATTGTTGATCACCGTAGTCGCGCATAAGGTATAAGTAGTATGCGTTATGAGACGATTTCAGCTTATATATTATGAGACCGATTTATCTTCTATACTTTATGAGATTGTAAGACCGTACGGCTTTATTTAGGTATAGTAGTAACTACTGTAGTTAGTCTATGGTATAGATTTGTATTTGCATGATTAATTTTATGTTTGGCATTTGTTATTATTTATAGGTGGCTATACTGCGCACAACAACTTTAATTAGATTTCCCACAATTCAATTCTATAATAATTCCCAATGTCAAACTGTCATCAATTCGTAATACGTCCAGTGTTTCCACTTCAAGGGAAATTTTCCCTTTCGAGGGAAAATCAGCCCCAAGAGGGAAACTCAAAGGGAAAAAGGGTTTTGAGGGAAATTATGGGAAAAGTTAAAATGATTACTAAAATTGGGAAAAAGTAAAGCAATAGGCCATAAAATAAGAAATGCATATATTTATAATGCTACATTTATTGCTGTATTAAATTGCCAAAATTGACTTACATAAATTGCTAAAAGTTACAAACTTAAAGTTGTAATTACATAATAAATAACATAGTCTTCCTAGAACTTTTACGTTTAGCATTAATTGTTTTACTAGCTTAATTCGCTTCCAATACCACAATTCCACCTTAAGTTCAGCTGATAAGTATAGTCTATTTCTGCCAATAGAGAAAGATAGCCTTTAAACAACGAAGTTAATTTATCTATATCTATATATTAACGAAAAGCCTACATTATGGTCGACCACCATTTTCCCCTCTGTCCCCTCTGCTCCCATGGCAACCAACGTGGTAACCATATAATATGCATTGAAATCCTCTGTTCAAAAGTTTTGTTTTCAGCTGACAAACAGATAACTTGTGAAGGGAGGATTTGATTGTTTACCTGAGGAAAAAGGCTGTCAGCTTGTATGCTTTAATTTTTTAGCCCAGACGAAAGCTCTAGATATAAGGTAGATGTGCCGGTAGCTGACAGTGTTCACCTAGCTGACAGTCTTCATTTCTCTAGCTTATAATTATAGTTTCTTTAAATTAAAACACATAATTATACTGTTGGAAGGAACTGTGATTAATTCTTTCTTGTTTAAAAACAAATCAGTAGTATTTGACTATGTTTTTTTAGAAATTGAAGCTCTTTGTAATACCGGTTAACAGTGAAACCCTCATTAGACCCTGCGTGTTAGCTAATTCGTTAAGGAGGTGTGAGTTCATTTGGTTAGCATTTTTATATAAATAATTCAATTAATAATCGTCTAAATTTTGCTAAATGGAATAAGAACCCATTTATGAATGATTTTACGCCATAATTTTAATTGTTGGCAAAATTAATTTAAAGATATATCGGGTGTCAGGTAAACGAACACGAAATCCGTATGTGTTTCAGGAGCTGACAGGGAATTTTAGAGATACCGTTCAATTATCTATTTGCTTTGATTTCAAAGATACACAAGGTTTATTTCGACACACTGTGGAGATCACCTTTTAGAATGGTGAATATTGTATATGTGTGCGACTTCTTTAATTTATTAAAATTTACTGATTGATAATGTGATAATGTTGAACAAATAATTTGTTATCTAAAAATGTGTGCCTAATCTACGTCAGTGTACAAATTAATGTAACCAAGTATTTGTAATGTTTTGAGTGCATATGCTTGATTGTCTGCTTGCAAAATCATCTCAGTAACAGCTCAAATGATCTCCTTCAAGTGGCCATAATCACTTATTTTTGAGTCAATCAAGTGATTTGAATAATTAACGTTCCTTGGAAAAAGGATAGTGTTTGTTAATTCAAAAGTTGTTGCATTTGAAGCAATTTATCAAAATCTGTTTAAATGTTTAAAATAAATTGTATATTTGTTAATTTCAATGTGATTTAGTAAAAGAAAGAATTTTGATCACTTTTTTTGGTTTAGCAGCCGATACAATTACAATGTACGGGGCTGTAAGGTCATGGAACAAGCTCTATCAGCTAGAGGCACCCGTACATGACTTTATTTTATTTGGTATATTTAAGTCATTTAGAAAATTTGTTGATGAATTTTTAATCAAAAAACAAAATGGGTTTCAATTTTATCCAAAATCAACGTCTCAAGTTTTGAGGGTTTGAAAATATAGACAAGTTAGTACACATCATTTATTATACTGTCAGCTACCGGTACACCTTAAGAAGTACTAAAATAAGTAATATGAAAACTATGAACCATGAGGGAAAGAAGAGGGAAATTTTTATGAGCAGTGAGGGAAAAAAGGGAAAATTTCGTTTAGATAAAGGGAAAAGCTCACGGCGAAAGTGGAAACACTGAATACGTCATAGTTACACCATGTTATACTCACAAAAATAGCAAAATCCTCTAGAGTTTTTCTGTTGATTAGATGTTTTTACTATTGATGGCTGTATGAATTTTACAGCTTTTTTAGTCTTGGTAAAGGATTAGATCCATTTAAGAATAAAAGGTAAGAGAGTCATTGTTCAATCTAATCTAAGAGATTTTGTTATGTCTTTCCCTAGGCCTGCTTAACCCCTTCAGTGCTAAGCTTCTGAAAGGAGAAGTTGATTTTATATTTTAATTATGGGTGTATAATTTATTGTTAACTCCTGTACATGTAGAAAATCAATGTTATTTAGTCAATATGTGTTTTTGGAGATAGATATGTTGATCTGTATACAATATTTATTTTTAATAGGTAGGCCTACTGTTTGACTTGGCACAACCCAGACTTTCAAAGTTATATTTTGTATGTAAGGGCCTATTGTTGAAATGGAAATGTATAATATGTTTTCCTGTAAAATGGTGTTTGCTATGAATAAATATGGTTCAAATAGAAATCAAGGTAGAGTTCTTGAACTTATATAACTTATGTTTTAATTTTTCTGAAAGTTTATTTATTGTAGAATTTAAAAAAAGATTATTTTTGGTTGCAAACTTACTGTTCTCCGGAAATTTTAAAGTTTCCACCACCTTACATAGGTAACCAAAATTCTCCCACCTTTCTGCTGTGTTATATACCATGGTGGATAATGTTAAACAGTTTGACCAACCTCAATATTTTCACAATCTTATGTGCAAGCAAATATTTATTCGTTAGCGATATCGTGACTTGGCGATGCAATAGGCTCCTTATCGACTTAAAAAATTGTACTGCCATTGTGTATTGCGAGATTTATTGAAACAGCAAGTATAGGCTACTTAGTCATGGTTGGTTGGCGAGGTTGTCATGGGTACAAGTTAAAATAAGATTGGTCTATGCGAGATAAGAAGAGCTTATATAACACTTGTGAGGGATTTCATTTATCCCTCTAGGTGTCAATCGCCGTAATTACGGCGACTTTTTTTTGGCCACAAGTGTCAATCGCCGTAAATACGGCGACTTTGCAGACGCTAGATTTTAGTCGATATAATTGCGTACGATCGAAATATCTCAACCACTGATCATACCAACGTGATCAGCGGATTCTAGGCTTCATGATAACTTAATATATCTTGCCGTTTTTCGAACTATTTCTTTTGCCCTGTGTTGTTTTAGCGAATTTCCCCTATAGGGAAGAAGCTATTACCGTAGTCGGCATGGTAAGACCTAGGCCCGGGACCATGATAACTTTTCGTTTTGAGGTCCCCAGACCCCAAAAACACCATTCGTTCGAAACTGTATATATATATATCTATTATATATATTATATATTATATATATTATTATTATATATATATATATATTATATATATATATTATATATATATATTATATATATATATGTGTGTCCGTGAGCACGATAACTCTCGTAAAAATTATCCGATTTTTATGAAATTTGGTATAAACGTGTAAAGCAACATTTATGACTTTAAGTTCGAAAACCAGCCAGATCGCTCTATCCGAAGGGGTATTTTGGGGGGGTTTTGTACCCCAAAAATGGGTTTTTCGAATTTTTTACATATAATTTTGGAAATAAAGCAAATTTTAGTTTTTACCAGTGGATTCAGCTTAAAAAAACACACAATTTGGTATTTTGATTATTTCTCTACGTCAATTGGTTACCAAGATATTGAAAGTGCTAAACACAGTACGTCGTCTAATGTTGTTCTTATGGAGGAAAATAAAAATTTTATATCTCGCTTATTTATGAACGTCTACTGACGAAACTTGGTATACGACTTCATCTGGTTGTGGACCATTGATAATTGCTCAAAAAAACAATTTTTTACGAATGGCTCCCGTAGCAGCAAACCTGCATACTCAGCCCCATGTTATTCTTATGGAGAATAAGTAACGTGTTATCTCCCTTCATTATGAAAATAAATTAATGAAATTTGGTATATGACTTTACCTACATGAGTTATATTGATATTTGTATAAAACCCTTTTTTTGTGCTCCTTGCTTCAGCAAACCTGCATACTCAGCCGCCATGTTATTCTTATGGAGAATAATTAAAATGTCATAAATCGTTTATTTATGAAGTATATTGATGAAACTTGGTATGTGGCTTTATGTGGTATTAAGATATATATATATATATATATGCATTGGAAATTCGCTGAGTACACAGGTTTGCTGCTACGGGGGTATTTTTCTTTGTTATTGTTTGTTTTGGTTGCTATTGGAGAAGTGTCACTCTGTTGTGTGTATTAGGTTATATTTAACTGTAAAATGGGTGATGATCTGCGATCTAGTGATATACGAGAGATATTGAGTGGAGAATTAAGTGATTTAGATGAAGATGTTGTCGACGATGACTTTGACATAGGGCTAGTTCCATCAGATGTTGAATCTTTGTGTGACTTTTCTAGTGGAAGTGGTGAAGAATACCAACCAAACTGGGATGATGTTGACACATCTGACAGGGAAGATAATCCTGATGAACCTGGTGTAAGTTTACCTGCAAATAATCTGCCTTCTGTCAGTAGGCCTAGGCCTGCTAAAAAAAAGTCGACTTTGCCATGGGAGCGTGTGTACCCCCCAGAGCCGGAGAAAGAAATAGAAAGTACATTTATAAGGAGGAACTCTGGTGTACAAAATCTCCCAACCAGAAATAGTAGGCCTATTGAGTACTTTTACCTATTTTTCACCCAGGCCATTTGGAATATTTTGTGTAGGTGCACTAATGCACATGCCAAGAAAAAACTTGAACAAAGTCAGGCAAACCTATCTCCCCACGCTCGAATAAATAAATGGGTTGATTGTTCGATTGTTGACATCAAAAGATTCTTTGGCTTGTTCATAAACATGGGTTTATTGAGAACTAAGAATGTGAAACACTACTGGGATACCAAAGAGTCCCAGACTATACCTTTTTTCAGTAGGGTAATGCCCTGTAACAAGTTTCTTCTAATCTTGTCAAATTTGCGAATGACAACTATTAACGGATTTCCTAGAGGCCACCCTGAATTTGATCCTTGGCTTAAGGTTAGGTTTCTATTAGACAGCCTTAATCGAGCATTCAAAAAGCATTTTGTCCCAGGACAAAATGTATGCCTATATGAAAGCCTTATTGGCATGAAAAATCGCTGCGCCTTCATCCAGTACCTACCAAAAAAGAAGCATAAGCAGTTCGGCATAAAAAAATTTGAAACCTGTGACTCAGCAACTAATTATGTAATACACATAGAAATGTACAGTGGTACAGACTTTTTGATTGACAAACCAGGGCCATTTGTCCAAAAATGTGTGATGGAACTAATGGAAAACAGTGGGTTACTTGATAAAGGCCATCATCTTTTTACCGACCAGTTTTATACCAAAGTTCCTCTTGCACTGGAATTGTTAGATAGAAACACCTACCTCACTGGCACCATCAATAAAAATTCTAAATATCTGTCTTCTACAGCAAAACAAGTAGGCCTAGTTTTAGGTGCACAAGAATCGTGTTATTTTCGACACAAAGAGGTACTGCTCGTTGTTTATCGGCAGAAAGTGACGAGGAAACCTGTCTTCGCACTGACAACTGCATGCCACGCAGAGGACAAACCTACAACTAGCAAGAAAGGGTTGCAAGCTGTGAAACCAGTACTAATTGATAGATACAACCAGCACATGGGCGGTGTAGATGTCAGTGACAAATCAGTATACCATCTATCATGCAACCGACAGACCACCAAGTACTGGAAGAGAATTGTCTACAATTTTCTGGACATTTCTTTGTACAATGCCTTTGTTTTGTATTGGGTGCAGTTCCGTATCTGGGCTACCTTACCGTCGAATGAAAATATCGAAGTTTTAACAATCGATGTATTTATCGAACAAGTTTAATTGAACATTATTCGGTTTTTTATAATCATATGTTTTTTAACAATAATAATTGAAATTGTTTATTTACATTTTACAATTACTATAACTTAAAGTTAATAGAAATGGAAGCCGAACGTGATTGTGATTTTGTGAATTTTCGCTATTTGTGTAAAAATGTGTTCAGTTCGATCGAAAAATGTGTTAGTTTTCTTCAAGAAAAAGAACTTATTATACCTTATAATCCTAATTGTAATGTGAGTGGAGACAAAACATACGTGGTGAAAATTCCGTCAAATTCCGATGCCAAAAAAAGGTCAATGGCGGCCACGACGTAAGAATTAATGCGTTGGAAAACACCTTTTCTGAAAATGCAAAGTTCGGTTTGATTAACATTCTAACTTTAGTTTAAGTTATTATTTTTGTTTCTATTTGTTTGTCGGTTACTTTTAGTAGTAATCGATATAACGAATAATTTGAGTAGTCAATATATTGATGGTTAAAACTTTGATATTTTAATTCGATAAATACATCGATTGTTAAAACTTCGATATTTTCATTCGATAGTAAGGTAGCCCAGATACGGAACTGCACCCTTTGTATTCATTGAACACTGACAAACCTATGAGTAGGAGACATTTTTACATTGATATTGTTGAAACTCTTGCTCGTAGCACAGATCCTGCTCCAGTTGCTGGACCTTCAGGCGACATCACACACCATGACACTACTACCAAACAGAGCTAACAGAGTGTGTGGAGTCTGTGGAAAAAGAGCTACCTACATTTGTTCTGGGTGTAACTGTGGGATCCACAAAGAATGCTTCCACAAGCTAGACCACTATTGGAGGCCCCTAAAAGCCCACAAAAAGCTCAAAGTGTAAGTGTGTCGACATATTTGAGCAAACTGTGTTATTTGTGTCGTGCACTTATTTTAGGTTTTTTTTATTTTAGTGATTATCATTGACAAAAACAATAACAAACTATATATTGTCTTTTTTCTTATTAAATTCAGAACAAAATGTATATCTCAGTTTTTTGTTTTAGGAGTAAAAGTGTTTTTTTACTCTAGTGGTTATTAAAAACAATACCGATTTTATTTTTCAACTTTGGGATCTGAACTATTTAGCAGTCATAATATATGAAGGTAAGGACATCATATTATATATTTTGTATAGCCTATTTTATGTAGTTTAAGAAAACATACAGGTTTGTGTCTCTACTTCATAAACTGTAATTTTTATTATTTTTTATGTAAAACTCTGCAAAAGTGCCGAAAATCGCATGACATTTCCAGGGTTTTAATGCGACACCTAGAGGGTTATTGCTCCAATGACTTTTTTAGGCTTGATAAAGGAAGTGTAGCTAAATTCACACTTCTTGATTTTGAGTAGGCTGTAACTATCTTCCTTCAAACTCTAGATAAACACTGTAATTAGAAACATTACTAAACATGATTTAGGCAAGACTACTTCACATTTTATTTGATTTAAGTAGGTAGGCCTACTAAATTATAAAAAATCTCACAATTATATAAGTTTTTGGAATTTTTTACCAAGATTTTAAGTTCTGTTTTAATTTAGGCTAGGCCTAATGAAAGCAAATTTCACTATCCTTCTCCAAAAATAGCCAGTTTTGACATACCTATACATATAAAATTACGAAAACAGCTGCTTCAAGATTATTTTTAATAAAAGTACCTATTTTAAAAGGGAAGGCTCACTAGTAGGCTTTGCAGCATCAAAATATGTGTATTTGTCTATCCCCTTGTCACTTCAACAAACCAGGAGGAACTTCTTTATCTCTCATCAGTGGTGAATATAACGGGGGCCTACCCGCCCCCCCTGAAATTAACAAAATTATAAAAAAAAATGTCGGTACCCAATTTAAAAACCAAATGAAGATAAAGCTACTGAATGCTTTTTGAAATGTAAACAAATTGTATTCACAAACTATGTATCTCTCCTATTAAAAATCCTGAAATTTTAAGTGTACGTTGTTTTGAAGGAAAATATTCGGCGGGTTGGGATGAAATAACAGTTAATTTGATCAAGCAATGCATTTGATAGTTCCTCATCTCATTTTTGATTTAGCGAATTTCCCCTATGGAAGAAGCTATTACCGTAGTCGGCATGGTAAGTTCCTCATCTCATTTTTGATTTAGCGAATTTCCCCTATGGAAGAAGCTATTACCGTAGTCGGCATGGTAAGACCTAGGCCCGGGACCATGATAACTTTTCGTTTTGAAGTCCCCAGACCCTAAAAACACTATCCGTTTGAAACTGTATATATATGTGTCCGTAAGCCCGATAACTCTCGTTAAAATGATCCGATTTTGATGAAATTTGGTATAAACGTGTCAAGCAACATTTTTGACTAAGTTCGAAAACCAGCCAGATCGCTCTATCCAAAGGGGTATTTTGATGGGGTTTTGTACCCTAAAAATAGGGATTTGAATTTTTTGGATTTAATTTTTGAAATGGTCTAATTTTAGTTTTTACCATTGGATTCAGTTTAAATAAACACACAATTTGGTATTTTGATCATTCCTCTACGTCAGTTGGTTACCGAGATATTGAAAATGCTAAACACAGTACGTTGTCTAATGTTACTCTTATGGTGAAAAGGAAAAATGTTATATCTCACTTATTTATGAACATATACTGACGAAACTTGGTATAAGGCTTCATCTGGTTGTGATCTATTAATATTTGCTCATAAAAACATTTTGTTTTTGCAAAAGGCTCCCGTAGCAGCAAACCTGCGTACTCAGCCCCCATGTTATTCTTATAGAGAATAATTAAATGATATGTCTCCCTTAATTATAAACATAAATTAATAAAAACTGGTATACGACTTCACTACGTTGAGTTAATTTATATTGATATTAGCATAAAAGCTCATTTTTGTGTTCCTTGTTGCAGCAAACCTGCGTACTCAGCCCCAATGTTATTCTTATGGAGAATAATTAAAATTGTATATACCGCTTATTTGTGAATATATTTTTATGAAACTTGGTCAGTTGCTTTATGTAGTAGCCTATTAAGACATTTTTATCTCCATTGGAAATTCGCTGAGTATGCTGGTTTGCTGCGATGGGGGTATTTTAGTAATGGGATTTTCCCTGACCTCTTAAAACTATCTGTGATCACCCCTGTAAAAAATAAGAATGGACTACTGTAAACAGTTTTAACTATTTTCAACCCATTTCAAATTTGCCATATTTTAAAATAGGTACTCCCGTCGTAGCAAACCTGCAACTCAGCGAATTTCCAATGGAGATATAAATGTTTTAATATTACATAAAGCCACTTACCAAGTTTCATAAACATATATTCACAAATAAGCGATATTTTAATTATTCTCTATAAGAATAACATTGGGGCTGAGTACGCAGGTTTGCTGCAACAAGGAACACAACAAATGGGTTTTCATGATAATATCAATATAACTCAACTACGTGAACTCGTATCCCAGTTTTTCATTTGTGTTCATAATTAAGGGAGACATTGCATTTAATTACTCTCCATAAGAATAACATGGGGGCTGAGTACGCAGGTTTGCTGCAGCGTGAGCCTTTGGGAAATATTTTTTTTAGCAAATATCAATAGACCATAACCAGATGAAGCCATATACCAAGTTTTGTCAGTATAAATAAGAGAGATATAACATTTTTATTTTCCTCCATAAGAATACCATGTTTAGCACTTTCAATATCTCGGTAACCAATTGACGTAGAAGAATGATCAAAATACCAAATTGTGTGTTTTTTTAAGCTGAATCCAATGGTAAAAACTAATATTTTACTATTTCAAAAAAGATTTGTAAAAATTTAAAAAACAAAAATTTTGGGGTAGGTACCAAAACCTTCCAAAATACCCCTTTGGATAAAGTCATGAATGTTGCTTTACACGTTTATACCAAATTTCATCAAAATCGTATCATTTTTACGAGAGTTATCATGCTCACGGACTCATATATATTTATATATCTGTAAAAGGCAAAGCCCTTGGCTGATTGACTGACTGACTCACTCATCACTTATTCTAAGGCAGAGAGCTGAAATTTTGTACACTGATTCTTTAGGCATAAAATAAGAAAACTAAATGGTTTTTATCCTGATCTGACCTTAGGGCTCCGCCAGAGATCCCGACAAAGTTCCCATGTATTTCTTATGGACATTCATTTTTTTTTTGAGCTAATGAAAATACAAACAGCTGATCATGACTCGTAGTAGTTCCACTGTAATGCAAACAGCTGTGGATACATCCATTTGAAAGCTTAAAGAGTAGAAGCAAGAATAGCTGTTTCAAGCTAACTAAAATGAAAATTGCATTGACTATAGAACGGGTAAAGAAACCTGTGCGAAGAACGGGTACATCAGCTAGTTGAAAATATTTTAAAAAACTAAACACGGCTTGTTTCTGCTTACGAGTTCTCTCATTGTATTGATAAAGAAGTAATGAGTTGCATATTTTGCCTATTTCCAAAATACATTGACATATTGTTTTTCTATTTGGTTTGGAAAATCTTTGCAATATAAGATCAAAATTTTCCGTAGGGTATTCAAAAACAAGCACTACGCATTATTAACCCTAGCCGTGGCCAATGGTCGCCCGGCGACCATTTCAATGCTTACCCTTAAAATGGCAATGGTCGCCGGGCGACCATAAATGTCCAAAACTTTTCCAATGCTAAAAAGTAATTTATAATTAACTCGAAAGTGGACAAGTTATATACCATTTGAAAGATGACATTCTGAACTTTCATTTTATTATATAAATGAACTGTGTAGCAGTTGTAAAAGAACGTAACGACTATTTAAAGTGAATGGTTTTTTAGTGCAGATCAATACCTGCAACTAACTGACTTCTAGAAACTCGTCAAACACGGCCTGGGACAAAATACCAGAACTGGGGTAAATGTCGTCTTATGGAGTTGCGGTTGGTACCACTGGACAGCAGAAGAGTGGCTGTCTATTATCGTATTGATTATTTGAATGATAACAAAGAGCATATGATTTTTATAAAACAGCTGTTTTTGCCAAAACTAACAAATGGCCAATGGTCGCCCAGCAACAATTATGAAACGCTGTAAATATATATATATAGGAAGTTTTATAACTAGTCAATAGTTGTGTCAAATTGTAGCAGAAGAAACGTAGAATAATTTTGTTTTGACAAATGGCAACACTGGTCACTCTCAGTACCTTCAGCAACGCAAGTAAATAACACCTGGCCGAGTTTTGCTGTTGTCAGATGAACCTCAAGTAACCTACATCTTTGTAAGTGATGTTTTATACGCGATTATTTCGGAAATTGTTCTAAATTCGGAGTTTATAGTGACAGTGTAGTGGTTTTGTGTTTATAACAGTAATCTTTATGCATAAATATTACTGGAAAGGGATAAATTAGTCAATTGGTGAAGTGAAAGTGAGTCTAATGTTTTTTTGTGTTTTAGCATAATGTTAGACGATTGTTAGGCCTATATTTGTTTAAATTATTACACAAGACATGTAAATAAAAATGTTTTTCCCAAGTGTTATACATTACTGTGTAGGGAATTGAATTTACTACAACATGTTTATAATATTTTGAACGCCTAAGAAAAACTGTTCAAGATTTTTGTACTTCAATTTGTCGGAAATGTTTTTTACGTAAATGCTAATTTTCTAGTTATTTGTATAATAAACGGGTAATAATAATAATTTACTCCCCACAATATTACATATTTGTTTTCCTTAGTTCATAACCTACAAAAATATATGCACAATATTATTATAAATAATTACCTTACATGAGTTATCTCCGATTCACTAATTATTCGTCTTACTCGACAAAAGTTGCGATTTTTCGTATTTTGTTAGGCTACATAACACATCTACAAAAAAAATTTCCCCATGTGTTATACATTTCTATGTAGGGAATTGAATTTACTACAACGTTTTCACAATATATATTTGACCTGAAAAAATCTGTATAGTATTTTTGTACTTCAATGTGTCGGAAATTGTTTTTACGTAAATGCTAATTTTCTAGTTATTCGTATTATAAAGGTAATAATAATTTTTCTACTCCCTACAATATAGCATATATTTTTTCCTTAGTTCAAAACCTACAAAAATATATGTACAATATTATTATAAATAATTACCTTACATGAGTTATCTCCGATCCACTAATTATTCGTCTTACTCGACAAAAGTTGCGATTTTCCGTATTTTATTACATAACTCATGTACAAAAAAATTTTCTCCATGTGTTATACATTTATATGTAGGGAATAAAATTTACTACAAAATGTATATAATGGTTTTTGCCCAAAAATTCTAATGTACCAATTACAAAACTTTACTTTTGAAATTTTAATCGGAAATTTGAGAATTTTTTATTTTTTTTTTATTTTATAACAAAATCACCTTCCCAGATTACTTTCTTTTATATATATTCAGATTCCCCTGGTCTTTCTGAATAAAATGAGTATACATATTGATAGGTTTACCCCAAAATTGTAATTTATACATATTTTTAAAAAAAGGTCTGCAAAATCGCCAAAATTGGTTGGCCATTCCCCACTTCTAACATTGGCCACTGCTAGGGTTAATAATAGATAATATTATAAAGAAGAGGTGGTTTCTGTTTGTCTGTCTGTCTGTCTGTGTGTATGATGTTCTGGGTAAATAGAAAAACTACTGAACCGACTGGGCTGATACTTTACACAAAGGTAGGTCTTGAACCCATGCAACACATAGGTCTATTCACTTCCTTAAAATCCCCTCGGGCTACGCCCCGTGAACGTCCTAAGTTTCAATGTTTACATTTCAGAACAAAGTAAATATTCAGAAACTGTAATGCAAAGAGCTGTGGATACAACCATTTGAAAGCTTAAAGAGCAGAAGCAAAAACAGCTCTTTCAAACTAACTAAAATGTGAATTGAATTGACTATAGAACGGGTTCAAAGACCTCTGTGCAAAAAACGGGCACATTTGCTAGTTAATAATATTCCATTTGATGAACCATGTTATGATTATTTAAAAAAGGAATAATAACACAGTATTTGGCATGTAAGTACTGGAATTATTAAAGTTCCACT